>JASCZW010001054.1:0-145255 GCA_034211315.2 Aedes japonicus | reverse complement strand
TACAGTAAGAAAGAAAAAACAACGTTAAAAGTATATTCTGATAATTGAAGGATCAAACAAAACATTATACAGGTATCCTCGTAAGACCATTTAAGAAATAAAAAAATGTAACGAACTCAACAATTAGGTTGACCACACTCAACAATTTTACTTTTCCGTCAATGTACCGTACACTTAAGCTGGGCTTAAATTGTCCTTGTTAAGTCGATGCATAAACCTGTTCCCCTGAGTGTACTCCGGTGATTGCGGTAGTGGCCAATGTGATTAGTGATCCTAACCATGTTTATAAAAGGAAAAAAAGAGCTATTGCAGGGCATATTTTTGTCTGAAAATGTAATTTTCTCCTCTTACAGATACATCAGAGGCATTCCGGTGGTTCTAGGAGCGGTCAATGTATTAATGATCCTTTTTAAGTCCATGTATAAACTGTTGATACAAGTCGCGCTGAATAAGCGATTGATGCATTGATGCAAAAACAAAATTAATTTTCCTCTACAGCAGGTTCCCTCAGGGCTGCAGGTTCTGGAAGCGAAAAATGTGATCAATAATCTATTTGAAGACCTAGAAAATCTTATTTACCTCTATGGTGTAATGTTAACGGTACCAAGCCTTCGACTTAAGAAAAACCCTTTCGGTATTACTTCAGGGAGGTGCTAATGTGCTTTGCGCACCCACTGTGTCTAACTATTTAGGACCTTAGTCTTTTGCTAATTCCTGCCTTGGAGCTCTAGGAAAATTTGAGAAGCCAGTGCGCTTTCGGCGTTTCAAATGCCCCAGTTTTGCCACATCCTCTGGACAAGATTATCCGGAGTTGTGTCCCAACCGCTTGCTATGGCCTGACAGGATATACGTCAAATGGAAGTTAACGTCCCCGTGTTACTGACCTACCCAACCGGATAGCTCCGGAATTAATCGATTGGTCCACCGACCCTTTGTGAAGTTGTGCCATTCGCGTTGTCATTTGACTATAAACGCAAAACTAGTGGTCTTTCGTAAACCCCTTGTGCCACGTTGATCGAAGCACGCTACGTCCTCTTTGGTGATCCCTGCTATGACACAGATTGCGTCGCGTGACACTATGTGTTACGCACTGACTACTCTCATGCAAATTATCCTGTGTGTACTATCCAGCCTACCTATGTAGATCTTAGTACTTAACGCGATAACTCATACCGGGCCGCCATAACTGAGTATGGACAAGACAACACTATCCAGGAGTTTACTACCTTGCACCGCCGTAATTGACGTGGCTTATAAAGGACAGCCTGTTTTCAGCCTGACCCCAAGTACCTCAGGAATCACCATGAGGTGTAATTAATAGTGCACGTTAACTAATAATGCAGTTAACCGCATTGATCGTCGCCTTTGCTCCGATTTCCTGTTATTGACCACTATAGTCTTTGTTTTATAATAAACTAGCTCCAGTTTCCTAAGGCGCATCCATTCCTTTACAAGCCAATAGAGTAAGTAGCCGATACCTCCACCTCTTCTATGGGTTCTTCGTAGTCATCAAGGGCCGTGTCATCCGTGGAACCGAAAATCTTTACCCCGTTAGGAAACTTCAACCTCAACCTTTCGTCATACACTGTTTATTGGGGTTTACTGGGGTCAGAAATGTGTCCAAATTACCTCAAGAGTTCCGCAAGGTTCAATACTTTTCCAAAGCACCGGGCCCAGTATAGCACCGCGCGGAACTTCTGAGGTAGTTTGAACACATTCCTGACTCCAGTAAATCAGTGCACGGCTCTGGAAGCATTTTTTCAAAACGCCAACCCAGGAACCCGTAAATGTTGGAGCGAGTTGGAAATGGAACCTAACTGGAGCAATTTAACACTTTTCTCACGCCAAGGCTGGAAACTGCTAGGGGTGTGAAAGTCATTCGCCTCCCCGCGGTGCACTCTGGAAATCTTAAGCTCTCCTGACATGGGATCTGAGTTAATGCCGCACTCCTAGACGTTTCAACCCCGGTCCTGGCCCTGACTTTCTCGATCGGAGGAAAGACCGCATGATGCGAGGTTCAGCGGATACCGTAGGTGGTCGGATAGGGAGATCGCAGGCGATCTGACCTGCGAGGGACGTCCCGAACCCTGCTTGGATCCAGGAGCATCTCGACCGAATCAGCCTCAGATCGGTTAAGCTAACTACTAAAGACCTATGTAGTTAGACATAGTGGGTGCGTAAAGCACATTAGCTCCTTCCCTGAAGTAATACCGAACGGAGGTACCGGGGAGGGCCGGGGCATGAAGAAAAAAAAAAGTTAAAAAACTGCTAATTAGTGGACTCCCCGTCTCTCACGTTGGAGTCCCACCTCGGTTGTCTTCGTGACAGACAGTATGGTATCCACCGTTGCCTTGCCCTAATGGAAGCCAATTTGGTTTTTTGATAGATTGCCTGCAACTTCGTGTACTACAACAGCCCGTTGAGGATTATTGTCTCAAGCACATTACCCGTCGTTTTAAATAAGCATATCAGATCACTTGGTGAATTCCCTGTATTAGACAGTAATACAAGATTCTGTCGTTTCCATACATCTGGGTAAACGCTCTCATCCATACATGTTTGCATTACTACCCTGAAAACTTCGGAAGCCAGCTAAATAACCGTATTGATGACCAAGTTCGGGTTCCAAGTGGTCCTGGCGCCTTTTCACATTGAGCAACTTTGCTACCACAATAAGTTCGTTATTTGTAACCGTTCTCTACAGTGCCGTTGTCATCGCCCACGTAATTGTGAATGTGGGGGTGGCGTCAAACACGACGGTGACCATGACAATGTTATGGTCTGGGGTACTGGAACTCTGGTCATGGGACAAATGTACGGAGATGGGAGGCCAAGGACTTGAGTTATGATTCGGAAAGAGTCCCACTAATAATAACCTGCAGCTACTCCGGTGATTACTCAGTATGAGCCGCCACACCCTTGATTTTGGCCAAAACTACCTTGTAGGCCCATGGGTCCATATTGGCTCAAACATAAACCCTCGAAGCAGACTCGTTTGTTGGCTCTCCCTCTTTAGCGCGGCCTTTGTGGCGCTCATCCACAGAGGCGTGTCTATTTTGCGCATTTTTTTTCCAAGAAGGTCAGCGATCAACCCTGGCCAACAATACACCGGTGGCCTCTAATTTCTAGATTTGACCATCCTAGGCATCGTTGCATCACACACACTTGATAGTAGCGCTACAAGTTGATCACCGCACGGTTACCCTCATGTTTTGTACCCGTACAAGCGCCTCTTCGAATACTTCATTGGCCTGCGTAAGTGGCCTCCAATCGTTATGGTCGTCTGACATTACTGTAAGCGGTCTAGATTTCAGGCATGCTTTAACTTGGACTTAGAGAGTTATGATACTCTGCTGAAACCAAGGTTTATCCAAAAAAAAAAGTTTTATATCAAATCTCCGTCTTGCACAGCCCATCCAAATTTGGACCACTTGGTGGAATGAAGGCTCTCCATTCCTCTTTCAGCACAATCTTTGACCATCTTATTTCGATGGTTTGAATTCTTTATTCACTCTAAGAACTCCAGTAATTGTTCTCTGGCACATAAGAAATTGATTCAATTGCCGGAATAAATGTTTTGAAATCAAGTGTTTAGAATTGTTAACACACTGTGTAGTGGCTGAATCCTTGGAAATGTTTCGGATTGTCGAAATCTATTCATATCTTTCGTATGACATCTGCCAAAAGGTTTTGTACAGTCTCCTTGTCCACTTTATTCGCCGCAGAACGCCAGTTTGCCTTGAACTGTTTCACGCTCACAACAGCTTTTTGCGTCTTCTTAAGGTTCCGCTTGACGATGGCCCAATATTGTTCGATTGGGCGGCACTCTGGCGTGTTGGGAGGGTTTTTGGCCTTGGGCACCACTTGAACGTTGTTGGCAGCTTACCACTCCATGACCTTTTTCCGTAATGGCTAAATGCCAAATAGAACGGAACAATTGTGTCGCTTCACGAAAGGCAGTAGACATTTTTGTAGGCACTCGCCCAGATAAATTTCCTGGTTGACGGTTCTGGTTTCAATGTAAACGTTGCTCTTCAAACCACAGGTACAGTTCCCAAGAAACAATTTTAGTTTTATTCGAGCCGTATAACACTCCTCACGGCATTGTTGATTAAACTACATTCAAAATTGTTTTGTCCACCAACTCTTCTTTAAAGCTGATATGTGTACAAAGTGACCCACTCGTTAGACGTTGTGAAAACAATTTAATAAAACCTTTAACTCACCATACAGATTTTGATCATGTTCTAGTGAAAGATGTTATGACCACTTGAGGACCTTCATAAAACCTATTGGCTGCCATCAAAACATAGGACCAAATGACCCCAGCTGTCAAACTTCACGGTTATATCGTGGCTGATTTCTGTTGTTCTGCTTTGCTCGATTCTCTGCTCTTCTGATTTATTTAACAGTAAATAATATCGTAGAAAAAAGTCTAGTTCTCCTGTTGCGGGAAATTTTGTTTGACAGCAAAGTATCCAAAACAACTTGAGTTTTTTTAATAGCGTATTATGCGATACGATAAGAGCCGACCGATATTATGCAAGTTAACATCAACAAAAACAAAATTAAAACAAATATATTCAATAAATTAACCATGAATTTCCTGAAAATTTATGGAACTCAATAAGGTTATCTAAAAGAATGCCAAAACCGGCCTCTGATCTGCAGTTCATTTGCATAACATTTGAAATTTGGTGTATTTATGTTTCCACCTTCTAATTATTCTATATATTTCAATATGGCGATTGGAACAGTTTTGCCAAAAAGCCAAGTTATCTTCGCAATGGCTACTATAAAACTATTTGGTCATTTTAAAACGCTTTTTCGACATTTGGTCAGTAAGATAATTTGAATGAGTACTGAGACGGCATTTCAAAACAGCATTTTACGATTTCATAAAGTCAAAATAAAACCTTTGTTCGGAGTCAAGGAACTTTAGAAGACAAGGTTAAGATCGTTCTAAATAAACTGTGTAGGTTCTTACAACCCTGACTAAAATTTGAATAATAAGGAGTGTATCGAATATTAGCTATCCACATACATTTGCGTTGTACGCATGTATTTGTGGTGGTTTTTTATGCTCTGAACACTGCATGCTGTGCGTTTGACTGTCAGCTTTCTTTTGTTTACTTGTTTGTGCGGTTCAAATTCTGCGTTTTCAAAATGTCGCGTATTGAAAAGGAATTGAAAATTAAGGTTCTGGACACATGGTTAAGTGAGAAGGGTATTACTATGCGTACATTGGCGAAGCGGTTTGGAATTCATCATGCGAGTGTTAAAACCATCATTTATAAGTTTGGGGAACACTATTCTTCGCATGAGCTACCAGGAAGAGGCAGAAAACCAGGTTCTTCCAACCCGAAACTGGAGCAGAAAGTGGTATCTCTAATCATGAAGAACAAATCAATGTCAATACGTGATTTGGCCAAAAAAGCAGGAACGAGTGTCGGAATGATCCAGCGTATCAAGAGGCGAAACCTCCTGAAGACCTACAAGAAGCAGAAAATCTCGAAACAAAGTGTTGAACAGAAGAAACGAGCAGCAACAAGGGCCTGGAAATTGTATTCGCGTCTTTTGCAACGTCCGGATGCATGCGTTTTGATGGACGATGAGACCTATGTAAAGGAGGACTCAAAAACTCTTCCAGGTCCACAATACTTTACTGCCGTCGTTGGGGAGGATGTGAGCGATGCGGACAGGTCGATTCAAGTGGAGAAATTCGGTCGAAAGGTACTGGTATGGCAAGCAATATGTTCCTGTGGTTTTAAGTCAACCATTTTTTACACTACCGGAACTATGAATGCGGAAATCTATCGATCTGAGTGTCTCCAGAAGAGATTGTTGCCTTTATATAAGAAGCATAGTACACCTCCACTGTTTTGGCCGGATTTAGCGTCGGCTCACTTTGCCAAAACCACTCTCAATTGGCTTGCGGAAAAGGGTATAGATTTCGTTGAGAAATATATCAATCCACCAAATTGCCCTCAGTTTCGACCCATCGAACGTTACTGGGCAATCGTGAAGAGGGTCTTCAAGAAGACTGTTAAGGCAGCTGGGAACATGCAGGAGTTCAAAAAAATTTGGGCTCAAGCGTCCAAAAAATGCGATGCAACACTTGTCCGGAACTTGATGAAGAGCATTCGATCCAATGTTCGAAAATTCGTGAAGGAATAACTTAAATTTCATCCGGTCTTCATTATGTTCAAGTTTAACCTCGTACAATAAAGGATTAATTTTTTGTATGAATAAAATATCGGTTTTCAACATAATTTGAAAGAAAGTTTGTGGATATCTTATTTTCGATACACTCCATATACAATGTTAGCAGGTTTACCCGCTATTAAAAAATCTCCCTTATCTGGGTAAACTTACGTTACTTAATACACTGAATATAGTGTTTGGCAATCAGGAGAAATTCCTAAAAACTGGAAGCATGCTGTGGTAATACCTAAACCCAAACCAACCAGGGTTATAGGTTAAACCGAAGAATATCGACCAACATTTTTAATACACAGAAAAAAGAATTTATTTTAACAAGTGCGTAAAATTTCGCTTCGTTTAGTTCCAAACGAAAAAAGGCGTAAACAATGTTTTCATACAACAATATAGGCAATCTTTCATACAACAGGCTGGATTCAGGCGATATGTGGCTTAAATTTACATGATATATCCTATAATTGTCTGCCATATCTAGCATTCCCTTTAGGTGCATTAGAAAACGCAGAAAATTCAATGTTTCTTTTTATCTGTGTAAGTTGTATTAGAAAGGCTGGTTAATCGGAAAATCATCTAGAAACTCGAAGAAAAAGAAATACTTAACGGAAACCAATATGCATTCCGAGGAGGTCTAGGTACTGATGTTTATTTTGTAGAATTGGAAGATTTTCTTAATGCACCCCTAAAAGAGAAAAAGCATTGTGATATGCTTTCATAAGAGATTTCAAAAGCGTATGACACGGTTAATAGAAATTCAGTGATTGGTTCATTGCAAGAATTAAACATAACCGGAAGAATGTTACAATATTTGACAGACTTCCTGAGTGATCACACATTCAGAGTTCGAGTCGGTTCATCAGAATCCACAATCCGTCCCACAACTCGTGGAATCCCTCAAGGATCTGTGATCTCAGTTACTTTATTCTTGATCACCATTATTTTCAGCCAAACCGAAAAATGTGAAGTGCTATGTTTACGCTGATGACATCCTATTGGTTTCTTATGGCGTATACAGGAAATGCTTACGAGCAAAAATCCAACGCAGAGTGTGCAATGGATTGGTTAACGTCAGTTGACTTTCAAGTATCAGTGCCTAAGTGCCAATTACTACATGTGTGTAACAATCTACGTCACCGAGGAGCGGTCCAGGATGTTAAACTAGATAACATGAACATCCCTACAGTGACACAAATGAAAATTCTTGGAATACATTTAGATTACAGATTAACTTTTCAGAAGCATGCAGGCGCTAGAAGATCCTCGGCAGTTGGAACTCTGAACCTGCTAAAGATGATATGTGATGTGATGTGATGTGATAGGAAGCCACCACCAGTGCAGGACTTGCCATGACGTACAGTTCCTCCTAATGGTAAGATCAAACTGTACATTCCTGTAATCCTCGCTATTCCGTTGTATGAAAGGCCAAAAACGGGGGTATGTACCCGTAAGCAGAAGCACTTACACGAAACATACGGAACGGATAGAGAATCTCTTTCCAACGAAACGCTCTTATTACAGGAAATAAATAGTAGGCAATACACAGTAGGATTTCCGTCTGGTGGTGGTTTGTTAAAAATAGGGTGAGCAAACTCACTGTAGACTGTCGGAAGATAATTAGACCTTCGCTGATCTCTATCTGTTGATTTCCATCAACGAAGGCATAATTGTAATCTATGACTTGAGCCCGATAACCACGAATTCCTCATCCAGCCTACAGTTCATCTGGTACCCTGTATTCCTCCTTTACCCTTTGGAATATGTTTACATAATGTACATAATAGAATATAATATATGTATTTACAAAATGTAACTGAAAGCCACTGGATTTTTGCTGCAAAATAAAATTTGAATGTGTATTAATATCTGAATAGCCCTGGACAACCCGGAAAAGCAGAGTAGATCAGTCCTCTCAACAAAGATAAAATTTCAATGAAAAGATATTTGATTTGTTTTATTATTTTGAGAATCAACAGACTATTCTATAGGTCGAAGAAAGCAGTTTTAGTGATGGAAGAGCCCGGTTCGATGATTTCTGAAATAAAAGTAATATCACTAAACACATATATTTAAAAACAATTAATACTGCTACTATCACATGTCAACCTTTTATGGAGTAGTAGTTGTAGTTCAAAGAACCTGCTAAAGATGATATCTGGGAAAACTCGAGTCTCGCATGAGAAACTATTCAGACTAGTGCATAGTCTGGTTGTGCCGCGTCTTTTGTACGGTCTTACAATAGCAGCCAGGAGAAAAGAAATGGTCATACCGATAATCAGCCCAAAGCGATACGTATAGCGTCAGATGCGTTTCCCACCAGTCCCACCAACCTTCCACTGGAATATCTTGCCAGCTTATCAGAAGCTAAACCTGTGGTTCGCCTAATGGAATTGAAAAGAATTTCACCAGAGATTACTATTACACAGAGAGTTAAAAGATCATTTGCGGCAATGACTGGTGCGGAGCTCCCAAAAATTACTTATCCATGGCGTATTGGAGCTGAAAGGTGGGACCACGAAGGGCTTGAGGTCGATTGGTCCATTAAGCGTATAGTGAAGGCCGGTGGAAGCTCGGTTAAAGCAAAGGCTGCATACAGAACTATTGTGAGTTAAAATTATAACGAACATTACAAAATGTTTACCGACGGGTCAAAAAGCGAGGGAATGGTTGGATTTGGCGTTTTTTCTGAAAACTTGCAAATAAGTGACAGAATCAACCATGAATGTTCAGTTTTATCCGCAGAGTTAATGGCTATATGCATAGCAATAGGCAATGCCCCAAAAAACAAGAAAACAGTCATTGTCTCCGATAGTGCAAGCAGTCTAAGGGCACTTGAAACAGGTTCTTCAAAAAATCCATAGATCCAAGCCTGTGATAATGCAGCGATCAATAAAGACATATGCTTTGTATGGGTTCCTGGACATTCAGGAATCCCAGGTAATGAAGAAGCGGACTCGTTAGCAAACGATGGAAGATCCGCAGACATGGTGTAGAAAAACTTCCTAGATTCGATGCGAATAGATTCATAGTCAGGAAAATGTGGGAAGCTTGGCAAATGGAAAGGAGTTCGTCCAATCCAGGTACTCAACTGAACAGAATAAGTAAAAGTATTTAAAAGAAAGGACCGTTTGGATCAATATGAACAACGGGCACTTACTAGGATTAGAATTGGGCATACCCGCTTAACACACGGATATCTCCTAACACCACATCAAGACGCACCCCTTTGTTCTAGATGTTCAGAAAACTCAACAATTATACACATTTTGGTAGAATGTAAAGATTTAGTAAATCAAAGAAAAAAACATTGTATAAAAGAGGAATTTCAGGAATTACTTAAAAATAATAAAAAACAGGAAGACAGATTAATCAAATTTATAAAAGATATAGGCTTAATGAACCTTTTGTAAACAAATTCATATGTTTTTGCTATTACCAAGGAAGACGCGAATGACCTAAAAGGTTAAAACGTCTATAAAAAAATGGCAGGTTACGCACTCCTGGAATTGAATATTGCACCAAAAAAAAAAACACATGTAGCGTTCGAAGAGTAGAGTTTTTCCTCTAGAACCCGGAAAACACAATTACTTCTAGACTGGCCTGCAAGTAAGATGAAAACACTTAAGTGTTCATCTTTTCTTCAATATCCCGTGGCATCAACTCACGGCCCTTCCGTCCAACGTAACCTAACCAAACTCAAACGCTCAACGGAATAATCCCAGCATTCTTTGCCACAATCAGAAAATATACCGCCCTTTTATTGAGTCTGACAATGCCATGCCATCGGTCAGCACAGTCTCTAAATGGTAGGAGTTGGCCTTCCCGGGGTCCTACCTTCAGGGCAAAAAGTCACTGCTAATTGGTACAATTCATTTGAAATTAGCAGACAGTGTTTGGTGAGGTGTGCTCCGGTTCGGACTACCCACTTGTTTTGGATCAAAGGGGGGTGGGTTTGGGTGAAAGGATATCACTTTACCAATTAATTATGCAGGACAGCGGAACTCGGACCGTGGAAGTGATTTTGCATTGTATTGAGCCGGTGCTCTTTCTCATCGATGAATAGGTACACGCTCGATCAATCAGTGATTGGAGCGTAAACTGCCATTAGTATTAATGAAATTGAACATAATTCAGCGAGGTGTACGCAAAGGGGAAGCTATATGGAGATTTGTCTTTATTATTTTCGACTCGTTGGGCAGTCAATCGGATTGTGGAATAGTTTCTGGAATTCAATGGCAATTTGGTTGATTTGGCTACCATTATTGGAAAGGGGATTAAAAGATAATGTACCGGGATTTACAACTGCAATCAAATCCTGAACGCTGAATTGATTTCCTGCATTTTCAATGACCACGTGGCTTTAAGTACCAAAACAACAAAAAAACATGTCCATTTAAAGCCGCCGCATGGTATCGGTCGGAGTGAGTGGCAATCTGACCGTCCTCGGCGATCCCATCAGCCGGAGCATCCCTCCAGGGGCCAATTTGATAGTGAAACCAAATGAAATCTTCTCCAATCCTAGTTAGTTAGCCTCCAGAAGACAAGATTGGCAGCCGAGCATGCTTCTGCACTCTCAGAGGAGAGCAACCGAAGGGATTCGTTATTTTTGCTCCTTTCCAGTTTCTCCAAAGAACATCCGATAGCTGATTATGCCGGACGATGGCACGCATAAAAAGGATGGACAACACGAGACGGGTGAAGTCTTGGGCAGATTGTACGGGTATAATTATATTCTCGCTCGTAAGCAGCTTAAATTGGCTTATAATTAAAAATTAATAACAGCACCCAGAGCGTCGGCGGCGGTGGCTTCGGGGTCGCGACACACTTGTGCTGGGTGTTCCTTTGAGGATTAATAGGGGTAGGAGTTTTCTATTGCAGCAAAGAAGAAGAAAAAAAATGTTGATTCATTTTTCCAACGGCTTCATTACTCGATAACTCGATTACCTGCTGGAGCTTCTGAGAGCGTCAAAGGTCGGGTCCCGCCGGAACGGAATAGTAGTAGTAGTAGTAAATCACGAACAATTTATGGTTATTTTGCTGCACTGCTCGAGTGGCGACAATGGGAAGGATTTGCAAAGGGGTTGGCATTACAAATGCTGCTCTGGTTGGAATAATTTGATGTCTAGAATCGGTGAAGCAATAATGTTTCGAGAGAAAAGCGCTCGTAAATTTCAGGTGTATACTAATTAGAGAGTACGAGGAATTTTTGCCTTTCGATGGCGGGGATTTTTGTTTTCACAAAGCGTGCTTACAAGTTTCTTTAGCTAATCCGTTGAACATGATCGTGTTAAAGAGGAACTTTCTCTGTTCAGGGCTGGTAGTAGGTCACCCGACTAGAAGGGTATAACATAAAAATAACAAAATTATAACAAACCTTGTTATGACTAACTGATTATGATATGAATTTGTTAAAAATGTTTCCATCTGGATAATAGTATAACATACTTATAACAATTTAAGATACAATGCCCCACGAGGTACAATGTGCTTAAAAAAATTAATTAATTTTAACACTAGCTGATATGATTTTGCTTAATCGCAACAAAACTGTTACAAAGTTTGTTTTGTTTTTGTTATATCTATATCTTAGTTTGTTATAATTTCAATTTCTCTTGAGGACTTTTTGTTACAATTTATGTTATTTTAACTACATCCCCGATCTAAATGCTAACAACCTCTCTTCTAAAAACAGCGTAACTGAATATCAAAGCTTGAAATAACTTTGCTGTTTCCTTTTGATCGGGAACTTTTTAGTGACTTGGTCACTATTTTGAGTCTAGTCACTAAAAAGTCACTATTTGCATCCAAAAGTCACTAAAGTCACTATTTTCGAACCGCCGATTGTAAAAACTTTAAAAAGCATTTGTACCTATTGTTCAATAGTCAACCCAATTGAGCGATTTGGCCACACTATATATTGTCGAGAAATATACACCAAAAAACTAGGAAGACCTAATTCTATGCCAAACAAACTAACTTAACTTTGTATAGCTCATAAACTATAATTTAGAAGAAAAATTAATAATCTCCATTTAATTCCAACTACCTTTGCTTATCTTCGACAGATACGCGTATTTCGTCTACAATGTGCAAACTTCTTCAGTGTCTCGTACTAATAACTCGACTGTCGTGTACAAGTATTCCACTAAACAGCTCAAACCCTCTAGGATTCATAATAGCCCATAAAGCTGTTGTTGCGATTGTAGACCTTAAGATTTGAAGGACAGCTTGAATGAGCTGAAACTAACAAGGTTATTCGATGATATCTGTAGACGTTTCAGAATATCAATTGAATATGTTTGAATATTTATCGTAGCTTTGTATAGACCAAAAGGCTACGGTTACAACCGTGTATCTTAAGTTCTGAACTCAAGGTCAGTGTTTATAAACCTGAACATCCCGAAGTAATCTGATAATGACTGGTGATCTTACAGAAGCTTCACTGAATGTGTTTGAATGCATAGGGTACCCTTTTATATATTATAAAGCTAACTTTACGACTATATATCCTAAATTCTGAACTCAAGGGCAGATTTGATGACCTAGAATATCCCAAGATGTCTCATTATATCGGTTGACCTTCAAAAAGACTCACTTAATTTGGTCAAATACATATTGTTACTTTGTTTAGTCCAATAAGCTGTAGATTTTAAGCTGCAATTCAAAACTTAAAATCTACAGCTGTAGATTTTATTGTTTTGAATTCCAGGAAAGTTTGGATAACCTAAAACATCTGAAGATTATCTCATAATGTCTGTTGTTCTTCCAAAATATTCAAATGAATATGTTTCAGTACACACGTAGCTCTGCATAGCCCAGACAAGTTTTGTTACAACTGTAGGTCCTGTGTTCTGATCTCAAGAATTGTTTGGATGACCTGGAACATGTCATACTGCTTTCTGATGTGTTTTGACTTTAAGAATGTCAATTGATTATGTATAAATATTTTTTGTAACTTTGTATTGCCTAAAATTTATTGTTACAACTGTAAATCTTAAGTTCTGAATGCCAAGACAGTTTGGATGGCATAACCATCCCAAGATTATCTTCTTGTGTATTTTCACGTTTGAAAATATTCACTGCATACACTTGAATACGTGACGTTACTTTGTATAACCCTAAACCCTACTGTTACTATCGTAGATTTCATGTTCTGAACTCAAGGATGGTTTGGATTACATAGAGAATCTCATAGTTATAAAAAATGACTGTTAACCTTCCGAAAGATTCATTGAATATTTTTGCATACTTATGTTCACCATGCATAGCCCAAAAATAAATACTTTAACAATTCTGAATCTTATGCTTTGGACTTAAGGACAGTTTGGAGTACCTAGAATATCCCAAGATTGTCGCATTATGTATGTGTTTGTCTTCCTATAGCTTTTCGAGCTATACAAAGTAACGCTACGTATTCAACCATCTTCAGTAAATATTTTCGAATGTAAAAAAACATCATGAGATACACGGGGTTAATCTTGATCATCCAAACTGTCCTTGAGTTCAGAACATATGATCTACAGTTGTAACAGTAGAGTGTGCAAAGGGACAATATGTATTTAACTATAATGATTGAATAGAATAATCAGTCATAATCAATAATATAAAACATATTGTCCCTTTGCATACTCTAAGGAATGTATCGAAAATAAGCTATCCACAAACTTTCTTTCAAATTATGTTGAAAACCGATATTTTATTCATACAAAAAATTGATCCTTTATTGTACGAGGTTAAACTTGAACATAATGAAGACCGGATGAAATTTAAGTTATTCCTTCACGAATTTTCGAGCTTTGGATCGAATGCTCTTCATCAAGTTCCGGACAAGTGTTGCATCGCATTTTTTGGACGCTTGAGCCCAAATTTTTTTGAACTCCTGCATGTTCCCAGCTGCCTTACCAGTCTTCTTGAAGACCCTCTTCACGATTGCCCAGTAACGTTCGATGGGTCGAAGCTGAGGGCAATTTGGTGGATTGAAATTTTGCTCAACGAAATCTATACCCTTTTCCGCAAGCCAACTGAGAGTGGTTTTGGCATAGTGAGCCGACGAAAAATCCGGCCAAAACAGTGGAGGTGTACTACGCTTCTTATATAAAGGCAACAATCTCTTCTGGAGACACTCAGATCGATAGATTTCCACATTTATAGTTCCGGTAGTGTAAAAAATGGTTGACTTCAAACCACAGGAACATATTGCTTGCCATACCAGTACCTTTCGACCGAATTTCTCCACTTGAATCGACCTGTCAGCATCGCTCACATACTCCCAAACAACGGCAGTAAAGTATTGTGAACCGGGAAGGGTTTTTGAGTCCACCTTTACATAGGTCTCATCGACCATCAAAACGGATGCATCAGGACGCTGCAAAAGACGCGAATACAATTCCCGGGCCCTTATTGCTGCTCGCTTCTTCTGTTCTGCACTTTGTTTCGAGATTTTCTGCTTCTTGTAGGTCTTCAGGTGGTTTCGCCTCTTGATACGCTGGATCATTCCGACACCCGTTCCTGCTTTTTTGGCCAAATCACGTATTGACATTGATTTGTTCTTCATGATTAGAGACACCACTTGCGCTCCAGTTTTGGGTTGGAAGAACCGGGTTTTCTGTCTCTTCCTGGTAGCTCATCCAAAGAATAGTGTTCCCCAAACTTATTAATGATGGTTTTAACACTCGCATGATGAATTCCAAAACCGCTTCGCCAATTTTCGCATAGTAATGCCCTTCTCACTTTGCCATGTGTCCAGAACCTTAATTTTCACTTCCTTTTCAATACGCAACATTTTGAAAACGCAGAATTTGAACCGCACAAACAAGTAAACAAAAGATAGCTGACAGTCAAACGCAGAGCATGCAGTGTTCAGAGCATAAAAAAACCATCACAAATACATGCGTACAACGCAAATGTATGTGGATAGCTTAAATTCGATACACTCCTTAAACACCTATTGCTACAACTGTAGATCATACGTTCTGAACTCAAGGACAGTTTGGATGGTCTAGATCAACCCCGTGTATCTCATGATGTTTTTTCACGTTCGAAAATATTCACTGAATATGGTTGAATACGTAACGTGACTTTGTATAGCCCGAAAAGCTATAGTTACTCCTCTAGATCTTAAGTTCTGCACTCAAAGACAGTTTGGATGACCTAGAACGTCATACAGTTATCAAATAATGACTGTTGACCTTCCAAAAGGTTCATTCAATATGTTTGAATACATATCATACCCTCATAAAACCCTAAAAGCTTGTAACAGTAGCTTTGATGTTTTGAACTCAAGTACATTTTGGATGACCTAGAATCTCTCTGAAAGATACAAAAATATATAACGTTTATCAAAGAAAATTTAATAATACGTATGCATATGTACAATATTTAAAAACAACGCTTTACACTAGTAATAATGCATTCATTTTTTCTTCCTGAACATCTTCATATTCAGGATGTTCTAGGTCGTCAATTAGGTCAACTCATATACTTTTTATTTTTTCCAGATAGAAAAATTGATGGAAAACAAATTTGCCGACGACAGTGTACACTTTTTTTCAGTCTGTGTGATTTTATACAGCCATTATCCTTTGGGGTCATATATGACCCCTTAGGCCTGAAAGAGTTCATTTATTTTTTAAGGCAAGGCTCAACATTTATGAATTTTTCAATAGTATGTGGCCCGAAATCAACAATGTTCTCTATTGATATTGATGCGTGGAAATATTTCCAATGGATTGGTGCAAAATTTCTGAAAATCTTTTAAGAAATGACTGAAATACTAATGCTGACCACTTTTCATAACGGTCGCAATGCGATTTCTTAAAATTGTACCAAAAACCACACGAAAACAAAGACGTTGCCGTACGTCAAAAGTCTGGTTTGCAGAACTCGTTTATAAAATTTTGTCAATACCTCAACCAGCGAAAGCTCCAAGTATGTTGTAAAAATCGCCAAGTTACTTCCGATTCAGGTCAACTATGATCTTCTTATTATTATTTTTTACTTTTATTTTCCGTCGGCCTATTTCCTCACATGGTGACAATCACCGACGCCAGGGAGACGACTCCAACACCTGGACCCTACTAACGACTCATGACTATGAACCGGGACCAACGGCTTACTTCCCATCCGAAGGAAGACGTGACCAAGATTTGTTCGACTCAGAAAAACCACCGACGTCGACTGGGATTGAACCCAGACCCACTGGTGTGCCAGTAGCAGTCACGCTTACCACTACACCACCGACGCCGGCTGATCTTCTTATTGACGAATGGAACTTGTTAAAACGCGAGGTGCTGACCTTGAGTACAGAGTACAGAATTGAGGAGTATTGGAACGAGTGTTTTTTTCTAAGAAAACAGCTGTAGGTTAGCCTAAATATCTTCAGATGATTAAGATAGCGAAAACAGCTTCACATGGAAACGGCTCAAAAAAGGAATTGAAAAGCAAGATTTGTCTGCAGTAATTCTAGAACAGGCCATGCTGGAAGGTGCTTCAACCGTGCGTTTAGACCCACATTTTACATAGAGATACCCGTATAGACGCATTCGTTTATGAAAACAACAAAATCATGTAGTTATTAGCATGATAGAAGTAATCCGAAGCAATTGAGACAATAATAATCATCTTATAGTTGTTCACATCTGCTAATTTCGATTTCGTGAACTTCTTGAGGCATCATGATTTCACTGGATATGCTGAACAGATGATCGACACGATTTCAAGTGATCTACAATCTGGCTTAATTGAATTCATAAAGCAAGTAATGCAGTCTGGATGTGGTAGAAATAGTTACACGTTACAAACTTCAACTGTTTACATAGCTAAAATAACAATGAATTTACAAGAAAATCAGTAGACCCAATGTTGGGTACATATTATTTTGTATGTTCCTAGCATGGCCTCGTTGTATCAATAACGTAGTCAAAAAGGTTGTTATTGATAAAATTTCAAGTAGAAATCGCATGAATTTGCGGTTGCTTATGTCTCAAGTGGCTCATCTAAACACAAATCCAGGAACAAAATCGTTGTAATAGTGAATTATACATGTTTTCATTATTGAATGGCTGATAAATCATATATGAACGGGCATAACTAACTCAATTAAAAGAGATTGACAATTAAAAATGAAAAGTGCCACTAAATTATTAAGTTGTAATACGTGATCAGCATTAAAAATAGAATGATGCAACAGAAGAGAAAAGATCTTCGATAATCTAATTGTGACCGGTAAGCTATCAAATAAAGCACACAGTATATGTTAATCAAATACAGTATTTCCGCCAAATATGTAATTGAGCACTAAACTATTCGCATATGTCTTTTAATTTTGTTGGATTTTCCCATAAAAACAGTAAAATGAGCAATGGATAAATAAATATCCATTGCTCATTTTACTGTTTTTATGGGAAAATCTAACAAAATTAAAAGACATATGCGAATAGTTTAGTGCTCAAATTACGTAATTTGGCGGAAAATACTGCCATATTTAACTGCGCATATACTAATAGCTGTTGCTGATGACAGATTTACCGGTCACAATTAGATTATCCGAAGATCTTTCTCATCTTTATTGCTCATTCTAATTTGTTTAATGCTGATGCACATTATTTGTTGGTGCAGGCCTAATAATTTAGTTGCACTTTTCATTTTTTGGTGCTTTTTCTGAATTACTAAGTGCAGGTAAATATTTTAGTCATATATGAACATCATTTAAGTGTTTAAAGGGAGTTTTACTTTAGTTTTTATTGTGAAATGAAGTAAATCCAGTACAGCTAACAATGCCTTAATTCATAAAAATAGAAAAATAAACCATACAAAGACTGCATTTAGTAATAAATCCATCGAATGGCACGAAGTTGCATCCACGAGTAAACACAATTTGGTGCCTATAGACCGACATTAAATCCACATTCCTCGAAGGTTAATGGCATTATAAAAATAGTTGTGTAACTTTTAGTGATACATGCTACCAAAGGTTTTATTAAACTTATCTTGCGCGTATAACTAGTTGAATCTCGCTTACAGCTTAAAAACTTTATGAGTTATAATGAAAAATGCTGATCGTTGGTTGCATAAAGGTTCGACCAAACTGCAGCAACGTTGCATCGCGGCAGCGAAATCGCGGCGGAAAATTCGCCGCGGTGAGATTCATGGCGGCTTATGGGAGCGCACAAACCAACGCGATTAAAAACGCATCGCGTCGGTTTGTGCGCACCCATAAGCCGCCATGTAATCTCACCGCGGCGATTTTTCCACCGCGATTTCGCTGCCGCGGCGGCAAAAAAAACGCTGCAGTTTGGTGGAGCCTTAATAGGCTCAGTCAAGGGACACATACCCTATAAAAGAAGCAGGTATAAAAGATTAAAAAATACTAAAATTAAGGAATCACTTTTTAGTCACTATTTGGTCACTATTTTTATTATTTTAGTCACTAAAGTCACTATTATTTATCCATAAATCCGCTACCAGCCCTGTCTGTTGGATACCACTGCCCATAATTCAAAAAATGGCTAATGTGCCTTCAACATGAATTCGAGAAAAATGCATTCAAAGTGTTTTTGTTATTAGAACAAGTTTTATTAGATTTTAATAACTTTTAAACTTCTCATTATAGTTGTTGTCGATTCCGAAATCATGCCGTTGAATTGAAAGGAGAAAAGAAGAAGCCAATTTTCTCAAATTATGATTTTTAATCGTAGTTGCCAATTTTTCATTTACAAAGCAAGAGAAATTTGACAATCCGAAATTTGTTTTGTCTAACGTGCATACGTTGTCCTTTATCGCGCTGTGAGTTTGCGACACAAATGGCTTTAAATTATCTGCAACAATTCGGTGGCACCAGCGAAAGCGAAACAATAGGCAGTAATTAGCCAGAGGGTACAATGGGCAGTAATTAGCTATGCTGTTGCCGAGAAATATCTGAATCAATACTATCTTGTACAACAAAAAACATTGGTGAAAAGTTCCAGTACGCTAAGCTATTCATAAATAATATAAAACAATGTATAAAACCCAGAATCTTTGGATTAACAACTTGGTGCTTGAATCCACTTGACTGTCAGACCATAACTATTGATAGCCATAAAAATCTCTATTAAAATCACATTGGATGCTGCGCTCGGTATCATCATGCACATTAGACAATTTATCATTTATATTACACATTAGCCATTTAGTTTTTCAAGCCGTTTATCCCTATAAATCATTATTTTGAAAATGTTATACAGTGGGTACCTTAATAAGGGTGTCAAAAATCATGCAACACTCTTTTCCTATTTTGACTTAAATGGCATATTAGCCATTTCTTGAATTATGGGCAGACCAGCACACTGTGGCATAAAGGGCAACGAAGAAGCAGACCGCCTAGCATCCCTTGGAAGAGGCTCGGCAATGTGGAACCTTCAAGTACCTGGACTCGATGTACGCAGCGCGATTATACGTGGTGTTCATCGTACGTGGCATCTACAGTGGCTTTCAAACCGAAATAGAAATACCAAAGCTGATATTGGACAGTGGAACGACCGTGAGGATCGCAGAAAACAACAAACATTGTCCCGCCTGAGAGTGGGCCATACCAGAACAACTCACCCTTATTATATATCAACTAATCCCAAAACAACCTGTTCAATCTGCGTTGTACCACTAACCGTTGAACATATACTAGTTAACTGTCCCCAATACGACTCAACAAGAGTCCGCTTGAATCTACACACCAGTATCAATAGTATCCTTCAAACAGATGCACTTGAAGAAGCAAAACTCATAAATTTCCTGAAAAATATTAACTTATACTCTAGCATTTAATTGAACTAAATTGTACTCCTTTATAACTTTATGTTTTTTTTCGTAAAAGAGGTGAACCAGCCTTAGGCCCTGAAAACCTCTATAATAAAGGAATAAAAAAAATATTTATTAACCATTTTGCATCATATTGAATTTTGGCCAGAGAAGCACATTAAAGTTTTAATCGCATTCGCTGTAGGTGTCCCACATTACGACGAACTTCACTTACAGTAGCAGACAATTTCAACTTTCGCCATCACGGACACATACTGTTTCCGCTCTCCACAGAAACGGCCCATTCTCCGAATCTATCTAAGGGTGACCTGCTTTGCGAAACTGGGTAACCTAACAAAAAAAAAAGTTCCAGTCTCATCATTGTTTTCGGTTTCACTTCATCCAGTATTCAGAAAGCAACAACACCGACGATGATGTTCAATGTTTTTTTTTTGTTCGTTTTCGTTGCAACCGAAAGTTTGGTTTATTCGGTGAGTGATCCAGCATAAGCGCATAGAACAAAGTGTATGTTTTTTTTTGCTTGCCTGGATTAACATTCTCGGTTGTGGTTTTTCAAAACAGGAAGAAGGATGCACTTTTGTGCGATGTAGCTGTGACGCTACGTGACAAGGAAAAGTGTAAAAGCTTGTTGTTTGCGAGTTGGTTTAAGCGTTTTTCGTACTATCACTGCTGGGGAGGAAACGTTCGCCTCTGTTTCATGACAAAAAAAGGGATTGTAACTAAGTTTTCAATGTTGATAAATTCTTTCAAAACCAATAGCTATGCTAACAATTTTTCTGTTTGTTTTCTTTTTACAGGTAAGGACAATGTTCGGCACACAAGTTTAACCTCACTCGGACCATCAATCCAGGTTAGATTTCACTGAAAACAGAACATACATTGCATTGACCACCCCCCCTCAATCACTCAGTAGATCAAACTAGCTGAACGATTTTGCTAGCAATCATCGCACTGCAATTTTGACCGAAGATTGTTTCATTTGATGAACGCCAGCTTGGCTTGACAGCAGAAATAAATAGCACAATCAGAATCATTTCATTCGCATTTTTCGAGTAGATTTATAGTGCAACCGGCGTGATTTTCTGGATTTTTTGTTCTCTTAAAAATAGTTAAAAAAAATTATTATAAGGAATCTCTCAAATAGGAGAAACGCACGGCTGGCAGTGATTGCTTGATTTACTTTTATATATATTTTTATTTTGCCATTATTAATAGGGTGAATATGCCATCAACTGTAAAACAGTCCCATCTGAAGAAGGGAACATTGAGAAAGTGCTCATAGAAGTTTTCAAACTCGCCATTGGTGCATGGATAAAAAAATTAGTACTAGTTAGAACAAAGCTGCAATCTTGACGACAACTTAACAATATTTCAATCGAACAGAGCAACACTCACCCTTATGCTGCATGTTCTGAACCCTGAGTGATACTCTTCTGTGATACACTACCGTCAAGAATCGTTGACTTTATTTTCACTTACGGCATGGGATTATTGACTGGTTTGAAAAATTCAAATGGAAAATAATTGAGACATAAAATTATTCATAATTACGGATGGGAAAGAGGGTGGGAATTCAAAGTATGGTTTACATAACACATTAAATTTAAATTCAAAATTGTCAAAAAACTTAAAACTATACAACTTTTGGTTTTCTTTTTATTCGAACATTTTTGAAAGAGGAAAAAAAAACACAAACACAGAAAAAAAACTTATACTAAACATACATGTTAAACTAACTACAATCTAAGGCTAATGTTAGTCAAAAACACATAAATGAGTTTCATAAACTCCAGATCACGTACAGCCAAAATATCTCGAACCGGTACATTGGGTTGTCTACCTCGAGCCCTAAGGGAATCATAAAGCTCAGATCTGACTCCACGATGCTCAGCACATGACCAAACAATGTGATCTGCGTCCTGGTAACCTTGCCCACACTCACAGAGATTGCTGTCGCTCAGTCCAACACGGAATAAATGAGCGTTTAAAGAATAATGATTGGACATGAGGCGAGACATGACACGAATGAAGTCTCGTCCCACATCCATCCCCTCAAACCAAGATTTCTTCGACACCTTTGGGATGATAGAATGTTGCCATCGCCCCAAATCTCCTTCACTCTATTTATACTGCCAGCTGACAAGTGACTGTTGACGAAAAATAGGAAAAAATTCGATGAAGGCGATTTGTCGATCATAAATATCGCCTTCCATAGCGCCCACCTTTGCAAGCGAGTCCGCTCTCTCATTGCCCGGAATTGAACAATGAGAAGGGACCCATACAAAGGTGATGATAAAATTACGCGAAGATAAAGCACTTAGAAGCTCCTGTATTTTCGTGAGAAAATACGAGGAGTGCTTTACCGGCCTCAATGAGCGAATAGCCTCCATAGAACTGAGACTATCCGTGAAAATGAAATACTGATCCGGTGTTAGTGAGGCAACAATTTCTAGCGTAAAGTGTATTGTCGCTAATTCAGCGACATATACGGAACAAGGAGCATGAAGTGTACGATTGGCGCTATAAATTTCATTAAATATTCCAAAGCCTGCTGACTCCTCCATCAATGATCCGTCAGTGAAGAACGATTTAGTGAAATCAACTTGGCCAAACTTTGCAGCAAATATCACCGGAGCAATCATAGGACGATGATGCTCTGGGATTCCACGAAGCTCCTGCTTCATGGATAAATCAAAATGAACCGAACTGCCGAAGTCGGAAAAGCAAACACGATTGGGAATATTCGGCAAAGGGCTGACATCCTGTGTTATGTACAAATGGTACAATGTCATGAAACGAGTTTGAGGATTGAACTCAAGGAGCTTCTCAAAGTTTTCGATTACCTGAGGGTTCATAACTTCACACCTGGTGAGGAGCCGAAGAGATAATTCTGTAAACCGATCCGAGAGTGGCAATATGCCAGCCAGCACTTCAAGACTCATGGTGTGAGTCGAGTGCATGCAACCTAACGCGATACGAAGACACCGATACTGAATACGTTCCAGTTTAATGAAATGCGACCGAGCCGCTGACTGAAAACAAAAACTACCGTATTCCATAACCGACAAAATCGTTGTCCGGTACAACGTTAGAAGATCTTGCGGATGCGCTCCCCACCAGGTCCCGGTAATTGTGCAGAGAAAGTTGATCCTTCGCTGGCACTTTCGCTTCACATACTCAATATGGGATCTCCAGGTGCACTTTGAATCGAACCAGACCCCAAGATATTTAAATGACATAGACTGAGTTATCGGCTTACCCCAAATTTGAAGCTTTGGTTGTGCAGGGTTATGCTTCCTAGAAAAAACTACCAACTCAGTTTTCTCCGTAGAGAATTCGATACCTAGCTCTAGAGCCCAAGTAGACAAATTGTCTAAGGTATCCTGTAAGGGTCCTTGCAGATCGACTCCCATTGGGTCCCGTGACCGACACTACGCCGTCATCTGCAAGTTGTCTCAACGTACAATTGTCACTTAGACAACCGTCAATGTCTTTGACATAAAAATTATACAAAAGGGGGCTTAAACATGATCCCTGGGGAGACCCATGTAGCTAAATCGTGAAGCTGTAGAGGTTCCATGAGAGAAGCTCATATGTTTCTCTGACAGCAAATTGTACAAAAAATTATTCATTAATGGTGAAAAGCCACAAGCGTGGAGTTTATCTGAAAGAACTTCAAAAGATACTGAATCAAAAGCCCCTTTATGTCCAAGAATACAGAAGCCATTTGCTCTTTTTAGCAAAAGCTAACTGAATATCTGTGGAAAGCAACGCGAGACAGTCGTTCGTTCCCTTACTCTCTACGGAAACCATATTGAGTATCTGAAAGCAGGTTGTTCGTCTCAACCCATTTGTCCAGACGGAAAAGGATCATTTTCTCCAACAACTTTCGAATACAGGATAACATCGCGATGGGTCGATAGGAGTTGTGGTGGGACGCGGGCTTACCAGGTTTTTGAATGGCAATAACTCTCACCCGCCTCCAATCATGCGGTACAATGTTGAGTTCCAGAAACTGATTAAACAAGTTCAACATGCGCCTCTTTGCGACGTCTGGGAGGTTCTTAAGCAAGTCGAACTTGATCCTATCAGCACCTGGAGCCGTATTGCCACACGAAAGGAGTGCAAGAGAGAACTCTACCATTGAAAAGGGTTGGCTAATCTCATCTATCGAATTCGTGTTTTCGCGAGGAATCATCCGTGCCGGCACAGAATCTGGACAAACTTTTCGCGCGAACTTGAGGATCCATTGGTCCGAGTACTCTCGCTCTCGTTGTTCGTAGTTCGGTTACGCAACCTTCGCGCCGTGTTCCAAAGAGTACTCATTGACGTTTCACGCGATAGCCCGTTCACGAAAGTTCGCCAGTAACCGCGTTTCCTGGCCTTGATGAGGCTCTTAAGTTCGCGTTCGAGAGCCGTGTATACTTCGAAGTGCTCAGGTGTTCCACGTCTACGGAAAACTTTAAACGCGTCGGACTTTTACGGTAAACCTCGGTGCATTGCTGATCCCACCATGGAGAAGGAGGTTTCCTGCGAAATGACGTCCCTGGAACTGGTCGAGTTTGAGCTTGAAGCGCGCTGTCTAAGATCAGGTTGAGAGGAAATTATACTCTTCCAGCGGTGAAAGCCTTTCTACCGTCGTTACGGCTTCATCTACTGCTGTCCTAAACTTTGTCCAATCGATGTAACGAGAAAGATCATACGCGACGTTGATAGATTTCGACGGATTGAACCCTGTGGCAATCGAAATTTGTATGGGCAAGTGATCACTACCGTGGGGATCTTGAATCACATTCCATGTGCAATCCAACGATAATAAATTCGAACAAAATGTGAGGTCTAATCTACTGCCAACTGAGGATGAACCAGCCAAACGTGTTACTTCTCCATTGTTAAGTACTGTCATATTGAAGTTGTCACAGAGGTCATATATTTTGGAAGACCGGTTGTCA
This sequence comes from Aedes japonicus, assembly GCA_034211315.2. Lineage (NCBI taxonomy): Eukaryota > Metazoa > Arthropoda > Insecta > Diptera > Culicidae > Aedes > Aedes japonicus. Next base: position 120,293 of record JASCZW010001054.1, on the reverse strand, counting down.
TCGTACAGTTCTCCCCAGCCTGTACCGTGGGAGTTAAAATCTCCCATGACCAACTGCGGAGCAGGAAGAACCGAACAAATATCTGAAAGTTGTTTCTGGTTTATTGAGGCTCTAGGAGGAATATAAACGGAAGCAATGCAAAGGCTTTTACTTTTAATAACAGCCTGACATGCGACAACTTCGATACCTGGAATAGGAGGAAAATTCACTCTATAGAAGGTGTAGCACTTTTGATCCCCAAAAGTATCTCCTCCTCGCGAATCCTCACGATCAAGACGAATAATGTTGAAATCATGAAACGGAAGATCGATTTCAGAAGAGAGCCATGTTTCACAAAGAGCGAATGCATCACAACCGGTAGTGTGAGCTAAAAATTTAAAAGATTCCAATTTAGGAATCAGACTTCGACAATTCCACTGTAGAACAGTGATCAAATCCCCGACCTCATTTGGAAAATTATCCATCGAAGGAAATGATAGCTGCAAGGATGGGCCACTTTAATGTTAATTTCTGCAAAAAAGTCTTCACTGTTGGAAGCAATGCCAAAACAATGCTTTTGAGAGGGTCAGAAATTTCGAGGTACTTAAAGATACCTTCGGCAATGTCATCAAATGAGAACAGCCCACTTGAGGAGGGGGATTCTGTTCTTAAAATTGGGGCTTCAGGGGTTTTGGATGTCCCCGGGAGAGATGGAAAGTCCTGGGTGTAGTTAGTACTACGGAAACCAGGAGGACTAGGAGTTTCCTTTTTTCCACCTTTCCTTGAAATGGGCAAACTGGTTTTGGGCTCCGGCTCAGCAACTTTCCGTTGGCGAACGCGTCTTCGCTTCCTCGAAGCACCTACCGGAAAACTGACTGACGTTCCCTCTTCAACCAAGTCAAAGTCAGACTCGTCATCTGACAGAGGAGCAAAGGGATTCGTATTGGCATTGGGTGATGGTGAGGCTTTTTTCACCATTTCGGCGAAAGATTGCCTAGAACGCTGTTTAAGTGATCGTTCCAATTTTTCCCCGCGTTGCTTGTACGCCGGGCATAACGAGAGAGCATGAGGAGGAGTACCCTTGCAGAAAGCGCATTTTGGTGTGTTGTCTGCGCAGGCGCCATCCTCATGTTTCTCCCCGCAATTTGAGCAGCGTGCCTTATTGCCGCAGTGAGAGGTCGTATGTCCCATCTGCTGGCATTTTTGGCAGATCATTACCCGTGGTACAAACAAACGCACAGTTAGTCGAAGTTTTCCCAACTCGACGTATTGAGGAGAGGGCTGAACCAGAGAAGGTCACGCGAAACGAATCTGACGGAGTGAACTTCTTTTCACCCTTAGTGATCGATACTGTGCCTAATTTTCTCACATCCAGTATCTTCACTGGAGAAAGCAGGGGTTCTTAAATCGACCAACCCCTGCTTCATCAGGATCTCAGGGGTCAAAGTCGCTTCGGTGACCACACCTTCTATCTCAATACCTCGAGCTGGGATGTACACTCTATACTCGAGAGTAAAGAACTGTGAGACAGCAATCTCGTTAGCCTGTTTTAGGTTGGACACAACGACCCGAAGTTTATTGGGTCTTATCTTAATAATTTCAGTCACGGCCGAGAATCGCTTCGTCAGATCATTAGAAATCTGATAAACGTTTAGAGGTTTCGTTTTGGGCTGAAAGTAGACAACCCATGGACCAGCTGAATCAGGTGGATAGGCTCGAGATCGAGGAAATTTATGAGACTCATCATCGTTGAAAGGCAACGATGAATCATCTTCTAATGAATCATCCATGTGGGAGCCTGTAACGCTCAACCACTAATCGAATTATAAAAATTCACACAAAATACACAAACTTAAAGCTAAACAAAGATAAAAATGCTATTTCTTCGCGAGGGAAAGAGAATCACAATTACTTATCTATTATTGCTGCTACCGGACGGCGTACGTGTGTGGACGTCAGCCTTCTACACAGAGAGTAGAGTACAGCAAGGGTGATGCGGTCAGTCAAGCACACGGTGGTAGTATACCGATAGAACGGATGACCTTCTCGATGGGTTGCTGGTGTGCGTGATCACGATGAGATGGCAAAAAAATGGCTTGCTGTTTGTCAATAGCAATTAATAGCCTTTCTGCGAATGCGGTGCAAAAACTTCACTCTATCTTCAAAAGAAATTAAAAAAAAACACTCGAACCACAAATTACTCTGATAGTAATTATACCGAGGAAAAAAAAATAGAACTTTCGAAGTAAACCTTCCAAATTAACGGAGCTCGAAGCAAACGAACTTGACCGCTTGCTAGTGCGATAAATAACTGTTTACCGACCTAACTTTTAAGCCACAAAAGGACATACATAAAATTATGAAAATTACAGATATTTAAAGGTTATCAAATAGGTGAAAGGCCGAACGGCACTAGGCCAAAGGCCATTCGGCCGAAAACCATTAGGCCAAATGGATCAATTAGGCTGGATAGAAGTAGAAAATTCAACTTATTATTTCAGGAAATTTTACTAACGAATTCTCATGGGAGGTTATTACTTCTCTAAAGCATGAGCAGTTCTTTCAAATTTCCATACTACGAATCTGCTGACATGTCCTATGGAAGATTGAATTTATTATTTCTCGAAATATTTTAGATGACGGGATTTGTATTCCTTCTTTCAATCATGCAGCTCAAAGCTTTCTTAAATCATAACTTCCCATCATAGCATGCCGTGGGGAAGAATAAATTTAGTACTTTTTTCAATATTGTTTGACCAATGAATTCTAATGAGAGATTTCTTCTTCTTTAGATTATGAGCTGAACTAGTCATTTAAATTTTCGTCATCTTTTAACAATTAAAGTAAGGACCCAGTATTTTTTTTTTAAACTCGGGACTCTTAGCAGTGAATATTTTGTTTTTTTTTTCTAATTTACTTTCAATCACAAGCACTTCCTTTTAAATTTAAAAAATTTCAATGTGCAAATAGCATAGCATAGCATTTTCCGACCATGTGTGTATACAGGTCGTTGGGAGTAGAGCTTAAAAATTGCATATTAAGTTCTCCAATTTCACCCTAACTGAGACAACATATAAGTCATCACGTACTGTTCCTAGCGAACATGAAGTAAGCGCACAAATTTGCCTTCATGAATCTCTTGTGCAAGGTGAATCAACTTGTTTTGTGTTCTTTAATTCATTCGTTCGTTCCAGAAAGCAGTGAATATAAACAAGCGCAAAAAACTAATTCAATTTCAACGTTCTACCATGAAGACAAAAGAACAGCCATTAGTTTGAAGAATCAATGAAGTGGAAAAACCAACATATTTTTCCAGCACGCATTTTCAGCCACTTTTCGAATCGATCCTCTTAAGTGCCTTTTCTCGATACTCGAGCAGGAAACAACACCATATGAATACCTTATTTTGATCTTGATAACTGGCCTTGGTATTAAAGAGCTCAGATTAAGAGGTAAAATACCTAAGCAAAATACCTAAGATTTACAAGAAAAATACATCTCGAATAACAAAACATGTTATTTTGAATACCTGGGAATACCTAAGAGGTACTATTTTGGTATTGTCTTACCTCAATTTGGTATTCGCAGAACATATTATCCTCAGGTATTTTACCTCTTAATCTGAGCTCCTTAATACCAAGGCCAGTTATAAAGCTATTCGGTCCTGCTTGGGTATCGAAATACAAACTCTGTAGCGATTTCGGCCATAGATCGTTTGCTACAGTTCCGCCTTTTGGCTTCTTTTGCCTTCAGCCATGTTCGGCAATATTAAAAAAAAATCTTTTGGCTGGAAAAATCACTCACGAACGCGAAAATGAATGACTGGTTACCAGAACATTCAGTAAAGCAACCAAAATCTCTTGACGCTTGAATATGCAGGTATGTGCTTTACTGTGGTGTGAATGAGTTGTATGGGACGCAGGAAGAACGGAATGACTGAGCACCGCAAAATAAGTCGACACGAATGTATTGCGTGACTGATAGAACTAAATATAGAGAGAGAGAAAATTGTGCACGCTAAATATTTTTTTACGCGTCGTTCACTACGGGTGTCAATTTTTTTCAGCTCTGGTTGGGAGTGATGAAGCTAAGAATGTTCATGCACTCTTTTGTTGTCCGCTTTTCTGGGCTGGAACACAAACGTTTTTTTCTTGTATCCAGGCTTCAAAACCAAGCTTGCGTGAGAACTTGTTGATCGGTTGGAATATGATCACTAACTCATGTCCTAGCCTTTTATGGATTATGGTTATAGAACCAACACTCGCTTTCTGAAAAGAGAAGTAGAACGCGCTGACGCTGAGTCACACACACCAAAACATCACACACAAACAAACATAATACAATACCAAAATAAGATAAATAGAAAAAGGAACATCCGCAAAAAGAGGCAAAGAATACTCAATAGACTATTGTACGGAAAAAAACTAACCTCACTTTTGGCCATGAGAGTATTAGAGATAGCAATAACCGTCGTGTTCCCCGTGCTTCTTTCTCACACACGAATTTCTGAACACAAGGGCATCAGTATCTGTCAAATCTGAGGTGTGACGTCACTGTGATTTGGGCCATGGCCTAGGTTAAAAAAAATACAAATTCTAATTCAAATAAACATGTTACTTATTCGTTCTAACCTCCGATATGAGATGTTTTTTTGTTGAGCAACTATGCTTCCCGTGACGTCTACATTCGAAAAGTTTTCTTGTCGGTCGATTAGTAATCTTAGTCCTTTCATTCCCGTTTCGAAGCGAGACATTTGTTTAAGTGAGTTTCGCCTGTCATAAAAGCTCGGAACTTGTTTCGTAGCTAATCGAATAACGGTCTCTAACTGTTATATTTTTAGCATACGGTGAAGCCAATTTGACATAGATAGTGGGTTGGCCGTTCGGTGACGGTGGCCGAAACTGTATTCATATGAGAAACCTGCCCTGCCGAATGGATTTCTCGCAGGACATAACAACAGCTCTCCCCGGAAGTGGCGCTTAAGCCACTCGTTCTAAAATTTGAGGTTTATGGAAGTTATGGAAATATGAAAGTTTAAACAGTGGCGCCACTGCTCCGTCATTAGCTTTCGTTAGGCGAGCAAAAAACCTTGACACAGATAGGGAGTCACGCCGAAAAACTAACCCACGGCTCTTTAACTCAATTAGCTCACTGTAAATGATTCTTAAGTTCTCCTCACGCATCCCGTATGGTAAATGAACCACGATCCCATAGCTCCGTTCGACAACAGAAATAAGCTCCAAATTATTTGCACAGTTCATATAAATAGAAAAAAATACTACCTAGTTGCGGTTTCCTTGTATCAATTCTTCCCTTTTCTGGAAAATAATTTATTAGTCTTCGAGGTTGGTAGTAAAACTGACAATTGCTTGCACTTCAGGTTCAACAGCTAATTTATGTTGGCATAAATATAACTAGCAAACAGAGTAAAATTTGTAAATTTTAAAGAGCACAAATAAAACGATACGTCGATACGTGAGAAAATGGCTTTAGTAATTTTTTTACGTCTATGGCAGTTATTCCAACTTTCATAATTCTCTATTTGGGAACAGGTCTTTTGATGTTTGAACCAAGGTTTTCCCGAAGTCTTTGCGACAAAAAAAAAAACAAATAATTATCATAAGAATTATTTTTCCTTTCAATCATAAGCAGATTTTTTTAAATTTCAAAATCTCAACCTAAAGGGTGATACGGTAAAAATTTGGTCAAGGGAAAACGCGTGTAAATCGGTGAAATCGTTTATTTAAAAAATCAAATTAAATTTCTTTTTCAAGTTCAATTAGTATAAAATTCAGGAAAAATATTCAGTTAGGCTTCCGCTTTTCCAAATCCGAATTGCCGGGCCTTACGCTTGACCCCTGCCATCAGATTTTGTACAGCCACCTTGTCCACCTTCTTCGCCGCAGAAAGTAAGTTTGCCTTGAACTGCTGCTCGTCCTTAGCCGATTTTTTGGTCTTCTTTAGGTTCCGCTTGACAATAGCCCAGTATTTCTCAATTGGACGGAGCTCTGGCGTGTTGGGAGGGTTCTTGTCCTTGGGCACCACCTGCACGTTGTTGGCGGCGTACCACTCCATGGCCTTTTTACCGTAATGGCAAGATGCCAAATCCGGCCAAAACAGTACGGAACAACCGTGTTTCTTCAGGAAAGGCAGCAGACGTTTATTCACACACTCTTTCACGTAAATTTCTTGGTTGACAGTCCCGCAAGCTATGAAAATGCTGCTTTTCAAGCCACAGGTACAGATGGCTTGCCAAACCAGATATTTCTTTGCGAACTTTGACAGTTTCGTGTGCTTGAAAATATCTGCTACCTTTCCCCTTCCTTTTGCCGTATAAAACTCCTGTCCCGGAAGCTGCTTGTAGTCGGCTTTGACGTAGGTTTCGTCGTCCATTACCACGCAGTCAAACTTCGTCAGCATCGTCGTGTACAGCCTCCGGGATCGCGCTTTGGCCGTCGTATTTTGTTTATCATCGCGATTTGGAGTCACTACCTTCTTGTAAGTCGATAGTCCGGCTCGTTTTTTGGCTCGATGCACGGTTGTAGACGATACACCCAGCTTATTTGCGGCATCTCGGAGAGATAGGTTAGGGTTTCGCTTGAAACTACCGGCAACTCTCTTTGTCGTCTCAGCAGCTTCCGGTTTTCGATTTTCCCCCGATCCAGACTTCCTGGCTGTCGACAAACGTTCCCCAAACACTTTAATTACATTTGTAACGGTTGATTTGGCAACTTTTAGCGATTTTGCCAACTTTGCGTGCGAGTAGCTCGGATTTTCGCGATGCGCGAGCAAAATTTTGATACGCTGCTCTTCTTGCTTGGACGCCATTTTGACAACTGAAGAGTGAATTCCAAAATCAAAATAGGAGCAACATTCTACACACACACACCTTCAAAATGAGGGGTGTTCAGGTTTTTTAAATGCAAAATTGAAAGAAATACGTCAAGTTGATATTGACCAAATTTTGACCGTATCGCCCTTTAGTCGAATAATTTCTATATCACTGGAAGAGATTCGAAGAGTAAAATCTTGTTGGTTACGTTGGTTTTGTCCATTTTATAATCCAAGATGGACCAGAAAGTTTCAATAAGATTTAAGTCCGGCGAGCCCATTCCAATAGTTTGTTGCGAGATCTACGGAAAAACGTTTGATTTTTTCGTGTCGTTTTGGGTTGTTATCTTGATGGAACATGAAGTCGTTTCACTGTCCAGTCCAGGACGCTTACAGTAGTTCAGAGAGGATTTCTAGTATCTGTCGGCATTCATAAAGATTGTACTCGAGAAAAAACCAACTCTTTCTCTGTGTATAACTTTTTATTGAATGGGTAAAAATTGATGAAGTTTTCGGTAAAACTAGTAATGTTTACATGTGCAAACTTTGTCATAATCGGTCAAGTGGCCAAGCACAAAATATTTCGACAAAAAGTTATAAGTGCGGTCGTTGAAAATCTAGACCAGTCCCACAGGTGGACAGCGAAACAGTTGGGAATTGACCGTATCCCGTGTGGTAAAATCGTTCAAGGAGAACCAGACGACGCAGTGAAGATGACCATCTCCTTGAACGCAAGTCAGGTGGGAGATTTCTTCAAGCGCAATTCGAACCATTCGATTCGAGACGTGGCTAAGAAGGACAATTCTTCCGCCTGGTTCAGCCAACAGACAATGGAGCGGGTAATACCGCCGGAAGTTGCTACTATGTTATTGCCAGATCAGCTGTGATTACACTAGAACCAATAGATGATGCTTGGGACTAACATTCATCCTCAATGTGTAAAAACTGGTGTGATGTTATGATGTTAACTACCATAAACTGTAGCAAGGCAACTGTCTATAGCACAGTAGGGGTTGTGCTCATGTTTGTTTTATATGTGTGTTTCATTTGTATGAGAGTCACCCCCTCCCCTTTTAGAGAGAGGAGATGTCTCGAACCACCGTCGAAACAGGTCTTGCCTACAAAATCCCCACATGCCAAATTTGATTCCATTTGCTTTATTAGTCCTCGATTTATGCCCCCTAGAAGGAAAATATACAACCTGCGAACTCATATATTTCCATTGAAATTTACCAATAACGACTTTTATACTTCGTTCCTAACACGATAGACATGGATAGACACGAAGTATGCGATCTTAAAGATGCAAATTCAACTTTTGATGATCACCGACGACATTGATATCTCATCAAACAACTTTAAACGTGTATCAGACTTTAGGCTGACGCAAGTAGAATTGCATTTGTCAATAATGCTAGGATTGAGCTTGTCGTTAAAGAGTCCGATTCTTTTCAAACTTTCTGGAAATTAAGTACTACTAAATGGTTAAGTTTTGACATCATTGCACAGTGGGCCAGGAGACGAAATTAGCAAGACAAAACCTCTAGCGCTTTGAGCATGCATTTTATCAAGATGATAGCTTCAGCATTGTTGCTCAGTTTTATCTGCGCCACAATTTGGTAATACAAATTGGTTCCAATTTTCACCGCAAAGGCGGCGCTGCGATACTAACTTTTTTTTTTCGTCCTTCTAGCGGTTTGATGTCTTCGGCAAAGTTGTAGAGCATAAAATAATAAGAAAGTTTGCCGAAGACATCAAAGTTCTATGTCTACAAATAACTAAGTAAAGATTAGTTTTGTAAAATTTAACTGAAATTTACGTTTTTTCTACTAATTTTCATATTTTTGTCAAATATGTTATTTTTGGTACCATTTATGTGTTGAACCTTATAATTTGCGTATGTTTTGGAAATGTTCGCATAGTTTTGGGACATAGCAAGCGAAATATTAGCCAAAACTTTGAAAAATATCATGAATTTCAAAATTAATTTTCTCAAAAAATTGCAAGTTGTTGCAAAAAATTACTCATGTTTCAGAAAGTACCATATGTGACCTTTCAATTCTGAAATTATGCCCGATACATATTTTGATATATTTGAGATATCGTATTTTAAACTTTTGATGATTTTAGCCCGAACTCAATGCTATAATTGATTGCTTTTTGCGTATACATACAAATGCATTCCATTGTACAAAATCTGATATGTTTTCATGTCAACATGTCAAATGGAATTATTTTTTCACCTCGAATATCTTTATTTTTAATCTGTAAAAGATAGTGTGCTATAAAAGTCAATTGAAAATAAGTATTCCTCTGCACTTGTATTCGTGTGTCGACGAATACGATTGATCGCTGACACACATACTTATTTACTTCACTGTCAAAACCAAGGGGTCATCATCGAAGCAAATGTTGAAGCATGAGCCTGTGCACGCTGCCATAATTCTATTGCCTTTTTGATATTACTGTTAGCCGTGTTTTGGTGTTGCCTGACTCATTTCCACGAGAATATTGAAAACGTGCCTCACAGTAATTTTTTCTATGTCCATGAGTGCACGGATGTTGATGAAATATCAGAGCAACCACGACTTTCCCCATTACATTTGAATACGCCTCAAAACTTCAAATCTCAAACGTCAAATGTCATAATAATTGTGTAGTTATCAACCGTTTGGAAGCGCTGTTTTACCCTTTTGGTTCTTTCGGCAGATTACTTCTAGTTTGTGGTTGGTGCCTTCTACAGATCACTATGGCTCAAGGTAGGTTATTTTAATTAATCCAGTAGGAATTCATTCAAGTAATTTTATTATTAGCGTGCAGTATTCGCGTACGAGAAATAGTAGAATTATTCCTACAGAATCTTCCACTTGGTGATGTGGCATCGTATGTGAAGAAGAAAATAACATGTCCTGATAATAAAATGTTTTCTGATTCCGTTCAAAACTCACTGCGTTTGCTACTATCAAATATTGAATCACGATACGCAAAGTGCCACCGCATAAAGAGTTTGTTTTTCCTGAAACATTCAAAATGGCTGGATTCAAACTTTAAAATTTTGAATAATATTCCGAAGACAAATGTTGGTGGAAGGAAGAAAATATCTTTTGGTGCAGAAACTCCTAGGACCAGGCTCCGTAAAACCAAAGATTTGCGAGAAAAACACACCACAGCAGAATTGGTTTCAGCCACGGTAACGGCATTAAGGACTGATGGATATCGTTCCGTTGCTTGGGTTGTCGAGCACCTATTTGCATTTCCTGAGAAAGCTTCCCGTTTCAAAAAACTTGCTCTATCTGTTGAACCAGAGATGAAACGTTTTACAGTCGACGATGCATTGAGGTTTTTATGTGAAAACGATCTAACAAAACAACAGTACCAAAACATAAGGAACATGACGCTAAAAAAAGGATATGACATTTATCCAGCATACAATGACATCCGCGATAATAAAAGTACTTGTTATCCACGTGGTAAGGACAAATTCATTTAATTGTGTTCTTGTCTAAACAGCTTCCAATAGACCGATAATTCTTTCAAGTTTTGGATTTTGTGGTGGTTTTTAGTCGCTTTTTAATAATTCTAAATTATTTCAAAATTACTTTAACTCTCCAATTGAAAAAAAAAATATTTCCTCAAAAGTTTCGAAATTATTTTTAATAAAACCAAAAAATTTAAAAATTGGAACAATTCCCAATTGATTGGAAGCTGTTTCATGGCGGAATGTGAGCTGTATCAAAGTTTATTTGCAAACTATATTGGGCACGCAAATGATAATAACCTTTACAATAAAGTTTTAAAAGTTTGCATGTTTGAACGTATTTCAGATATTTCCATTCGGCCATCATGCGCAGAAGTTCCTCTTCAAAATCTTGTTGACCATACGGTAGAGCGTCTCTTCATGACACTGAATAAATATATTGAACCGTACATTCATGAACAGGGAAATTTATGTGTTATTTTAAAATGGGGATTGGATGGTTCAAGCAACCACTCACGGTATAAAATGACATTTTTTGAAGAAGTTGGCGATGATGTTATATCATGTAATGACTCGCATATTTTTTTGATTTGCCTGGTTCCTTTGCGAATATATTTCAACGCAGTCTCCGGCGAACGACAAGAAGTTTGGAGCAACAACAGTCCATCATCCATCAATATGTGCCGCCCCATCAAAATGGTTTTTCAATAAGAAACTGCTGATCTTATCAAACGAGAAGTGGAGAGTATGATGTTACAAATACAAAATTTGAAAGCAACCACATTGACGATAAATAGGATTTCTGTAGATGTTTCTTCTGAGTTAATTTTGAGTATGGTCGATGGCAAACAGCTTCACAGGAACAAGTTCCCAGGCGTGCAATCTTTGCGGAGCATCAGGCAAAAAACTCAGTAATCCCATCGAAGCCCAAATATGTGACGATCGCAATAAAATTGAAACCATTCCTGTTTTGCATGCTTACATAAGAAGTATGGAGCTTCTGCTTAATGTTTCGTACAGAATCCCACTCAAAAAATGGCGTGTAAATAAAGGAAACGAAACCTTTCTTGAACGGCAACGTGCAATTAGAGAAGAATTTAAGAAGATTGGGCTGAGAATAAGTGAACCTTTGCCATCCGGAGGTAACTGCATTTTTCTTCTTTATCGGGAAGTAGATCCCTTTATCTTTATTTTTTCATCAGGTAACACAAATGATGGCAACACTGCTAGAAGATTCTTTCAAGATCCAGAAACAACGGCAAGAATTACAGGACTTGAGGTGGACATCGTTCGTCGAGTCGCTACACTTCTTGGCGCGCTATCATCGAAATTAGAAATCGACGTCAAATCATTCGAAACCTATGCAGAAGAAACTAGAAAGTTATATGTCCATTATTATGATTGTTATCCCCTTTCGCCTTTGTTCACGGGATCTTGGTACATGGATCTGAAATAATAAGTCATTGCGAAATTCCTATTGGACTATTGTCGGAAGAAGCACAAGAGCGTCGGAACAAATCGATCAGAAAATTTCGGGAGCACCATTCTCGACAATTCAGTCGCCTGGCGAACATCGAAGATGTATTTAGAAGACTTTTGCTAACCTCTGACCCCGTGATGACACTCACAAAACAGTTTCCTCAAACCGATAAAAATCAATTTCCAGAATCCGTACAAAACCTGTTGAAATAATAGTAAATATAAAATAAAAAATAGTTGCTAGATCAAAAATATTAATTATAATTAATCCAGATATCTCAAATATATCAAAATATGTATCGGGCATAATTTCAGAATTGAAAGGTCACAGATGGTACTTTCTGAAACATGAGTAATTTTTTGCAACAACTTGCAATTTTTTGAGAAAATTAATTTTGAAATTCATGATATTTTTCAAAGTTTTGGCTAATATTTCGCTTGTTATGTCCCAAAACTATGCGAACATTTCCAAAACATACGCAAATTATAAGGTTCAACACATAAATGGTACCAAAAATAACATATTTGACGAAAATATGAAAATTAGTAGAAAAAACGTAAATTTAAGTTAAATTTTACAAAACTAATCGTAACTTTGTTATTTGTAGACATAGAACTTTGATGTCTTCGGCAAACTTTCTTATTATTTTATGCTCTACAACTTTGCCGAAGACATCAAACCGCTAAAAGGCGAAAAAAAAAGTTAGTATCGCGGCGCTGCCCTTGCGGTGAAAATTGGAACTAATTTTTATTACCAAATTGTGGCGCAGATAAAATTGAGCAACAATGCTCAAGCAATCATCTTGATAAAATGCATGCTCAAAGCGCTAGAGGTTTTGTCTTGCTAATTTCGTCTCCTGGCCCAGTGTGCATTGGTTTATTGAACCTCTTCTCCCAACCCAAATGCCCGCACCTTTGCCTTGAACCCTTATATCATATTTTTCAATGATAGGACCGACTTGCTTACTTACTTTCAACCACACTTTCTTTAGTTCAAGTCCATTTTCTATCAGTTTTGGAGTTTTAACGAGCTTTGCCTTCATGATTGCCCAAAATGTTCCAATTGGGCAAAGTTCCGGGAGTGTTTGGAGGGTTGACGTCTTTTGATACAAAAACTACATTATTATCTTGGTACCAGTCTAAGACGGGCCGGGCATAGTGGCAAAATGCCAAATCCGGCCAAAACAGTGTCGGACCATCGTGAGATCTCAAGAAGGGCAGAAGTCGTTTTTGAAGGCATTCGTCCTTGTAGATTTGTCCGTTGACGGTCCCAGAGGTGATGAAGGGCAGACTTATTTTGCCACATCCGCAGATCGCTTGCCAGACAAGGAATTTTTTGGCGAATTTCGACAGTTTCTTCTTCCGTACACTCTCTAGAACGGCCAACTTAGAGGTGGCGACGTAGTGTTCCTGTCCTGGCAGAACGGTTTTGTGAGCCACTCCCTGTACAGTTTTCTTGCACGAGTTTTGGCCACCGAGTTCTGTTTATCGCTCCGGTTCGGTGCCATCTGAACCTTTTACACATGTAATCCAGAACGTTTCATTGTTTTCTGCACAAAAAAAAACTGAAACTTTCGCCTTTTTCGCAACATCCGTGATCGAAATGTTGGGATAACGCTTAAATTGGTTCAATACCATCCTGGCCTTCTCCGGATTTGATGTGCCACGTTTTTTGCCACTACCATTTTTCCGCTTGGTTGTCTTACGGTCCTTGAGCATTTTGATCACATGAGTTACGGTTGAATGTGCGATTCCGAGCTGTTTTCCGATCCATCGATGAGAAGCGTTTGGGTTTTCGAAGTGAGTGCCCAAAATTTGTTGGCGCACTATTTCTTCATTCGAAGCCATCACTGAAATCACTCGACCGATTTTTACGAAACTCATTACACAATTGACACAACACAATGAAATACATTCAATTAAAATTTCAATAATTTTTACCCACACGCTAAAAAGTTACGAACAATTGCGTGTGTTCAAATTTCATCGAATACAGTCTTTACATCTGTTTCAATTTTGTTTTTGTCGTTGTATACCCGCATAATTCCCGAGGCGCATTAATTTTTGGCTCTCATTGTGCCAATATTCACCAGAAAATTAAATGCGCGAACTCAATTTGTTTTGAATATTTTGCTATCAAACAAAATTTCCCGCAACACTAGAACTTTTGCTTTAGATATTATTAACTGTTAAATGAATCAGAAGAGCCAAAGAATCGAACAAAGAAGAGCAAAACGAACCATCCACGATATCACAGTGAAGTTTGACAGCTGTGGCCATTTGGCCCTATGCTGGTTTTAATGGCAGCCAATAGGTTTTATGAAGGTTCTCAAGTGGTCATAACATCTTTTACTAGAACATTTGTAAAAGCGTTATGGTTTTGTAAAGGTTTTATTGATTTGTTTTCACAACCGTCTATAGAGTAGGCCACTTTGTACACATTTCGGCTTCAAAGATGCATAGAGGAGGTGTTGGTCGACAAAGCAGTTTTAAATGTAGTTTTATCATATAGCTGGAATAAAACTATAATTGTTACTTGGGATTGACTAGCTGTTTTACTATTTTTGTCAACCCTCCAAAAAAGTAACTCCTTCATCAACTGCGACAAATCCCGTCAATTGTTCGATTGCACTTCAGATAGCATTCCTCCTCCAACCTTCCTGATGTGACATATTAAGTAGATCGGTTCTGCCAAGAATGACCCTCTCCCCGGGAGAACACGTACAAAGTAAAATAAATAGTCACCCACCACTGTTGGGCGGATTTATGTTCATTAGCAAAAGAGACTCTCAACGTTGACTGAGGACGACGCACAGCTTTTGCCAGGACATTGATGATGCATGTACAAACCGAGAGTTAAAGGAAATTAATGAGACCAAGAAACCTCGCTGGCGTCGTTTGACTATCCTCTGGGAGAGAGACTGGCAACTTGACGACGGAACGGTCCCCGATGGGAGGGTGTCTTCGAAACATTCTTCCACCAGGACTGGGATGTCGTCGTCCTACATGGCTTCAAAACCCTCGGGGTTTGGCTCTTCTGCCTTCTTTGCTCGAATTTTTCTTTCGCTTCCGCTTGAAGAGAAAAAATCAAACATTTCCTGACCGTAATTCCCAGTGCCGCTCCTCTTTGCTGTCACCGTCGTCGACCGACCGTCTTTGCCGACGATCCGGAAGAATAGCAATCAATTTCCGTTTTGGGTTCTCTTCCCTTACCTCTTATCATACTTCTCGTCATTGACGCTGTCAGGTTAAACATCGTGTGCTCATTTTCACACTCATTTTGATCCGTATCAATATTCCACACCGGAACAGTCCTGCTGTCTGACTGCTTCATCTACGGTGTACTCCCCGGAGGCAGGTAGATGGAAATTCCGCAAAACACTGTTGGCCATCGTTGCTGTGGCTAGTCCAACAAAATACCTGAAATTTTTCAGCTGGTCGTTTTGGGGGCGGGGCGATGAGATAGACAAGGCACGATTGTCTTCGCCCTCGGCTCTATTGATGAGCTGGTGGGTTTCGGATGCGGTGAGATAAACTGCCTGCCCGAGGCTTGGTGGGGGGAGTTCTGTATTGTTGACGGAGTGAATATTGACTGCTGTTGTTTGCCTGTTCGAAAATGGGAATAAATATTTCTAGTAATATTTCTGGTAGAAATAGGCACAATCAAAGCATTTCAAAGCGAATCAAGTTATGTGGGAATGGACAGAAAGCATTCAGAAAAATGTTCCAGAACTTCAATCAACTATCCGTTGAGAATACATTTCCTCATCACATCGCAAAAAATACTCCAGAAACCACCGCTCGGAACCGCTCCCAATTACCATTCAGCACGGGTCAGGGAGCCAGGCGGAAGGAACCTGTCAGTAGCACCACTCCACTCACTCGGCAGCTAGCTAGCCGTTCGGGAAATCGCCATTCCTCAAACTCGACGCTAAGAAGCTTACGTCTCATGGCATTAGACAGTGCTTAAGAAAATGCCAGCAGAGACTGAAAGAATGCAAAAACCGCATCACTCGTCGGACCCTCTAGGCCCATTCCGCCGCGCCTTCCGCAACCTCCACCACCCTTTATTGGGATCATTATTCTAAAAGTGCGTACTATATAGAGAGATGGTCTGCGAACGACAAAGAATTTCCTGTCCCCGATATCTTCCTGCAGCAAATCAACTTTTTAGCCTCACCACTATTATCATTCCACTCTTTCCCTGCACGGAAAAACCCGGCTAAGAAAGCAGAAAATCCCATTTTCCGCCGGCAGAAAGCCACTCGTCGTGCATCATAATAGACACCGAGTTTTCATACACCGCACCTTCGTCCTCCGCTTCCTCCTAAGGTCAATCCCTCCATATGGTGTTAGCGAAGCCGGCTTTTGTGCATTGAGCAAACCGACAAGTGAAAATGACGATGATGAAGATGATCCTTTCAACATTGTTCCTTCAAACCCCTCGAACGTGTTCCAATCGGAGAAAACCCATCCCACCCCGTTCGTGTGTGTGAGTGGAGTGGATGGAAACGGAAGGTGGCTCTATCGTCTTGCTTCCTTCCGACTACGGAGGGACAGATTCCATGGCAGAACATTTCCTTCCGTCCCATTCGGAATACTTGTGATTAATTGAAATTGTTTTGCTGTTGCTGCCCTGGAGGATGACGATGATGATGATGATGATGTTCACTGTCCCATCGATATTTGACGCCGTGACAAATGCCAGTCGTTTGGAATTATCCCGAAGGCGGCTGACTGACGGTAGTCACCGGTCCGGCTCCAAGAGTCGCCTTTTCGGAGGGGATGGGCATTTGAGTGTGCTCTGGAGTGTGAAATTTTTATGCAGATCACTTTGTTCTTCTTTGCAGAAGCCGTTGTGAGGGAGGGTTTGTGTAGTTTGTCCTGCTGTTATGTTGGGTATAAAAGCATTAAGCTGATACGGTACCTCAGTGGGTGTGAATTTTTCTTCGTCTTGTTCCTCTTGCTGACATTGGCAGTCTTGGATGGGCTTTTTCCTGCTGACAACTTTGTTCTTTGAAGCACATCCGTAGTTTAAGGAAGCATTCACGAGTCAACCATTGGTGAATTTTGAAAATTGAGTGGCAGGATTCTCAACGGTAAAGGATGAAACGGTAAAACACTCGATTTTCACAGAATACAACAAAACATTATTTGGTCCGATTGACGATTTTCCAAATGCGAATGGTTGATCTTTGCGTCTAAGATCTGCATCTGCAATAATCCGGACACCTCAACACATGAATAAAACACAAATTTCGCTCTATATTTCCGTCGCAGTTGATTATTTCAGATTCATTGGATGTGTTTTAACAATTCGTGAAGACAAAACATAGTTATTCGGTATTTGCATAAAATTTTCGAACTTCGCGCTTAGCTCCGTCTATTAGGGATTGTACAGACTCTTCAGAAATCGTAGAAGCCGTCTTTGTCCACATTTGCTGGAAGTGTTTGATGTATTTGATTTCTTGCTTCTTTCCAGAACGCTTTCGCTTCATCAGAGCCCAATATCTCTCGATTGGTCGTACCTCTGGGCATTTTGGCGGGTTTGAGGTTTTTGGTACAATGTTCACTTGATTTGCTTGGTACCACTCCATCGCAGTTTTAACATAGTGGCATGATGCCAAATCGGGCCAGAACAAAGGTTTTTCTTTGTGACTTTTGATGAAGGGTAGCAATCGCTTCTGCAGACATTCTTTCTGATAGATCTCCTTGTTGATTGTGCCTGTAGTGACGAAAGATTTACTCTTTTTGTCACACGTGAAAATTGCTTGCCACACAAGGTATTTTTTGGGAAATTTCAATGCCTTCTTCGTTCTGTAATGCTCAGCTGTAGCATTTCTGGCCATAGCAGAATAAAAAGCCAGCCCTGGAAACTGCTTGAAATCCTCCAGGACATAAGTTTCATCGTCCATAACAACGCATGAAAACTTCGTCAAATATTCGCAGTACAAACGTCGAGCCCGTGATTTTGCTGCCAAGTTCTGTTTGTTGTTGCGATTTGGAACTGTTTTTACTTCATATGACTTAAGTTCCAAACGTTGAACGGTGGGCATAAACGAGCCAAAAAACGGATCTTTTATGGCCGCTAGTTTCAGTCCCCTAGAATCAGCATTACTAGTGTAAAAAATCACGAGAGATCGATTGGAGATGGTTTCAGCCACCGCACGACACGGGAAGTTGTCCATTTTGCCCGATTCTCCCCATGATTATACCTCAAAATCATATGTCATTTAGTTTTATACATTGATGTCACCAATATAACCCTCATTTGCACCTTTGGAAGTGGTCCATTTTAGCCGAATTTCCCTCATACTTGAGAAAACATATATAACATACGGTTGGACCCATCACTTTTATCCCCATTTGCACTGTACTTATGTGAAATTGTCCGCAGAATCCAATAAAGAGAATACTGCTTTGGTTTGACCTTTCCATTTTACCCGAATTCTCCTCATACTTACAATACAATGAGGGTTATATTGTTGACATCAATGTATAAAACTAAATGACATATGAGTTTGAGGTATAATCATGGGAAGAATCGGGCAAAATGGACAACTTCCCGTGTCGTGCGGTGGCTGAAACCATCTCCAATCAATTTCTCGTGATTTTTTACACTAGTAATGCTCATTCTAAGAGACTGAAACTAGCGGCCATAAAAGATCCGTTTTTTGGCTCGTTTTTACCCACCGTGCGTTGTTTTGATTTTTGGACAAAACCAGGCGACATCCCTGTTTTACGAGCCGGCGTTTGAATGGAGATTTGGGTATTCCGTTAATATCCTTTTCACCTTTCGGTCCATGACAGGATCAATGCGTCCAATGTTTTTGTAACTTCTCGGTTTCCTCTCCACCGTCAAACGTTCCAAAAATGATTTGAGCACATCGTGAACAGTGGATTTAGGCAAATCCAATGTTTTTGCAAGGTCCCATATTGACAAGTCAGGATTTGCCGTACGCCCGTACAAAATTCGCTCGCGCACTTGTTTTTCTTTCGTCGCCATCTTGAATACTAAACATGAAATGTAAACATCAATCATAGTCATTTTCATCATAGACTCTCAGCCATACCACAGTGAAATTTTTCATTCCTACGTGCAATATTTCAAAAGTTACAATGATTTGAAGGTGTCCGCATTAATGTGGATACAGATTTTAACACCTTCCACCAAATTTATTATATGCTAATGTAAGTACCTTACTTGAATGCCGACTTGCCTTGAACTGTTTCTCATTTTCATTTGTTTTCTGAGTTTTCTGCTTTCCGAGTTATCTTGAAGTTCATTTTTAGTTTGATATATTTAGTTTGACACGAAAATTGCATTCTTTAGCACACAGAACAAACGAAAAATTTGGAGCTCAATTTAGCCTAAATTGTATTTCACTCAAAAAATATACGACTTCAACTTTGGTTCCCATTTTCAGCATATTTTCCATAATATAGTCATATTCTACAAAAACTATTGAATAGGTTTATTTTTTTGATAGTTAATTGAAATTACCCCATATAAAGAGTGTATGCATAATTATTGCAACACTTTCAAACTTTCATAATTTTTTTCATACCTTAACAAAGCTAACCAAATATGGCTTGGTTTCTTTTTAAAATGAATTGCTTACATCCGCTCAGTTGTGCAGTTGTCAGTGAGAAAATCAGCAATGTTTTACACACCCCGAAATTTTTTAAACCCACTTTCAAAAGCTTAGGTTGTCGCATCAAGACTTGGGAAAACTGATGAATGTACATTATTCGACTGGTTAAAGGATCCAAGAACGCTTGACAGTAGACCACAAACCACATGTTGGGCGAAAACCGCAAAAAAAAATCCTAGAGAGCGCTGAATCCAAACATTTCGATACGGGAATTAGCCAAAAAACGCGATACGGGAATTAGCCAAAAGACGTTTCCTTCAGATGGCCGAGAATTGTACAGTTGAGGACAATATTAAATATGTAGCGGTCATGATTGCAACCTTGTCTGACATTTTCCAGTGAAATAATTTAGGTCGAATTTTGGCTATAGCTTAGAAATGACCTGAATTTTCAAGTATATCGAATTTATAATTTTTCAGTTTACAATTTCGAACTTACAGACACTTACTTACCTTACCAATCAAACCAAGGCCGATGAACATAGAAGTTGTTTCCATTGTAATCGGTCCATGGCTGTACCTCGCAAGTCTCACTGTCTGCGGAGAGTCCGCAGGTCGCCTTCTAGTTGATCGCTTCACCTTCTTCTTGTACCCGTCGGTTCGTTTTAACAAGGCTGTCGTCCGACATTCTTACGACATGTACGATGTGTACGATTGGAGATTCTCACATGAACTGACGCAATTCGTGGTTCATTCACCTCCTCCACGTTCCGTCTTCCATCTGCACTCCACCGTAGATCGTACGCACACTTTCCGTTCAAAGACACCAAGACCGCGTTGGTTCTCCACTAGCAATGTCCAACTTTCGTGGTCATAGAGAACTACCTAATTGATGTCTTGTAGATGATCAACTTTGTAATTCGACAAACTTTGTTCGATCTTAGCGTCACACGGTTGCCAGCCATAATGCGCATTGTATGTTTCGGCTGATGTCGTTATCGGCGGTCACCAATGAGCCCAGACACACGAATTCGTCTACTACCTCAATTTTTTCACCGACGATCTGAACTCGTGGTGGGCGGCTAACACTATCTTCTCGGGAGCCTCTTCCCTACTTTTTTTTTGGTTTCAACGCATTCATCACAAGCCCAGTCCTACCAGTTTCAACTTTTAGTTTGATGTACGCGTCCGCCATCGTCTCAAAGTTGCATGCTACGATATTAACGTCGTCGGCGAAGCCAAATAGTTGAACAGACTTCCTGAAAATCGTGCCACTCGTGTCAACAACAAACCCTCTCCGAGATTCAAAGGGACTCGACAATGTCCCTGATACTCGGACGACGCACATCACTCGATTTACGTTTACGATTTACGAAATTACGTAAGGATTCTGGATGTAGTCCAGAAAGCTACAGTTACAGCTGTAGACTTTTAGTTTTGAACTCCAGGATTGTTTGGATAACCTTGAGCTCCCGAAGATTATTTCATCTTGCTTATTGTTCTTTCAAAATAAAAAGCTAGTGTTACTATCATAGATTTCAAGTTCTAAACAGCAGAACAGTTTGGATTACCTAGAGGATCATAAAGATATAAAATAATGATTGTTGACTTTCCAAAAGATTCAATTAATATGTATATAGTAACTTTCAGTTGCACAAAACGATGCTGTTACAACTGCAGATCTTATACTTTGAACTCTAGGACAGTTTGGATGACCTAGAGCATCCCAAGAATGTCGCATTATGTCTGTTGTCCTTCCACACTTTTCAATGAATATTGTCTTCTACATATTGTCCTTTTGCGTACTCCAAAAACCTTATGTTGCAACTATGTATCTTATGTTCTGAACTCATGAATAGTTTGGATAACCTAGATCATCACAGTTTATCTCATTATGTCATTATGTGCGAAAATATTCCCTAAATATGGTTGCATACGTAGCGTTACTTTGTATAGCCCAAAAAGCTAAAGTTCCCACTGTAGATACCATTTCCCGCTGTTAGATCTAAATTGCCACTGTAGATCTGAAAATTCTGTACTGAAGGACAGTTTGGACGACCTAGAGCATCACAAAATTATCAAATAATGACTGTTGACCTTCCTATGGTTTTTTTTTTTTGTTCCTTGGTTATTGAGATTTTCCTTTCCAAATACCTTTTTTTGGGTATTTCCGTAACTTGTACGGGGGTGAGTTTTGAACTTGTGACATTCGCGTGAGAGGTATGGTTGTTAACCACTACGCCGGGGTCCTTTCCGAAAGGTTCATTCAATATGTTTGCATAGATATGGTAACATTATATAGTTCTAAAAGCTACTGTTGCAACTGATCTGAAGTTCTGAACTGAAGGACGTTTTGGATAACCAAGAACATCCCAGGAAGATACCTTGGTCCCTTCTGAAATTGATGCGTATAAAAATTTCCGATCGATTAGTGCAAACGTTTTGAAAACTTCTTGAGAAACGACTGATATATTATCGCTCAAAACCTGACCACTTTTCGTGACCGAGACCACCTCTGCACTTCCACCAAAGATAACTGAGGTGTTCTAGGTAGATTTGAACGACCTGAGAAACATATGGCCGAGCGTTGTTTTCGCTTCGGGTTATCGTAAGATATCCCATTTTAATCTCCAGTAACAATACGATGCAGAAAACCCTTTCATTTTTGTCGTTGGAGCAGCAGTTCACACGTGAAAAACGCCTTTCGAGGCTTCTCGGCTTCAAGTCGTATGGTACCCAATTAACTTGCTTTTGGATCATTCCCAAGGCTTCCAAACGATGTGAAATGACATGTCGAATCTTCTCGTAAATTACGCTCATTTGTCTAAAATTTCAACATTTTTGCGCGCACTAAAACATATGATGCCGATAAAAATAAACAAATGCACTGAATTGGAGTTGTTGGCAGACGCCTAGTCTAACAATGAGGTGTTTTTGATTCAATATTGCTCACTAATATTTACTGGTGGCGCTATCTTTTGGAAAACGGCGGCTTTCTTTTTGCCCCCCCTGATAAAAATTGAATTGATTTAAACCGACAGTAAGGATGCTGTTCGAGGCACTCACAAAGTGTGATGATGATTTTCTATTGACAAAATACTTTTAATTTGCAAAACTAGGTTCTACAACCTATTTTACTACTGGAACTAATACATCAGCATCAAGCAAGTTATATGTTCTAGAGAACTTTTTTAAATCCATTTGAAATTGCGATTGGAGACTTTGGTGAAAACATTTCGTGACTTCTGGCAGCATTATGATTCTATTGATTTCTAAGCTCATCTGTTTGATACTAACCTGGAGAGATTTTAACTTAGGTAGTTCTGTATCAAATGATTTCATTATTTCTAATCCGCTCAATCAATTGCAGTTTTTGTGATTTTGTAAATATTATAATTTGAGATAATTCAATGCAGACGACTCCTTAGATTGGCAGCACCACAGGCAATTGGTGGATAATCACCGGTACCAGTTGTAGCAAGATGCTAAAAAGCGGACCTGAAGGTTCTAAAAAAAATCGAAAGGAAGAAAAGTTGAACTGACAGAAGCTTAAATCGACCACAGGGCAAATAAACACAAGGTCATTTTTAAAATATGTTACATCAGGTTAACATTTTTCGACAAGAATAAGGTACTGTTAACAAATGCTTAACATTGCTATTGCTAACAGTCAATTTATTACTTAATCAAATATCAATAAGAGCTTTCCATCAAATAATCGTGAAACTATAAGACATGAAACTGAAAACAATAAACAACAAGAACCAATTTTTTTTATTAATGATTCATTTGTACAGGCTCAATGGAATCAACTTTACAGAGCCAAGTTTTCTTATTTTTATACATCATTTATCTTAAAAACTAAATTTAGGGGGATAGAACCGATTACTCGCGGCCGTCTCGAGGTTAATAGGACCTACAATTTAAGGGATTGGAAGCTGGGCGGGAATTCAAAATATGGTTTATATAACACATTATTTTAAATTCTAAATTAACTACTAACTAACTATACAATTTGTGGTTTTCTTTTGACTGAAACATTTTTTGAAGAAGAAAAAAAACACACACACATGACCACATATAAAAAACAACTGATAGTAAACATACAGATTAAACTAACTACAATCGAAGGCTACTGTTGTATGTATGTATGTATGTAAAAGATACCACTCATCGTTGCAGGCACAGCCATAAGACAGTGGATCGTCCTCTACGAATGATTTGGTCAAGTTCGTTTTTTTATTTTTTTATTTAATTAATTTTCAATAAATTATTTTATTATGATTATAAAATATGCAGTGGTAATATGATGAAAATAATACGATGTTGTAATGAGATACTAAATAATATACATATTAAAATAAAATGCATCTATTTGCCTCTTCTGCTGCGAAGTATGATGATATAAACTCTGAAATGTCGAAAATTTCTAAAGTGATGTAATGAAGGAAAGTTTCCCGGGCATCTGCAGAATGGCAAAGAAATTTAAACTAACAGTAAGCCAAAATAAATTTCATATGATTATGATTACTAAAAGGAAACTTAACAAATCCACACAAACAATAAAGAGAAAAAAGGAAGAAAATTTTAATTCTCCGATAATTTTGAATCCTACTAGGTCCATGGATAATTCTTTATAACTGTGCAATAGAAAATGAAGGATCATAAACAATTTTAGTTTTTCAATCATTAAATTTGTTTGGATAAAGGAAAAAAAAATTATAGTAAAATCTGTAGTATGGGCTAAAACCGCATAAATGTGAAGCTGAAATAGCATAAAAAATATTGCAAAAGGGTGTTACAATACAAACAAAAATTATATCTGAACTGTCTGCATGTCTGCTGGTTGTGGTCCTGCTGACCTGCATTATCATTGTCACAAAGGAACAAATAATTTAAGATTATTATACAATACTTGGGAACTCCATGGATGATCTGAAATTATATACCGTTTAAAGAATACTTCCATTTTTCTTAGTAGGGTAAGATTTCAGCATGCACCTTCCTTACCCGGGTCGCGCTGCCTACATCGCCTTGGTGCGACTGCCACCTAATGTATAGTTGACGCGATCCAGCGTTTCTTACTCAGCCGCTGTTTGAGCCGCACCTCTTTGGTGGACAGACGCTCGGCACGCACCTCCTCAATCTAGCTGAAGTCAGAAGGACAACAGTGCCCAGGCTGCACTTCCAGCTAAGTACGCAACCCTTAGCTGGAGATATTTGTCATCTATAGACCCGTGGAAGCATGAGGTAGGAACTTGTGAGACCAGAGCTATGTTGCGGGGACGCACGCTCCTTTGCGACTCACCATTTTGCAGCCCTATCTACAATCTAAGGCTACTGTTAGCCAAAAACACATAAATGAGTTTCCTGTACTCAAAATCACGTACAGCCCAAATATCTCGAATTGGCACATTGGGTTGTCTACCTCGAGCCCGAAGGGAATCATTAAACTCCGATCTGACTCCACGATGCTCAGCACATGACCTAATACCGTGATCTGCGTCCCGATAGCCTTGTCCATACTCACAGAGATGGATGTCGACAAGAAACAATATTGATGAAATCCATTTACTGAAATCTATTGGTACGTTTTCTTGATTAATGAATTATTAATCACATTATTAATCACAAATACGAATAAATGAGCAATGCTGAATAGAAGGCAATATGCAGTTACTATGCAATTTCAACCTCAAATGTTACTAAGCTTCACAGAAACCATTGAATTTTCTGCATTATCTAATGCACATAAAGGGAACGCTAGATTTGGCAGAACATAATAGGATATTCCATGTAAATTAATGCCACGTTACGCCTGAATCGAGCCTGTTGTATGCAAGATTGCAAACATAGTTGTATGGCGCATGAAAGATTGGAAACAGTTTCTTTGTTTACGCCTCCTTTTTCTTGGAACTAAACGAGGGGGAATTTTATGGATATGAGTCGATACAGAGTTCTTCAATTTGCAGTAAAAACATTGAAACCTATTATTTCTAGGATCAGAAGTTCTTCCAAAATGTAGCATATGCGATAGAATTCGATTCTTTAAAGATTACAATAAAGACTAAATTTATTTTTGATGGTCCAATGTCCCTCCAGGACCCCCCCTCCCCCCAGGAGAAATTGAGACACTTGTTCCATGTTTCGAGTTTCCAATCGTTATTCAGTTTTATTATTTGTTGCACATTTGTTGTAACGAGTAGCATATCAGCCATCCAAACATGGCGAACAGACGCTGTTGTGAGCCACCATTAACATTGGGTACAGAGGCTTGGATAGGCTGCGAAAGGGTGCTGCTCCCTCTTCCCAGACAACCACAAGTCGTATAATATATTTTATACGACTTGTGGTTGTATAAATATATTATTTTTTCCCTATGTTCTTCTTGGTTGTCGTCCATTCTTCACTTCTTTTATTTCTTATCATCATGAAAAATTATTGTTTAATAGTACGTTTTATTTATTTATATTATTGTATGTTAAAAATAGTAACTTACTCCGCAATTCCTGGAAAAGTAAATGCTGCACAAATAATTAATAATTTGTAAAGAACTACGTTTATTGAAGATTTTAAAGAATAAATATTTTCATCATCGTCACTTTCATGAGACAACACTCAGGCAAATAAACTTAAGAAGTTCATAAGGTTCAAGTTATGAACGATGCTGTGGAATTTCATATGCCTGACTTATGAATGCATTTCGTTTAGCACGACTTCCTCCCTAGTAGCACACTTGTTGCCATTCGGTTGAAATAACAAAAATATAACTTGCTAAGTCATAATCAAGTTATTACAACTAATTTTGACCGCAGTGTGCTACTTGGGCTGTTCAAGCCATGGTAAAGTCACTGGGCCCATACCGTCAACGTTCAAGGTTTGAATCCAGGTTGCTCAATATTTTTATTTTTTCAACATCATTACATATATTTCATAAGGCAAATCAATAAAATTCATACAGATTTCTTGTAGGCAAATAATCATAATCTAACCTTATGAATATCGACAGTTTATTTACAGAGTGAAGGAACAAATTGGCTGTAAACTGATAACCGCTAAAAATGTATTAAATTAGCTTAAAACTTAAAAACTTAGAACTGAACTGAAATGATTCCTGCCTTAATGTGCATTGGAGGAAACCATTCACCTCTTCAAAATGGCGGGACCTCATAGGCTCCTGATAATCTTCATGATGTTTTATTAACTTACGAGCAATTGAGACATTATTCGCCGTTATATAATAATCCACTTTTGTTAGATTCTTGATTTTCTTAATTTTTTGGCTGCCATGACTTAACTGGTTAAGCTGAACAGATTACCATTACTATTTTCAAATGACACTAATTTAGCGAAATTGAACCAATAAACCTTCTTAAACTTTCGATTTCAAAACATGATACTTCATTAAGTTTTCATATCCCGTTGATACTTATCATACTGGACGAAAATAATGAAGAGATAGCTAGGTGGCGGGGAGTGCGAGGAAGGGTTTCTGATTTTTTTATAACGTAAAATGCCGACAGTGAACGTGTTTACACACGGAACTAAGATGACCATTACTATGTAAATATCCAATCGACTTGGAATATTTTGGTAATTAAGGATTCAAGAACTCATCCGTCTTCTCTAAGTTGTCTAATATGACCAATGGACATCATCTGGAAAAACAAGATATCTAAAACCGTGTTCCGAAAATGGTATACTTGTAAATGTTTCAATATAAAACCAGCAATAATAATACAAAAACTGTAGAATGAATACACAGGAATGTGTGTGATTGCCATATGACAATTTGGTGACTTGATTCAGGAACAGTCACCCCGGAGCAGGTTCCGGGTGTCAACATTCTTGGAATTGTTCCAAAAGAACCATAGTTATTGGTTCATTCGGTTACTTGGCATCGGATTAGCCAGTTCAGAGTAAGTTCCCATGATGGCCAGAAAATTATTTGAATTGAACCCTAGCAATATGCGATGATATTTCATGAAGTAAGAGCACTACGAACTCCTGATCAAAAATGTGCCTGTCCCGATCATTTTGTATTCAAGATAATTACATGCAAGTTAACTTGCATGTAAAATATAGCCGTATTGTCAGAAAATAACATTGGTGTTCCAGCAAGCTTAGCATTACCTAGCATTGATGTAGATACGAAAAAGTAAAGGGCCAATGTGACTTACCTGTGGAACTCCAGTGTTAATTTGTCTTTTCGAGCTTGTTTCTCCATCGTATGAGATATTCATTTCTAATGCTCAAATAGCAACGGATAATGTTATTAAGAATGCCCTTGATATCATACTGTTCTAATTTTCTGAGAAAAATATCATGGTTTAGAGTGTCAAATGCCTATTTCAAATCAAGATATTTTTTAATCTGTTTCTTCTAATATTTGATCCACAAGCTCAGCAACAGCTGCAGTGGTATTACTTCCATTACGAAAACCATCTTGCAAACTATATAGTGTGTTAACGTTTGCATTAAAAAAATGGACAAAAATTGCCGATTTTTCAAGGGTTTACCTTCACCCGCACTGACAAAACTACCCATGCAGCATCAATCATAGTAACCCATGAGTCAGCAGACAAACTTTGACAGCTCTATCAGTCGTACTTTAACCGTGCTGGCAAAATCAGTGAAGCAACTCCATTCAGAAGTGTACGCGTTCAAAGCAAATTTTATTAGCAATACGCTTGCTTAGATAAGCATAATAAGACACTTCGTGAGTACTTTTTCAAACAGACGCATTTGATTTATAAACAAAGAGGAGAAGTAAGATTCAAACTTTAAACAGCACATAAGGAACAACATCTCCATAACATTATGTTGATGCTACTTTCCGTGAGGGTGCTGAGTGTTTTGAAAAATCTACGTTTGAATCCCTTTTTCCTTTTTGATAACAAAATCAAATACGCCTGTTTGAAAAAGTACACGAGAAGTGTCTTGTTATGGTTATCTAAGCAAACGTATTGCTAATAAAATATGCTTTGAACGTGAACACTTCTGATTCGAGTTGCTTTACTGTTTTTGCCATCAGGGTTAGAGTACGACTGATAGAGCTGTCAAAGTTTGTCTGCTGACTCATGGGTTATCTAAGCAAGCGTTTGCTGAGGCAAGGGGCACATATTAAGTCATTCATTGCAGATAATCACCTACACACGCCTCGGTACTGCATAACCTTTAGCGATATGTCAAAAATTAGCGAACTGATCTTAAAAAATAACTGAACAGTCCTTAACTAAAAGCCGACCAGGTCGTCATACGAAAATATTCAAAAACCGAGAACCTTTATATTATTTCAACAGTTTTTTTTTATAAATTTACTACTGGCAGATCCGCAAATTATTGCGCAATATCTGTAAAATCAAATATCGAACGTCTTGGTAACTTATAACCCCATTTTTTGCGGCGATAATAAAAAATAAGTTCACAGTCTAAGACTCTAGACTCTAGACCCAAGACACTCGTGCGAATAAATTCCAACTTTTCCAAAAAAAAAAAAATAATTAAAAATGCAGGTTAAACGGTGGACAACGCTCCGATGTTCATTAAGGTTGCAAAAATGAAGGAATAGAACTGTTTGTTCTCAGGACTCCCATCGCAATTAAAAACATGAATTGCTTTGCATATAATGCATGTAGCATCGAGCAAAACATCTCCCTTTCGGACTAGCCATTCAATGTGATGGCTCAATCCATCCAAAGAACCCGGGACAGGACGACGACAGAAGAAGCAAATGAAAGCGTTGGCCATTTTGCTGCCAGTTCAAGAATGTTAATAAAAATGAATCTTAAGTTGAATTCCTAAACAATTCAGCAATGTTGTTGTTCACTTCAATCAGCGAGTTTAAATTCAGCTCTATTTCAAAACGTGTATAACTTTCTACTCAGTGAAAATCACGAGTTTAGTCAGAAGCGTTCACCTAACAACTGAACTTTATAAAAATGGCGTCTTATAGAACGTTGAATAAGCCAGCCGGAAACTGAGAGTTTGCTATATACAGGGTGCGGCAGAAAATAATGCGAACATATGTTCTACTTCATCAAAATCCCATTTTCAACTAATTCAAGCAATAACATCAACATTTTCGAGTGCAGTTATTTTTTTAAAGTCCTTTCAAATAAATTGATTCAATGTGTCCTCAATTTTTATTAATAACATCCTCGAGCCGACGCCGGATGCCAGAGCATGCCTTTCGGACGTAGTCCTCCGACATTGACTACCATGTGCGTGTTATGGTTGACTTCAGGGTTTTCACACGAGGGTGTAATGTTTTGCAGGCTCGTGCTTCAACATATGCCCAAATCGAATAATCCAACGGATTAAGATCTGGACTGCTTCTGCCAAAACTTGATGTTATCGTTCAACCATTGTTGGGTTCGATTGGACGTGTGACACGCCGCTCCATCCTGCTGTAGGACAACGTTTAGGTCTTTGGAGAAGTTGGCCTTCACTCAGGGAAGCACTTGGTCCTTTAAAGTACCAATATACACTTCGGTATTGATTTTAACTCCAGCATCAATGAAAACAGGCGGCATTTTCAAACCGTTGGACGCCACCAAGCCAAACATCATGACACCAGCCGGATGTTTGGTTTGAAATTTGGAACGTTCTCCATTTTTTGCGGTGAAATGAACCGGTCCGTGCAGCTGTTGGCCATAGCATTGATGCTGAAAAGCTTTTCGTCGGCGAACAGGATTATCATTTTTTTCCTTCTTCAACAAGGAAAGCGATCTATTGGAACGAGTCACTCGTAGTTCCTTGACCATGTCTGTAATCAAGTTTCGTTTCACTCTGGCTCTGGAAGATGCATGCAGATCTTCTTTGATGATTCTCCGCATGGATTTCTCCGAAATATTGGCTTCCTTTGCAAGTTTTCTTATTGAACGCACCAGGTTGCGAGCAATTTTCGCACGGACCGATTTGATCGCGATCGGCATGCGTGCAAAGTGCGAACGTCCGCTTCCTGGTTTCCGCTGCTTAGGATCATCCTGC
This sequence comes from Aedes japonicus, assembly GCA_034211315.2. Classification (NCBI taxonomy): domain Eukaryota; kingdom Metazoa; phylum Arthropoda; class Insecta; order Diptera; family Culicidae; genus Aedes; species Aedes japonicus. The sequence goes on along the minus strand of JASCZW010001054.1, from coordinate 89,940 downwards.
AGGGACTTTTTTTATGCGGTAAACTGTTGCCAAATAGCATCCTACCACTTTGGCAATCTCTTTCGGCTTCTTCTAGGCGATCAACAAACTGGTGATCACTTCTTTCGCGAACATTTTGACGAATTTGCAATAAAACAAATAGAATGTTTAGATGCAGCTCCTGAAAGTAAACATAAACAACTATACTTTCGACAGAAACTAGTCACTAGCTTCACGAATTAACCCAATACTCATGTTTGAACATTTTCGGATTATTTTCTGCTGCACCCTGTATATTGACGATATCTCGGTAAAGCGTATTTTTTGCTGATTGTTCACTTCAAAGAATTACTAAGTATACGAAAAGTACCGAGTTTTTTTCTTAAACCGAGGTAATGCGTTAATTTTACAGAAAAATCGGTTATGATAATTACAGAAATCAGCATATGTTGAACAAAAAGCCGTTCTCTCAGTATAAATTCATGTTTACAGAACAAAATGAGCAAACAATACTTCTGAGCTGAAATTATGGATTCAATTGTGTAAAACAGCAAGTTGAGAGCCAACCAGAGGCTCGCTACAGAAACGTAAAGATTCCCCCCCTTGGAGAAGAAGACTTCATTTTGGTGGCTAAGCGCTCCCTCGAGAGTCCATCTCACTCGGCCTAAACCACCCACCCATCCATCCATCAACATAAGTGGCAGGACACAAATTCAACCCCTCACCCAATCGGTCCTGTGCAAGAAGTGTACGAAAAAAAAACAAGCAGGAGAGTGAGGGAAAACTTGAGAAGTACACCAATTTCCATCTTGTGGTAAAGTGAGCTCCGAAAGCGCCACTTGTTCCAAATTTAGAGTGTATCCCTAGAGAGAACCTTATTCCGAAAAATGGTTTTTCTGTTATGCTAATTCCTTCGCAATTTGGTATTCTTCAATCGGGCCTGGTTCGTTCGTCGTCGTCGTTGGGGAAGGGAGGGGTGCTAAGCAAGTGTTTAGTAGTTTATCATTTTGCTGTGTACGTCCATCGAGCCGTCGACGATCAGGACGCATTCCAGTTGGAAGGCGTTGGAAAGCAAAGTCCGGAGCTTTCCAGTTCGGGATACGATGATAATCTCGACAACGACGAGAATGACGATGGGAATAGTTGCCAGTGGAAAACCACGGACATGCGCGCTTTGAGAATGGATGGGCTTTATAGTGTTCGTGTGGTTGTAAAGAAATCGTGTACGAACAGGGAGTGTAGGGATGGTCTCGTATAAGGATACATGGGGAGGATGACTCTCTACAGGAAAGCATTTTTTTTCTCTCGTGAGATGTGGAAAGTCGATTGACGATGATGACGATGAAGTAGACGAAGCGATGGGGGGATCCGAAGCTAACCCGAACGCAACTTGGCAGCCGGCCAAAGCGTTTTGCTGCTACATGGGGACGGTTTCAAATTTTAGTTCAGTGCACACGGTGCGTCAGTAAATAACAGACCAGCAGGGGCGAGAGACCTCAGGCACTGTGTCCCGTTTCGACGAGTCGTGCTCTCGATACGACACAGCTGCGAGACCAACATCACTTGAAAGGGACGAGGCTGGAAGGGCTCTTCTTCCGTTGGCCCACTGCGAAGCAAATGTGACTGTGAAATCGAATGCTGTGACCCAAAAAAAAAAACTAGTGATACTATAAAGTCGTGCTAAACCGCGTGTCTTTCGTTATTTTTTTAAACTCTCGGTAAAACAAGTAGTTTGCAAGTTTCAAGTTAAACTTTTCGAGTGAGTATTTTTCCGTAACTTAAATCAAAAGTAACAAAATCGTAAACCTTCAAGCTCGGTGGTGGTTTCATAGTGTTCTAAAAACGGCGTCCTCCAGTGGCAGCTAGCGGTTAGTGCGAAGCGGCGCCTCGAGAAGAGATGAATTTTCTGGGTAATGTAGGGAAAACTCCAACGCTTCACCCTTGGCCACGTCAGGTGTGCTTATCAGCCTGCTTGGGGCTTGATAAGCGCCTGATTACCTTCGACCGAATCGACGAACTCGCTATCTCAGTCTCTACTGCTAGATCAATGTGATACCAGACACAGTTGTCAGTAGACTCGCAACGTTCATATATTAATCATCTCATCCATCAATCATATTATTGACGCGACTGTCACAACAAAACAATTGCAATCGAAACCATTTTCCGCGTCCGATATAACTTTTTGTCCCTAGCAGGAAGGGAAGCAAAGGGACACGCGCCGTGGCGCGTGGCCAACGGCGACGACTACCCGTTTGTACTTCATTGCGGTATAATTTTGCCCTACCTCACACATAGAGAGCGTGAGCGAGTGAGAGTGGGAAAAATCGATCAAGCAGCAACCCTTGGCCTTTCCGTGCGACTGGGGATTAAACGCCTAAATATAGGCCGTTGGCAGGCATGTCGCGTCACAGTTTTGTTTTCGTTTCAAGTATAGGGGGTTTCGGGGAAAACTGACCATATGTTTGATTACCCAACAGCTTCCCGTATCGTCCCGATTGATGTTTGTTTTGGATCGAATCGGCGATTGATGCTTTTGAACCGTTGTCAAAATGGAGATGCGCGGTCGTAGCGACACCTGTTGATCGCAGAGTCAGCTGACCGGGAGGGGCAACCACCTGTTGCTTCCGATAACCAACGAGCAGGCGTGAACTTTTATGATCTTCTCGATTAGCATGTGGGATTCAAACAGGAATCAACCATATGAAACAAACCTCTCTTCCCAAAAGAATAATCAATTTGTTGCAGGAATTTTTCAAACGGAAAACCTCTACATCATCCGCTTCTATTCATCCTTTAACCTGGCTCACAGCGAGGCTAAAGTTTTCTCTATCATTTTTACATAATTTGAATGATGATAACATCAACCCTCCGGCCTAAGAGCTCTGCCTTTCGCAAGAATCCCGAACTTCGGAGGCCGTCTGGAGTGTGCAATCAAGAACTTGTGAAGTCGTTATATTTTCACCCCTTTCCGGAAAATTCCCAACGACTCTTCATTATCGGCATGGAAAAGGGGTTGAAATCAGCAACAAAAAGCGGAAAGTTTTTCAATTTTGAGCCGAAAATTTGTTGGAGCGTCAGCTGCCTTGTGTAGAAACCGTGGCTGGTGTTAACCGTCAGAAGTTTAAAGTTGAAGTAATATCACAAATGATAGAATAGGGGTTGGAAGATGATCCATTTTTCGGGAAAAAGGGACACGTAAATAAAATTGGGTTGCGCCTCGGAAGCCCACTTAGTAGGAATATTTAGGTATTTGATGCCTTAGGCGGGAATTCAAATATATTTTGCTCGGATCGGTGATCAATTTCTTCGTTCATTTTAGTAGAAGTCGCAGTTTGGTTGGTGATGGTCTTAACATCAACAGTTAGTGGAAACCCTAACACATTGAATTTGTTGGAAATCCCTAATTAAATCTCACGCTTATTATCATCAGTGTATTGATCGATTTCTCTTAGTCGATTATCTGGCGTCCTTATGACAAAAAAAACACACAATTTGAATTGTGTGTTAATAGGCACTAGAGCTTCATATTTCAAATGGATACCACCGACAAACCGACATGAAACTCAGATCTTCACTATTGATCAAGAATCCATAACGACCGATTCAAATGTGCAGCTGATCCCATCTGTCAAAACCTATAGAATCATTTTATCTAAATCAAATAAATGTGTCTAGAATTACTAAGACATGAACTTTCTTATCAATTTCTCAAACGTGTTAGTGAGTTCAATAAACGTTGTTAGCGAACACGAAGATAGATGTCAGTAATATGATTTGAACTGAAATACTAGAACATTTTCTATTGTCATTCATGTCGGTTTGTCAGTGTGGATACATCACTTATTGTACACGCTATTTATAAGCAACCCGAATTGAGCACGATGGACTCAAATTCCTCGGAAGTATGGCTACCCAAAAGTGAGTAAAGATAGTTCGTAGTGAAAAGATATCAAACAGTCAACTTCGGGTTGAATCCGATCGATGTTTACTAATTGTTTACTACTCCTAGCCATCTTTACTCACCGGTCCGGTATGTATTAGCGGTCTCGATATCAGAAAACTCATGAGGTTACTCAAAAGATGTGTTGAAAACAAATACTAATATACTAATACTAATTTTTGCTTTAAATTTTGAACCCGTTTATGAAGATTTTTCTCCTAGTTCTACATATAAGTGCATGCATGAAAATTATCTGTTTACAAGTATACACCACCAAATTTTCATGACTGAATAACGGAAAAAAGTCGCTTTGACCAATATTTTTTTAACAATCGTTGAGTAGGAAAAAAACCGAAGTCTGATTTTTTATCAAGTCCATTATCTTATTATTTACGGCTTTTGTACATCTATGCAAAATGTTTAAACAAACATGCATCTCCACACAAGTGTTGCTCCACATAACTTTGTCCTTTTGGTTTCTAGAACCGGACATTCTAAGAAATCGGAATATAAGACTGTTCAGCTTGTTTGTTTGTTTCATATTTACTTGAATTCAAGCCTAGTTCGTCACGCCAGACGACATGGGCCGGGACCAACGGTTTTTTTTTCGTTTCAAAATTGGCGGCGCTGACAAAAATTGATACCAGACCGACTAAAGCAGTGCTGAAGCATTGTTATATTCTTAAATTTACTTCATATTAATATAAATAAAACTAAAGATTTAACCATCTGGATTATTTATAGAGGGTTGAGTGAACAGTGATTGGGCTTATATGGGTAGTTGTGAAATACAATGCAATTTGTATTTGACTGAAATGGTGACTCATTATCAAATATAACAAGAGCCACAGTTCTGCAGAATGCTTATTATATGATTGTGCTTAAACCGTCCGATTAATACGTGCCATGATTTTCAGGGGATTACAGTATTTTATAGCGTCATATTTTTCGTTGAAGTGGGGTTGAGATGATCCGCACTTTCCGGCAGGTCGAGACGTTAGTTGTTTAGTTCTTTGCTGTAGCACGTTGGGGTCTTCTTAGATTCCAGCAGCATCCCTACTTTAAAAAGAAAATCAAAGTCGGCTTGTTTGCCCAAAAAATATCCACCATCACACTTTGTGAGACTCCCCAGCAGCATCTTTACTGCTCATTTACAGCGGTAAAAATTGGCTTGCAAGCATTGTAACATAATTACCTTGTCTTTCTAATAATAAAAACCCGAATTAATCCACCGATTGATGGTGAGACTGAATCCTTCTTACACTTCCCAGATTTAAGTGATCAAATGTGGCCAGTATTGCATTTTTTTGCATAACAAATTCCAGGAAGTTCCAAGAATATTCGATGTGATATTTTTTAGTTAATAAAATGAACTATTTGACAATCCTGAACGCGGGATGATTGAGACTTTCCCACCGTATTTTCCGCCTTGTCACGATTTGGAGCCTTCTGCACACTGTACGCATGCAGTCCCTCTCGATCATCGGTCCGAAAGTCTTGGAACTTTTTGGTCACATCTCTGACCGAAGCATTGGGATTCCGCTTAAACGCTTTCACGATGCGCTTGTGATCCTGATTACTAATAGAACATCCATTCTGACCGCATTTTTCCTTCCGTTCAGTGCTCAGAGTTCCGTAGTAACGTTTAATCACACGACTCACCGTAGACTGCAGGATTCCGAGTTGGTTTCCGATGTACCGATGAGAAAGTTGAAGATTTTCCAGGTGCTTGCGCAAAATCAATTTGCGACGTTGCTTTTCGAGTGACGCCATTTTTTTCCAAATTTCGTAAAGCTGACAGCGATAAAAATAAAACATAAAAACACTCTAAACTACTTCCACCCATTTTGCGAAGAGAAAATACCCAATTAATAATTTTCTACAGCGTTGTTTTTTCGTGATGCAATTTGATGAGGTACACCCTTTATTTCACATTGCGAATGTATGCGTGTTAGTCCCATCTGTTGGGACTCGGTGTTATTACGGCTGATCTGGCAGGAAAGGAGTAGCAACCGTGGGAGGCCCCCCATGCTCATACTCATAGTCGCAAAGGACAAGAAACAAACGTAGGCGGAATAAATTGTTAACTCGAAAAATATCGTTTTTATGTCTTTTAAACATATCTTGAGCTCTAAAAGTCAAGTTATTGTCAAAAGTGTCAGATAGTACATATAAAACTGTTAATTTTTAAGCATTTTGGTTGTTAAAGTAGGAAAATGATTTTTTTTATCAAAATAGTAGACCTTAAGAAACATGAAAACTTTGTACATTACCATTTCTATCAAACTCTTTTATTTAAAAAGACATTAAGATCTTTAGAAAAGCATTATATCAATCGAAAGCGAGAAATATTGAAAATTAGATTTTTTCTAAGCCTACTATGTTTCATGAAATGGAAAAACATGCACTTTTATGTACTCAATGTACTGATTTATTCAAAATGGTTAAATAGTTTTAAATTTTCTAGTCCATTTTACTCCAAAACAGAAGTCGTTTTTACCTCAAAAAGCCGCTTAAAATATTGCTAATCATTTCTTTATCTCTGGTCGTACTACTATTATGTTTATACGAGATGGTTTAAGGTAAGCAACTAATCTCAACTGCTCTGCCAAACATCTTAAAATTTGAATTGAATCAATACCCAAGTAGCACAACTTGTTTCAATAGAGAAAAAAAAACTCTCTCTTGAAACAAATGAGGAATAGTTTTGTTTGGCTATGTACCTTAAAATCATACACAACAGCAACGCAAAAAGCGCAAGGGTGGAGCCTATTTTCAACTTGACATTGTTTGCACAGAGTTGCCAGAGCATTTCTACAACATTCAAATATTGTAAATCGCGTTGCAACAAAATGCCGGTACCGATATTGAAAACAATGCGAGGAAAACTTTTATTAAAACGGATATCGTTATCAACCAAATATTATTGCTCAAAATATAGAGAAGTAAAATGATCTGACAATCGAATTGGAATAGGTTTTTTAAACGCTTTCAGATTTATGGATTAATATTCTGTCATACGACGAAAAATATAAATGCCCTTCAATAAATCCTCGAGATTCGAGCATTGCTTCAGAACTTTAGAAAGGAAAGTTTGTGTAAAACTATGATTGCATTTGGAAGAATCAGTTGTTTGATTCATTTGAAGAATAATAAATCGTTACAGATTCATGTAAGGCGCAAACTATGGAGGAATGAGTGAAATTTTAAAATCTCATTTTGGCAGTACAAAATGAGATTTTAAAATTTCACTCATTCCTCCATAGTTTGAGCCTTACATGGATCTGTAACGATTTATCATTCTTCAAATGAATCAAATATCTGATCCTTCCAAATGCAATCATAGTTTTACTCATTCATTTTGGTATATGGTATCTAGGGACATACCAAATACACTACCGGCTAAAATAATTATGAATCCATTTTTAACACGTTAAGTGCTTCTATGAAATTAAACTACGCAGAAATCTTGGCAACAGTTGAAGTTTGAAAGTGGGTTTTCTTTGTTTACGTTTACCTGATTTACTTATAATTCCACATAATTAAATATTAATACATTTAGTATTAAATTAATCTAATAGCTGCTTCTTTGTTCAAGGGAAACGAGGATGCTTGACTAGCATTACAAGTAAAACAACAATGTCCTATACGCCTTCAAAAAAAGTTTTCAATCCTTTGGAACAATGAATTCAGAAGCAACAAAAAAATAATAAGTTTAAGTTTAAGTTTAAGTTTAAGTACCATTATAAGTCGTTTCCTTTTCTGAACCACGAGAAGTTAAATATCTTGCTTTTAAAATACGAAAACTTCTAAGTTGGTCATTAAATCCAAATTTAATAAAGTCTTATTTGTTATTTAAGCATTCTATTTGAATCTATATTCGCTTAACTCAACACCAAATTTCATGCCGCATATTTGTTGCCACACTTTTTGGACAAACCTCTGTTGTGGAAATGAATCTTAATACCGATGGTCAACTGACCGATGAAGACACATGGCATGTGTCAACGATAACTTTCAAGTCAAAAAGAATAAAAACAAGAAGAAGAAGAAGAAGATACAAGAAAACGTGAGTGAAGTCAGAAATAAATAGCGATACAAATTAGTGAAGTATTGGAATTATCAAGAGATAGATTGTAGAGTAAAAAATATAGCAAAAGTTAAAGAAATGGTGAATTTGCAGAATTTTTTTTTTTTAAATCATATGCCCTTTCCTATTTTTAGCTATTCACTCGAAATTCAATAACCTCAAATTTCCTGCAATGATAGGAAGGGAAACTTAACAATTTATTACACTTTGAATTGTACCACAGAAATGCGGTATTTATATTATAAGCACTTAAGATAAAGTACCATCTAAAAATAAGAGGTGATTCTTAGCTGTAGTGAAACAGTTTTCGGAACAACGAATAAGTAAGGCCATCTGATCTCCTTTTTTTTTTCATAAGAAGGTAACCTTAATTTCCTAAATTTTCAATTTTTAAGCTGCCACAATTGAAGCTGTGTTTTACTACGGTGTTTTACAATATTGATATTAACATTTACAATATTGATATTAACAACTTTATCATGATTGTTTGTGCGTATGATCAATCGATTATTCCATATTCATAACAGTAGGATTCAGATATTGTAGCTTGGGTTTTGCTTTAAATATCTCATTTGAAAAATATACAATCAAGTACTGATACATTGAAAGTTTGTTATTTTAAATGTAACTTTGTTATGAATATATTAGGTTATTGTTGGGAACATAGCAAAAATTATCTCCTTATAATTGGGTCGACAGTTTTCTTGTGAAATCATTGATTTTATGTCTATGTAAACAGTTGTAGTTGTAAAGATCCCCAGTATTCTGTCATCAGGTTGCTTTGAGGTGGTATTTTATGTTGAGATCGCGTATGAAAATGAACCTAAGGTCTGTATCCAAAATAATCTGGAAACCCAAATCTGAAGAAAAACACGCATGACGCATTTTATTTCTAATGTAACTTTTGATTCGATATGTTTGGGATAAGTGCTACAATTTTCCACAAGCACAGGAGCAAAATTCTGCATTAATTTGAACATCTCGAACTTTGAGCTATACTTCAGCCATAATCTTTTATCGAACTTTGAGCTTCACTTCAGCCATAATAGTTTGTACATACTCATAAGTGGTACAATATTAAGTATATTGTCTTCATAGCACTCTATCAAGGTTTTAGCAAAGTGGCCAAAACAAAGGGCTTTTATCGTGGCTTCTAACAAAAGGCAACAATCGTTTGAGCAGGCACTCCTTTTGGTAAATTTTCTTATTGGTTGGAACGTCGAAGATCATATATTTGTTTTTTATGAGACACGAACTAATTGCATTCCAAACAAGGTATTATATAGAAAATTTTGAAGTTGTTCTTATCCTGAAATATTCAGATGTTGTATCATATTTTTCATCATAGAAGTATGTAAAACCAGTCTTTGAAGTTGTGTTAAGTCTTCCATGACGTAAGTTTTATTGTCCTTGATGACCCATGATGTAGCTGGGTAAAGTGGCCTTGCCAAAACCGATCTACTAGGTCGGTCTGGCGTTCCAGGAATGAGGGTTTTGAAAACAAATAGCTTAAGTGCCACCTAAAATGAGGACCACTTGTTGTTTTGAATGCCCGGCAACTCAAACCTCAGGGCGAGTTCAGATGGAACATAAATGCATGAAATGAACTAGTAGACGGGAAGATCTCGAATTTCTAGAAGCAACTAACTCAAACCGTATAAAAGAACTAATCCAGAGAAAGCCTTTCACCGAAACAGAAGCACGGGATGCCTATTCTCATCACAGGTCAAGTACTTTTCGAACACCTCGATCTCACACGCTTCAAGACAAGAGAGAGGACTGAGATTTCCAAGCAGCCCAACTCGAGTGCAACAAACAACAAAAATCTACAACAAAAACGACGAAATATGAAAACCTCTTGTGTTCAGTACTCGTACATGACGGGAACTTTCTAACCAAACATTTGATGTAACTTACTATCATGTTTACCAACCTCTTTAAAAACACATTTATTGACTTTCAAAACAAAACATATTTATTAACAACTGCCGTAGGGGCACCCTAGCTTATACATCTCCCATCTCTCTAGCTGTGTGGATTTGAAAGGACTGTATTCAGATTGCGCCTATACTTTACAATATGCGTGCGGACACCTTTGTACGCTACTCACGATTTTCGTTCTACTTTACCGACGCCATATGACGCTCGCACCATGCAAAACACCGAGTAGTGAAGTTGAATTCAATCGTCGTTCACCTAGAGCCATGACGTGGGGATTCCAATTCCGGCTAATTTATAATTTAATTATAAATATACCTTCTCGGAAAAGAAAAAAACCCACAAAACAATTTTCAAAAACCTTCACAACCTGCCTCTTTCACGGGTCAAAGTCTACGAAAAAGCATTTGATATTCCTCATATAGGCCGCTCTAATGTTCTTGACCGTCGTTCCGGAAATCGCAAAACAATCTTTTCCAAAGGCGATCTTCGATTACCCTTTGAGACGATTAGAGGTAGTTTCTCCCTTTCACTCGAGCATTCCACGTCTGACTATTTCATTCCAGTCTATGACTTCAAGCTTGTCTTATTGTACCTGACCCGACGGCAAGTAATCCTGTCAATCCCACGGATCAAGTTTAATGCTCTTAATGAGAAAAAATTCACGCCGAGTAATGGAATGAACTCCTAAATGAGTGAACTGTACTGAAGCAATAGTTTACCATATGTTTTAGTTCATCAGTTACATGCAAGCTGATTGGAATAATGCATATCATTTCGAATAGTAACTGTTGTTCATAAAAATTATGCTACATTAATTATACTTCAAACATATACCACTACAATGAATATATCGTCAAATAATCGCAATACAATTTTCCAGCACGTGATTTTTCTTTCAAATTATGCGTATCATTTGTTGTGTCATGTTTCATTTTGTACGAATCCGGAACGTAGTTTTGACTTTTGGTCGACACCTGGTAACATTCCTATTTTTCTACAGTTCAAATAGAGTGGTTTGGGTTGCCGTCTTCAATCTTCTTTACCATCCTGTCCATAGCACGATCTGCACGCCCAATATTGTTGTCACTTCTTGATTACTTTTCGATAGTCAAATGCTGAAAACCCACATTCTGGACTGTGGATTTGGGCAAATTAACCTTTTTTTGCGAGTTGACTTTTCGAAAGGTCAAAATTTCATTAGGGCTGTAAAAGGTCCGGTCGCGCACGTTTTGTTTATTTATTCCATTTTGACATTGCTTGAAATGATTGACCCGCCTTTTTATATACACTTATGAATGCCGCTTGAGTGAAATATTTCATCATGACTGAAATATTTCAAATGCTACAGTATTTTGTTTGTATCCAGATTATCACCGATACGCACCTTACAACATGCAGAATTCTTTTCATACAGAGCTTTGTTATAATCAGATATAATTCTTTGTTAGGCACCTTCCCTGCCTATCGCTCTCGAATTTGAACCATTCCTCGTCTTATAATCCTCTTGAGAGTGATACCCAGCAATGTTTCGTTTTCCCAAAACAGTGAACAAGTCCAAATCCAGGCTGGGTTCTCCACTCAAAAATCAAGACACTTGAAAAAAATAGGTTCAACTTTATTTGCCAATTGATTGGAAAGTTTGAGATCGGTCAACCTTCGGCAACGGTCGTCGTCGTCGCCCTACTTAATTCACTTACGGAGGATCAGCAGGTTTCCCCCGTTTGGCGGAATTAATGTGGGCCTTCCGTTGAGAGTGGAAAGGATAGCACAGCAGCCATCACGGGACAAGTTTGAAAATTGAATCAACCGAATCGGGACAAGCACTTTTCGCCGTGAGTCCAGTTATGTACGTTGAGCAAACACCCAGCTACTTAACAAGTAAACAGATTCCATGGTTTTCTTACGGGCTCGGAATGCGGGGGGAGTGGACGATAAATAAAATTGTACGCTACATGTTGTTGTTGGTAAGTCCTTGGAGGAGACTACAAAGTTGTTCATAAAGTTGATTACAATTTTACCCGGGCCGGGGAATGGTCGTACTTACAAACGTCTTCCATTCTCCACCCTCCCTACTTCGCCTCGATGGTCGTTGATGAACAATTGGTTAAACTTGGATAAACGATTCCATTGCACACTTACAAACCAACGGACTCCTTGGCTTTCCGGGTGGCTTTGAAGCGAACAAGAAACCAACCAAAGACTCACAAATCACCACGGGCGGGCGGCCAGTCAGTTAGTTGGCTCGGTAGGGTTGTGAGCAGCCAGCGAGGGAGGAAAAAAAACGGGAAGGCGGGTTGTTTGGTGTATTCTTTCAAACGGATGGTGCGGAAGGGCTGCGCACAACTCGGAGCAAATAATAGACCGGTATAGTTGCCTTTGGATGGGGGGGGGGAATTATGAAGAAGGTAAAAGATGATAAAGTTATAATAATACCGCTGCAATACACCTCAAATTTCGCGGGTGCATGCTCCCTTCAGGGGGGTGGGCAGTGTAAGTAAATCATGGGAAAAGATGGTTCATTGTGGGAGTGATCAAAGGCGTTTTGGTAGATGGTTGTAGAATAAGGTTAGCTTGATGCATTTGCTAGAACCTAATGTTAGATTTTGGTATCGTCATTCGAGCATTCAACGATTTCAAATATGTTGTTGAAGTTTTTATGGTAAGTCCTTTACAACAATGTATTTCATGTCACCAATTTTAAAATTGTTAAATGCACCGATCAATAGCAAGGCAAACCACCCAAGGCAATGGTGGCGCTTCCCGTTCAACAGCAACGGCAATCGGCACTGAGGCCTAATTGCAATCGATCCAATTGTTATTTCATAAATTGATTACTGTACCACTTTGTGCTCCAATTTCCGAGGCATCGATGTATTCAAACGTACAGTTTTGGATTCATGGGGAGAGGGATTGGATTACGAATTATTTTCCTTCTTTATGCTTCCAACCAACCAACCAACCTCCATTCGAAATCAATAATCCAGCAAATTGTATCGCTCTGGCTGAGTTTTTCTTGCTCCGTCATTTCGAGGGTGGGATGGTATTAAACGCATCCTTGGTGTAAATTGATCCGATGATATTACGTTTTGGACGCTTGACTCAGCTGACTAGGAATGCCATATTCACAGACATGTCTGTAAATTTGCAGACTTTTCATTTTTGTTGCAGACTTTTACAGACATTTGAATTATTTTTTTAAATTTCAAATAAAGGTATTCTCTGAAGTTCGGATTTAAAACGTACAAGGATCTAAGCAGTATTGTAGATCATAGACACTGTATAATGACCGAACAACGCAAAATCATACAATCTGCCAACCCTGCAAAATGTCATAAATTTGAACAATTGATCTGGCACCACTTGTATTTGTACAAACTTGAAGTAAACAGTGCAATAGACTGAAAAAAAAGAATCGGTTTCGATGTTGGTTGTTTGTTTTGGTTCCGTTTGAAGATATTCATTAAAAAGCATAGTGAAAAGTGCCGTGTAAAAAATGAATTGTTTGGAGCGAAATTGTGGCAATAACTCGCGATGTGAAGTGAATCCTGTGAGTCTCTTCCGGTTTCCAAAGAAAGATAATATAAGGCAGAAATGGCTTGTATTCTGCGGCCTTTCGACAGATTTTCAGGGTCCTGATGCAGTTCAATCTTAGATTGCGTTCAAGTATCATCCGATGCTGAGGGCCAGCAGGCTGCAAGAGGTTTTCCGGTAAAAACTTCAAGTCTTTCCGCTGGCCATTTTCTGGTCCTCGCAATAACCTCAAATAATGTAGCCATAGCCTCAAAAACTGCTAAAATGGTTTGTACTACAATTTCGGGACTGAATGTATCATTTGTAAAAACGATAAAGGGCGAACACGAAATTATTGCGACACCGAAAATGTCATGCCAATTTTCTTATAATGTTGAGAATCAAACCAAAATTTTAGGGTAGTTTTACACATATATTTACTTCAAAAATCAAAAGAAATGAAGCCGATGGAGCCTTGAGTGTAAAATTGAACGCATTTTCGCTTGATGCCCTCCATCAAAGTCTTTACAGTGTCATCCGGTACCAGTTTCTCAGTTTTTCCATTTTCTTAACATGTCCTTCTCGTCTTTGACTGTCTTCATGCTCTTCCGAAGTTCCCGCTTCATCATTGCCCAGTACTGCTCCACCGGGCGCAGCTCCGGACAGTTTGGCGGATTCATGTCCTTTGGAACAAAATGGACAGAATTGGCCTCATACCACTCCAGGACACTTTTAGAATAGTGGCATGATGCCAAATCTGGCCAAAATAGCGGAGATTCGTCGTGCTGCTGCAAGAACGGAAAAAGGCGCTTCTCGAGGCACTCAGATTTGTAGATCTCGCCATTTACTGTGCCCTTTGTCAAGAAAGGCTCACTCCTCAGTCCGCAAGAGCAGATGGCCTGCCAAATGAGATATTTGGAGGTGAACTTCGACATTTTCTTCTTCTTAAATTTTTTGTCCACATAGAACTTGCTCTTGCCGGTGAAAAACTCCAACCCCGGAATTTGCTTAAAATCGGCTTTTATATACGTTTCGTCGTCCATCACACAGCAGCCATATTTTGTCAGCATCTTCTCGTAGAGCTTCCGTGCCCGAGTTTTGGCCGTCGATTGTTGCCGCTCATCGCGGTTTGGGAAGTTCTGTACCTTGTTTGTATGTAGTGCAGCTCTTTTCTTGGCATTCTGGACGTAGCTCTGCGACATGCCGATCTTTTTAGCCAAATCACGGCTTGAGACGTTGGGATTTGCTTTAATCATCCGCTTCACCTTTCCCTCCGTCTTTTTGTTCTCCGGTCCCGGTTTTCTTCCAGCTCCTTCGCCGTGGTCCAACATCAACCGCTCCTGGAACCGCTTCAACACTCTGGAGACGGTTAAATGGTGAATGTTCAACATTTTTCCCAACTGCCGGTGCGACAGGTCAGGAAACTCCAGGTGTTTGGAAAGAATTTGTTCTCTCGACTCGCGTTGGTTCACCTCCATTTTCGTTGAATCGAAAAACACCACTTCGAGTTTGACAGCATGTAAACAATACACATAAATGAAATAGTGTGCAAAATTTGGTTGATTTTTACCCAATGTTAAAAAAGTTATGCCCTGTTGAATGTGTCGCAATAATTTCGTGTTCGCCCTTTATTTAAAAGTGCTGTGTAGAGAAATAGTTTTGTTCATTTTAAGTAATCCAAACGGCAACAAATAACACACCAAAAATACTTAAATATACTGAATATGGAAGTAGAAAATCCCTTCTATGTTCATAATTGGCTTTTGTCGAAAAAATACTTGATCACAATACTTGCTCCTTTAATGTGAATCAAAAGTTGACAGTCCATTTGGCTGCATTTTTTGACAAGTCGTTTGGCTACATGAGACAATTGTTGTCCGGCCTATATTGTAGATACGATAAGAAGCTTTGTTTGCATTTAAAAAAAATATCGTGGGTATCATTGAAAGTAGAAATCCTTGAAGAAACGAAAGCGGTGGGCTACTTGGAAATACTATGGGCCCCGAGATAAGTATCGTAGAGGCCTTTCCGAGGGTAGCATGGAGTCCCTACTTATGGTAGTATTCAATCCCATGCGAATTTTGTTACTCAAAGCGTTGGTAATACTGGCCCGTTGCCATTAAGTCACAACGAAAGTCAAGGTTCACAACAATACAAATCATATTTGAGAAATTTACCGTAAAAATGGGCTGCTCTAAAGCCCAGTCGGTTGCCACTCGGGGGACAGAACAACAGTAAAAGTTCTGAGCTATTGAAATAAATCTCAAAACTCTGAATTTTCCAAAGTACTACTAAATGCATCATTTCAGCACATTTGTCCAAAGGATTTTGAAATAAATCCCAGAATTAGTCCTAGATTCCTAGAACTATAGAAAGAAAAGACCCATAATTTAAGGTACACCCTGGAAGGTTTAGAAGACGACTTCCCAGAGCTTCGGAAAGGTAATTTCCGAGGAAGAGGCTTGTTCGAAAAAAAACTTCTCCAATGGTTAGGCAGAAACTTCTCAGAAGTATTGGGAGCAAGCAGTTCAAGCACGAAGAACCTTAAAAAATTCAGGATCGAATATCACCAAAGTTCAAGATCATATTTACCAGGAATTTCAGGAGAACTTCCCCAAGAATCTAGCTTCTGGACGAAGTAGAGGGAAGAGAACTTCTTTGAAATTAGGAACTCTTCAAAGGTTTTGGAGTTCTTGCCAGAAATTCAATATCACCAAAGTTCAAGATCATACGTACCAGGAATTTCAGGAAAACTTCCCCAAGAATCAGAAGAGGACTTATCAGAGCTTCTGGACGAAGTGGAGGGAAGAGGACTTCTTTGAAATTAGGAACTCTTCAGAGGTTTTGGAGCTCTTGCCAGAAATTCCATATTGAACTTCCCATAAGTTCAGAAAAAAATTTCCCCAAAATTTAGACTTGATTTAACTATAATTTCTCAAAATAGCAAGAAAAAAAATCCTCAGGAAGTGCTAGGCAGATTCTGCAAAGCTCAGAGAAGAACATTTCAAAATTTCAGAATAAGAGAGAGAATAGAATAAGTCTTTCCAGGAGCATTGTGGGTACTTGTTTCTAATTTGAGCACGAATTTCCCAATAGTTCCTGAACAAACTTCCTCAAAATTCTGGAGAAAACTTCGTAAAAGTTCAGAAGTCCAGGAATAAACTTCAAGTACAAATTTAAGGGAATTTTCTTAGAAATTTTGGAGACGGCTTTCCCAAAATTTTAATGAAAAATTTCCTCGCAGTTCAGGATGGAACCAATCAGAAGTTTGGAAAGAATAAGATATAAAAAAACTCCCCCGAATTTCAGAAAGAAACTTTTCATAGAGGGCACTACCTGTAGGATTAAGAAGGAATTTTTCCAAACATTCAGTGAAGAACTCTTCAGTATTTCACAAGAGGACTTCTCAGAAGTTTCGAAGAGACCAAAAGTTAAGTTGGAACTACCCAGAAGTGCTAGATAGCTTCCCTAAAGTTTAGAATCGAACATTCCAGCATTTCAGAATGAGAACTTCTCGAAGTTTCTGTAGATACTTTTGATAAAATCACGAAGAAACTTTCCAGAAGTATAAGGGGAGCTTTCTAGTAGTTCAAGCTGAAACTTCTCATTAATTCAGGAAAAAACTACCCCGAAGTTCAGGAGAATACTCCCTTGAAGTTCAGAAGAGCACATCTAGGAAGTTCAGAAAGGAACTTCTCATAAGTTCAGGAAGAAACTTCTTACAACATAAGAAGATTTTCCAAGAAATTCTGGCGAGTACTTTCCCAAAGTTTTGCGGAAATTTTCCTCGCAGTTAAGGAGGGGTTTTATCAGAAGTTTAGAAAACAACTATGTTCAGGAAAAAACTTACCAAATGTTTCTGGAGGCTAATATTGGGTTCTTAAATGTGAATTTCGAAGAAAATAAGTAATGACTGCCAAGAAGTGCATAAGGAATTTTGTCTGAAGTTCAGGAGGAAACATACAATACTAGTCCATACAATCCAAGAAAAGATCCAGAAACTTTTACCTAATCACACATATAGCTTAAATGACATAGCTTGCTCTCTTATTACGTCTTTTTGTTGAAAGAAGTCTAATTTTGTAAAAAAAAAATTACAGACTTTCATAGACATGCCCAGACATTTCAAATTTTTATCACAGATATTTAAAAAAATATCTGGCATCCCTGCTGCTGACAAACGGCAAAAAGGCAACTTTCTAGTACTCCATAAAATGCATCCAAGCATGCACTGCCTTTCCTATCTTGACTTAAGAATTCCGGCAGAAAACTCACACGAACAAGGCAGCCATTTTACGCAAGCGAAACATTTCGGACCGCTCTCTCTGCTGAGTGTAAGCGTTCGCTGATTCAATTTTTCCTTCACACTCACTTCATCCCCGGTCCCATTCTAGGAATGCACCTACACCGGGAAAGCTTTATCTATTTTTCTTTCTTTTTTCATTTCCGAAAGTATCCTCTTCCAGCACCAAAGTTCCATCCCGCGGGGCTTGTCTCGGGGCCTTGCTTCCCGATTTGTGTTGGAAAACTAGGAAGTGAAAAGTTTCTCCTTTTTTTCTCCGCTGTTCAAACATCTTCCCATCATTGATTGATTCGTAATGAAAGACATCAAACACCGGCCGCCGAAGGCCCTGATCGACTGGGCAGCAGCAGCAGCAGCAGCAGCCACTGGAGGTGACGATGAAAGGAATGGAATGGATCTTTAAAACTTTCCCCCCATTCCCCGCTCGTTCCCCGGGATGGATGAGAAATGGAAAACCCCAGCTGGCGTCTCCAGGCGGAAAGCTGTTAACAAGCAAAATGGGGGAGAAATATTCATCTTTATTGCTTTACTCCGCCGCTGCTGTTGATGCTGCAGAAGCTGAAGTTGAACCAGCAGGAGCAGCAAAGTGCAGCAAAGGATTTGTTCATTTAATTTCGCCCTTTCCTATGGTCTTACACCGCTCCACCCCCTCCCTCAAGATCATCGGATGAAGATGTAGTTAATCTTTATAAATCCTATCCGGGAGCAGCTCGTCTAACGTCGTCGCCTGATGTGTAGCCCGAGGAGTCTTGGGGGGATATACTAATTTACAAGATTTCATTTGAGTAAGAAATTGCAAACCGGATTACTTGTTACAACTGGGTGGAAAATTCCAAATGGGAGGGCCTTCCACTCGTTCTGGGATGAGCTGTTCCTTAGCTCGTCAAGATCGGATTCCGGATGATATGGGATGAGGTCCGAGATGATAATCAGCTTTGGTTGATGCTGGATGGTTGCTCGATGATGGATGTTAAGGATCATCATTTTGCTATTTTGTAATCCCTTGAGTGTTGTGTTCAGCCATTGAGGGCTTTATGTTTACCAGGTCATCCGGTATTCGACCTGTGACCCTCTATCGCGTTTTCAAAAAATTGCTTCTAGCCTCTGTCAAGAAGAACAATTATTTATTTTAACACTGCGCAATCATTTGGAAAACCCTCGTGGTCTGAACCAAAACTTGCTAAAGTGTTGAGTTTACCCCGAAATACCATGTGGTGTGTTTTGAAAAAGTACAGAGAAACTTCGATGAATCGCAAGCATCCAAGCAAGCGTCGGGTGGGTACTGTCAATCGTCAACTGCGGAACAAATCAAGAACATTATGGCAAACCGTGCTTGTAAACAACCAAATAGGGATCAAAAGCAAAACAATGTGACTAGAATCCGTGCCGGAAAATTGCATGATCAAGTGTTGACAAAATTCAATGGCTGTCTCCTCATGGAAGATGAAACCTATGTAAAGGGCGATTTCAAATAGCTACCAGGGCAAAAAATTCACTTGTTCACGGCTCGGGAAGATGTTCCTGCCAAGTTTGAGTTGGTGATAAACTTTCGCGATAAATTTGCACGTCAAATACACTGATTTGGCAAGCCATATGTAGCTGTGGTAGGACCAGAGGTTTTCATCACTGATAAGACATTTAATTCAGAGCTGTACAGAACGGAATTGCTCCAAAAGCGAATATTCCTAGTAATCAGCTCACAAAACGTACCTGTCATGTTTTGGCCAGATCTTGCAAGCTGTCATTACAGTAAAACAGTGCTACACTGGTATAGAAACCAACGGTTTCTATCGATGATGGAAAATTGGCTCTATATGTAGCTTCTCGACTGTCAAGTCCTGAGCGTTTGAACGTTAATGTGGCAGAAATCCAGTTAAATCAGTTAAATTGACTATAGATAACCCATTTTTATTTTATGACAAGCTGACCCAACGGACTTCGTTCCGTCTAACATTAATTTATTGCTTGCAATATCTTTAAAATCGATTCACTACAATAAATTGGTATTCTATATTAACATCGCTTTTTTTTAAACTGCAAGAATGTCCTCCATTGTTTTAGTCAATCTGAATGGGACAGTCAATTTTCATACTGGAGAACTTGGATATTTTCAATTTTGACTTCTAAAAGTATGACAATCGGCAGTCATTTCGTATTATTGATAATCTGTTATCAATTGGCCACTTTAATTGGTGTATTGAAATAGAATACTGAAGTCGGTTTTTTTGGAAGTTCCAACTCATGAAAAATGGTTGATTTTTGTATGATGTCTTGTCGGACTGACATGAGTTGATTACGGTGCTGTAAGATATCGTAATGAAACTATCCAAAACAACAACTTTTTGTGCATTTTCAATGCGATTTAGTACTGGCATCTGAATTGAAGGTGTTTTTTTACCTGATTGTTGAAAATTGGGTTTTTCTTGAAGTTTGCTCAGTTTGAAAGTGAAGAAATTCGAATTTACTATCTTGAAAATAATTTATTTGTGATTTTTCTGCATTTTTGACAAACAACATTTGATTTATACAGACAAAATTTGATATTTTTGAATGGAAAAATGCTCTTATTTATTTTCCAATTTTCCGACTTTTCCTTCGAAATTTCCTAACTTTTGAGTTTCTCTGAAACTTTTTGGGCAAAAAGGAACAAATCATCCGCAGACACCGTCAATATTAGTTCAGCCGTTCTCGAGTTTTAGCGTTACTAACAAACAAACATTCATTTTGGTTCAGCCGTTCTCGAGTGAAAGCGTTACTAACATACAAACATTCATTTCTATATATAGAGATTTGATTTTTTTTATGGAAAAATGCCTTTTATTATTTTCCAACTTTCTGATTTTGCCTGGAAAATTTCCCCTTTTTTCTTTTTCTCTGTACCTCTGTTGGACAAAAAGGAACAAATCATCCGAAGATACCGTCAAAATTGGTTAAGCCGTTCTCGAGTTTTGGCGTCACTTACAAACAATTTTGATGTGACTTTATTAGAGAGACTTTCAGCCGTTGGCTGGTTCGTCTCTACTAACAAACAAATATTCATTTTTCTATATTGAGATTTGATTTTTTTTAATGGAAAAATAACTTTTTTTATTTTCCAATTTTCTGACTTTGCCTGGAAAAATTCCCAACTTTCCTGATTTTGTTCTGTACCTTTGTTGGACAAAAAGGAACAAAACATCCCAAGACACCGTCAAGATTGGTTCAGCCGTTCTCGAGTTTTAGCGTCACTCACAAACAAACATTCATTTTTATATATATATATAGAAGAGAAGATTATATCCACAATTCAGCGATCACAATGAACGTTTGACCAATTTTAAATCTGAGTCCATGCACGCCCATGAAAAGTTGAATAGTGTTAAGTCACCACTCGTCGGCTCAGCAATATTTACATTATTTTGGCTTCCTAAGCTGTGCGTTGCGCCAGACATTATAAAGACATCATTGGCTCTGTTCAAGAGAATACGGTCATTGCAAAATTCAAATTAACGAAGATGGTTGGTCTGTCCGTTAAGGTTGTCTTCATTTTCAACTCATTTGAGTGCAGATGGTATTTACAAAGACATAAATACATAATGCAAAAAGATACAAGACTCTTGCGATTCACAGGAGACACGAATAGCGCTGCCTGGTGAGCAAAAGTCCAACTACTACACTGTTAATATGATGCATGTAAAATGTTAATCTCAACGCTAAACTCAATTGACAGGAACAATTTTTTCTTACCTTATACACGCTCATCCGGATTTACCCAAAATTGAGTAAATGTAAGTCAACGTCATAAAAAATGGAACTACTCAAAATTAACCGGTAACCGGGTGCAAACCCGATTTTGGGTAAATAATTTTAATCAACAGTGTAGACCATGTGTTTAATCCACCATGACGATTTTTGATGATTCCAACAGTAGAGATGCTGCAAACTTACAAAATATAATATAATTTTATATTGTTTTTCTTTAATATTTAAAACGGCGCGGTGGGCAAGAGTATAACCAAAAGTTGCACCTTAAAAGCTGCCTCGCATATGATATTTTGTTAAGCGTTCTAAGCATTAACAATTTTTAGATTTCTGAAATTTGTTAAATAATTGATTTGGCCAAAAACGATTGTCATTTTTACTATGAGTTGTGCATATTCTACTTAATCATAATAATCGTAAAAAACGTCGTTAACTTCTGTTCGTTTCACATTTCTCAAACTAGCATGTCATGTTCATGTATTTCTGCAATTGTTTTTACTTTGAAATTACTTGATTATAACCTATTTGTTATTATGTTACTAGAAACTACCAAGATAAGACATCATCACGTTGAAAGCATATAATTGAAAGCATCAAAACGTTCTTTCAGTCCTAAATCGGTATCTAAAATTTCTTGTGTGACCTTTAAAAGGGTTTAAAATAGAACATTGCACTGTTTTGGTCATAGAAGATACCAAAAATACGTTATGTGTACTAAAAAATACATGAGATCATGTCTAAAGATAAATTTTCGATCATTACATAACAAGTTGTGTTACTTGGGTACCTTATCCACTGCCGCTGCAATCTGCTCCATTAGCTGAATGATCGTTTTCCAATTTGAATTTATTAAATTTCACACCTCACTTGGAAAAATGCCGACTGACGCTGACGGGTATTCACTGTTATTTAACAACTTAATAAATGATTGAAGCAGATTAATGGAGAACCGAGTAGGATTTACCCACTTTCATATATTACCTTACCCTTTTGATTTTCAGCCTGTTTTATAAAAATGGGTACAAATTACTCAATATTGGGTAATTCAGAATAAGCGTGTAAACCAGCGACACAACATTTTCGTAATGGTCTGTTCATAAACCACGTACATACATGAAATATCTTCAGTAGCACATTTTCCAACGTTTTGTGGCATGTTTTGTTCACGGGATCCTTTTCCGAGATGACCGTTCCGAGGACAAATTATCAGATGGCCACACAACGTTGAGAAATAGCTTACTGGTTAAATTTCACGAAATTCGAAACCCGTATTGCCAGAGTTTCCTTCTAAACATGAAAATGGCCAGTTGAGGCCAACCGAAAACCTGTTCCAGAAAGACAGGTCCCAGGACAAATCATCAGATGGCCACAAAAGGTTGAGAAATTTCCTACTGGAGAAATTTCATTTTGATACCCATATTGCCAGGGTTTCCTTCTAAATATGTTCATGGCCACTCTACAACAACAAGAACAAGTCAGCATATCACCCGCAATAGAATAAAAATAGTTTCTAGGAATTATTCCAAAGATTTTTACATCAATACCCGAAAATTCCCTCTCTCTCTCTCTCTCTCTCTCTCCCTCTCTCTACTCAATTGCGTTCCCGTTGTGGTTTGGGCACGCATGCCTGTATTGCATGGCTACCGTTCATCAGAAGCCACCACTCTCCAGCTCTGTTTTGGCCTGATTTGGCCTCATTCCGTCCCTTGAATAATATAAGATACAAGAGATCAAATAAGTGCCAAAAACAGCCAATCCACTAAACTGTCCAGAACTTCGCCCAATAGATAAGTACTGGGCTCTAGTTAAGCGGAAACTCTTCGAAACTAAGAAAAAAGCAAATGGTGCCGATGATTTCAAGAGACGATGGAGAATCGTCACGGCGGGCGTATCTGTGGATACCGTACGGAACCTGATGGTGGGTGTACCATAGAAATTCGAGAATATTACAGAAAGAAGAGTAAACTTCTTAATCATTCTTAAATTTCTTATGTAGTCGGTTTTGTTGAATCATGAATAATTATTATGTTTTTGCTGTAATTATTTTGGTGTCCGATATTTAACGTGGACGGGGTTTATTCGGTATCATTCGGGTTACAGCCTGATGTTTTTCTTCTTCTTCTTTTTTAAAAATGTATTACTCCTTAGCTAAACAGCTTCTCCTTTAGGGCGATCAAAGGGAGCTGAGGTCAATGCCTACATCATCAGATTGTGCACAGCAGGACAACACAGCTTGGTTGATCCATAAACTAACTCTAAGACCAGTAGGTCCCTTACAAATACGATTTTTTTCTTGACTCAGTCAGTACTAGCACATCGGCCCCAAGCTCGGTCCCAAGCCTAATAATGCGCCCCTAATAATGAAATCACACGAACACACTTTCAAATATGCTGTCAAAATAACAAAGGCGCAAATATGTATAGCAAGGTGCTGGCTTCAAGGTGTACTTCGGACGTAGCGGTTCAGTGAACCAATATCAAATCGCTAGTTTCAAATTGATTGTTGGTTGATCGGTGCTGGTAATCGTGATGAACCTTCTTCGTCAGTTAACTGATAAACGCTTGGTTGCAAGGATGGTATGCAATGATTAATGTAATCGTCGAGATCACTGCTGAAGTGAGAGTCGAAGTGATTCGAGTGATATCCCTGTTTGATTAGTAGTAAAGGCCCAAACGTAATGTGGACTGAAACGGAACGGAAACGGCAAGTTTGACAGTTGTCACACGACGTATTCCGCGGTGGAGCGCGCGGCGAACTACACTGCCAAGACACCGTGATATAAGCGCTATGAATAAACCTGTTCTAGAAGTCTAGAAGGAAACTGATCTTCCTGTTTATTCAGACCGGTCAGGAAACCGACGCTAATATTCAGAGCGCCCGATGGCGCACGAACGTTTGACGTTCGCTTTGTTCGAATGCGCAGGGGTACGCATGACACCACAACTTGGAAAAATGCCGACTGACGCTGACGGGTATTCACTGTAATCTAACAGCTTAGTAAAGGATTGAAGCAGATTATTGAGGTTAATGTTATGATTTTTATGCTGAAGTAAGAACTACACGACACTAACAAAACGCGACACGAGACAAGACACAACAGTTATCGTTCTTACAATTTATTAAATTGTAAGAACGATCAGTGTTGTGTCTAGTCTCGCGTCGCGTTTTGTTAGTCTCGCGTTGCGTCGCGTTTTGTTAGATTAATGTAGAACCGTGTAGGATTTAGCCACTTTCATAAATCACCTTACTCATGGTTTGACTTTTCAGCCTGTTTTATGAAAATGGGTACAAGGTACTCAATATTGGGTAAATCCAAATGAGCGTGTAAACCAGCGACACAACATTTCCGTAACAAGAAAATCTACGATCTTTTTTCAAATAGGCTTATCTGCTTTGATCGATTTTCTTCACAGACTTTCTTTTTCGTCAATATATCAGCTACAAAAACATTTTTATTTTTGAATATCTCAAAGTTAAACAGATTTTGTTATCAAACTTTGTGGCCTATTTGAAACGAAATATGTTTGAATAGCTGTGGTTTTTAAAAGAGAAAGTCGATGAAGAAAATCCATCAACAGATAGGCCTTTTTGAAACAATTTTCTAGAAATAAAATCGTTCAGAAGCTAGATCAATGTCCCCGAAAATTTAAATCAACAGTTGTCCACAGTTAAATCAACAATCAATGTGCACCTAGCGATTCAAAATTGGTTCACTGTTGTAGAACCTCTAGGTCCGAAGTATACCTTGCAGTCTGCACCTTGCAATAATTCTTGCGCTTTTCGATACCTTCCGGTACTAGTAGCTTGGTTGTTGTTTTGATTTGCTATGTTATTTTGACACAGCATTTGAGAATGTGTTGGTGTGAGCTACGTTGTTAGGGGCGAATCATTAAGCATGGGACCGAGCTTGGGACCGAGCTTGGGACCGATGTACAAGTACTGACTGAGCCAAGAAAAAAAATCCTATTTGTTCGGGACCTACTGGTCTTAGAGTTAGTCTATGGTTAAATTGCATCACTTTGAATAAACTGTAACATTTCGCCCTTTGGGTTGATTTAAACAAAATTTTGGGTAAAAGGACCTAAGCGTGTATTGTTTACACTGCGTGAGTTGCATTGTGAAATGTGTCGTAGTTTCGAAAATGGAGTCGAGTGAACAGCAAGTGCGCGAACACATTATTCAACATCTTTCGCACCGAGCCATCGGAAAGATGTTGAAAATTCACCAGTCTACAGTGTCTCGTGTCACAAAACGTTTCGGGGAACGTTTAACTGATGATCGGAAGAAGGTTAGTGGTAGAAAAAGTGTTCCGTACTGTGTAAAGGATCACAAGCGAGTGGTTGGTGGCTTTACACGGAAACTCAACTGTTACGTTCGGGATGTCGCGAAAAAACTGCACTTGATCAAAATTGTTGTGCAGAAAGCCAAGAAACGAGCCGAGTTCCAGTCATTCAAAGTTCAGAAAGCTCCAAACAGCAATGAAAAACAGGATAGGACAGCTAAAACAAGTGCACGTAAGCTGTACAAATGTTGACGAAACCACACTGCTGCATCATGGACGATGAAACACACGTAAATGCGGACTTTAAACAAATTCCCGGCAATCCGTATATGACTGCGAAAGACAAGTTTGATGTTCCAGAGTCTCTCAGGAAACAGCAAGTGTCAAAGTTCCCCAAGAAATTCATGATTTGGCAGGGAATTTGTTCGTGTGGTAAACGAAGCAAGCCTTTCGTGACAACTTCAACTGTAAATGCACACCTGCAAGTATACACGAATGTATGCCTGACAAAACGACTGCTTCCATTTTTCAAAACCCACAACGTTCCTACAATTTTTTGGCTGGACCTAGCCTCTTGTCACTACTCCAAGGATGTTCTGGAGTGGTACAAGACGAATGGTGTCAATTTCGTGCCGAAGGATCTTAATCCCCCAAACTCTCCAGAGTTGCGGCCAATTGAAAAATATTGGGCTATAATGAAGCACGAAATTCGTAAGCATGATAAAATTGTCACTACAGAGCAGGAAATGTTGAAATCATGGTTGAAAGCGGAGAAAATGTCGGTTCAAGCGTTGTACAAAATCTTATGCGTGGTATTAAGAAGAAAATTCGGGCTTTTGGATTTGGTAAAGAAATACAGTGAAATACAAATACATAAACCAAGATTATACATTGTATTTTATTCCCTTGATTTTTCATGACAATTGGTTGAGAGACTTGTTTTTGAGGACGAGTTTAAAGTTATGCAATTTAACTGTGGACACCCTTAAAATTCTGTTGCTCTTCCGTACAACATCCGATAAATGTTCTCAGACAATAATCCAATTTTCAATTTTAATAAAAACATTTCAGTTTTGAATGATTGCCCAAAACAAGCTAATGGACGATAGTGTTTGTTTACATATGCACGACCACCAAAATGGAAAAAAATTTGAGTTGTTTTTCACTCAAAATTCTTCTCAAATTTTTCGCACTTTTCTGGAGAAAAAATGGTAAATCGAAAACAAATCATTCAATCGGAAAGAATAAGATTAAAGTGAGAGAAATTGTACTGTATTTCCAACATTCTTAAGAGTGTTTTCGCTGCTTGCATTTGTTTGTGGTTTTGTGTGAATTATACTTCAAATAAGAGTTGATTTCGGAGACCGTGTGTATTCTTTTGTCGCATGATCTCGGACATACACGATAAATATTCTTTATTCAGATTTATTCAGAAGTTAGATGAGACTTTGGCAGATGGCAGTCTTAATTGATGCAGGGGTTGCTTCTTGCACAATATGAAAATATAAAAGACATTGTCTTTTAACCTGATTTTGACCCATAATAACACGAAGTGTTCAATAAAATTGAATGTAAAAGGTGCTGGAATGAGGACAGTTCAAATCTATAATATTCACATCCGTTTAAATGATCGTCTGTAATCAAATTAGCCAAAAATTAAATATTTTTATTTGGAACATTTCTGTTTGAACCGGAATTTTCAGAAAATATGTAACTTCAAACAAATCACATGAGACAATGTGTTAAAAGAGGTCCAATCTAATATTCTTCAGAATGCACTAGTCCCTATCAACTAGCTAATATCGTACCATTCTTCACCAACTGCACCCGGTAACATTAATGAATCACACAAACTGACCAATCTTGTCACCACGGTAGCGATAATAATCAGCTGATTCCTGTGTTGTCCGCGTTACCATCGCAACTGTAAACTGACTGCAGTGTTTCCATCAAATGCTCCCGCCAAAGCAGGCGAATGCCCGAAAGAGTCTCTTATCGCGAAGTCTGTTATTTCACTGACAAATATCAAATAAACAGCGATTAAAACTAACCACCCCTCGCGTTGCCACCCTTGCTTCCTCTCGTTATCCCCCACCACGACTGCGATAACGAGCTTCTGCTCTAATCCCGTGAGTAAACTAAGATAAATTTAGCACACCTCATCTGCCACCCGCAGCCACCCTCGGATGGAAGAGATGAGGCTGGTGTTAGAGAGCTAGCTACTCATCGGATTAAATTCTCGACCGCAACCATATGTACCACAAGCGGAACAGCGATGAATCGCGCAAATAACCTGCAACGATTTGTGAACCACTATAAAATAGGATAGTTCGCATAGGAGAAATCAAATTAACTCGACAATCGTTGTGAGAGACAGAACTCAACCTAACCTAAAAAGTGAATTGTTTAAGGAATTTTTTCGCATAATGAGTAAACTATCCATTTTTGCTGCACTTTCGTGCTTGGAGTCGCTCAAGCGATCTCTATTCGGGCCATTTGGTCCTTTTGGACCGTTCGGGCAGCAAGCCCCTCAGCAGCCAGGATGGGCTGTATTCCCATCTTTCCCAGCATTTGGACCACCTGCACAAGGTCCCCAAGCAAACGCCCTGCCATTCTCCCGCACTCTGCCCACGGCCACGGCCGGTGCTTCCTCCA
This sequence comes from Aedes japonicus, assembly GCA_034211315.2. Lineage (NCBI taxonomy): Eukaryota > Metazoa > Arthropoda > Insecta > Diptera > Culicidae > Aedes > Aedes japonicus. The sequence continues at coordinate 61,495 of JASCZW010001054.1, read as the reverse complement.
CTGTCGGTAAGTTCCGAGCCAAGCCTTCGGGAGTGTTGGAACGGCTTGCGGTGGCAACCCTGCCAGAGGATCTCCAGGCACGATACGTTGATCTGCTGGTCGCTCTAGAAGCGGGTAATACCACCTGCGATGAGACTTATCCAGCTGTAGGCGCATTCTCGGGGCTGCACCGGCGCTGCGTTGTTCTCCAGAAGGCTGAAACTGAACGATTTGCGCTTACACTGGAACAAGAAGCTAACGATAGGGCTGCTGCTGTTGCTCTTGCCGAAAGTGCAACCGACAATGTGAATGCTGTTGTTGTGTAGAAATATGACAATTATTGATTGATCTAATAAATTATTCCTTTAAATAAACGCAGAATTGAGAGCAGATACATTGATTCGATGCCATATCCGATCATTTCAATTCAACAGGAATGTGTTGTTCACAATCGTTTTCATCCACTTCAACGAAACTATGTTTCTCTAGTTATTGTTTCGACAGAAGCAGAATACAATTTGTTCCAAAATGGATGAATAATTTCAAAAGATGGAGATCGCTTGAGAAGTTCCCGGTTACTTAGAAATGGATGGATTGTTCTTTTAGTGATCAGTAGTAGTTTTCGATGTTTGTACTGGGGACAATTGAGGGTTTTCGGAACGAACTGATCTACGTTGTCATTATGCCATTGTTGTACTTCCGGGCCATAGTGACAACTCGCAAGACCCGGTCAAAATGTCACTGGACCAAAATGTCGCTTTTGTAACTCGGAGGTTCATCATTTTCTCAGTGATGAACATCGTTGTCTTCTGGCCGTAGCTACCAATTCCCTGCTTTCGCGATTCGTAACCATGGCTTTGAGAGCAGACTTCCAAAGTGTTTTCCATTATGCGTCTCGGATGTAATGTGTGCTGATTCGTCTCTAAATCTGGTAACTCTGAGGTAACAGGCTGAAGACCCCCTCCGGAACCTCGAGCTCTGGAACCCCGAACTGGTGGTGGGATCACTGGGAATGGAACTGACGATTGCTTTTAGAACAGGCAGTCGCAGCATCTGAGAGGTGTTCTTGGGAGACCACACCACCAGTCGCGACCACAGGTCCAGGACGGCTACATTGGAAGGAAGGATCAGCAAGTACGACTGGATCGGGTGGATCTGGGGCTCCCCTAATACTGTTGGTAAAGCGTCCTGTGCAATTTTTACAAACAGCAATGCTGATGATTGTGCTTTCGGATGTCAGCGATTTGTTATTTATTCCATCGGTGGACTCGTAGTGTTGATTGTACCTCCATCTGCCGGTTGATCCATGTTCATATTGCCAACTTGGGCTACGTTTTTTGTGCGATCATCGTATTCTCCGGAGTAGGCTTGGATTTTCCATTTCATGTTTTGAAGCCAGCTGGATAACCGCTTGACAGATTTTGCACATGTAAACATTACACTTTAAACTAGTTTGACTCAAAATTAAATCATTTTTACCAATGCAAAAATTGTTACACACAAAATAAAGTGTTGCATTTTTTTCCAGCACAATCTTTAGTTTACTTGCTATAAGTTTTATCTCTGCCCTCCACTCGTGCGCGTTCCATTGCAGTACATCATCTAAGGGTATCGCTTTCACGATCCGTAACCAAGGCTTTGGGAGCAGACTCTGATGATGATTTCTTCTCTTTGATGATCCAATCCCACGTAACATTTTTAGTTTTATTCCAGCCGTATAATACTCCTCCCGGCCTTGTTGATTAAACTGCATTCAAAACTGTTTTGTCTACGAACACCCCAACATACATCAGTGTCGAATACTCGCTAGTCCAAACAAATTTGGAGAAGCTATTCAGCCTCCTAGTGGAAAAAGCTGAATATCTTCTCTAAATTTGTTTGAACAAACAGTTATTCAGAATTGATCTTTGTTGAGACCTACTCTATGCTTCTTGAGAGCCGAAATTTATACAAATTTGCTCACGCTATAGACGGTTGTGAAAAAAAGTTGATAAAACCTTTATAAGACACTAAAGACTTTGAAAAAAAAAAATTAGTGGAAGATGTTATGACCACTTCAGAACCTTCATTAAACTCATTACCTGCCAAAAAATCAGCAAACGGACAAATTGCCACAGCTGTCAAATTTCACTGTGATATCGTGGTTGGTTTGTGTTGTTCTGCTTTGTTCGATTCTTTGCTCTTCTGATTTGTTTAGCAGTCAATAATACAGGGTGCGGCAGACAATAATGCGAAAATTTGTTCTATTTCTTTTAAATCCCATTTTCAACTAATTCAAGCAATAATATCAACAATGCGAGTGCAGTTATCTTTATTAAGTCCTTTTACACAAATTTATTCAATGCGTCTTCCATTTTTATTAATAACATCCTAGAGCCGACACCGGAAGCAAGAGTATGCCTTTCGGACGTAGTCCTTCGACATTGACTGCCATGTGCGTGTTATGGTTGACTTTAGGGTTTTCACACTAGGGTCCGATGTTTTGCAGGCTCGTGCTTCAACGTATGCCCAAATCGAATAATCCAACGGATTAAGATCTGTACTGCTAGGAGGCCACAAATCCTTAGGCCAAAACTTCATGTTATCGTTCAAACATTGTTGGGTTCGATTGGACGTGTGACACGGCGCTCCATCCTGCTGTCGGACAACGTTGTGGTCGTCGGAGAAGTAGGCCTTCACCCAGGGAAGCACTTGGTCCTTTAAAATACCGATATACACTTCGGTATTAATTTTAACTCCAGCATCAATGAAAACAGGCGGCATTTTCAAACCGTTGGCCGCCACCAAGCCAAACATCATGACACAAGCCGGATTTTTGGTTTGAAATTTGAACCGGAAAAGCTTTTCGTCAGAGAACAGGATAATCATTGTTTCCTTCTTCAACAAGGAAAGCAATCTCTTGGAACGAGTCACTCGTAGTTCCTTGACCCGGTCCGTAATGAAGTGGCGTTTCACTCTGGCTCTGAAAGATGCATGTAGGTCTTCTTTGATGATTCTTAGCATGGATTTCTCCAAAATATTGGCTTCCTTTGCAAGTTTTCTTATGGAACGCACCGGGTAGCGAGCAATTTTTGCACGGACCGATTTGATCACGTCCGGCGTGCGTGCATATGCGCATTTAATTTTATGGTGAATACTGGTAAGATAAGAGCTGAAAACTAATGCCCCTCGGAAATTATGCCAAAGATGCAATTAAAACTATAACAAATATATTCTATAAACTAATCATAAATGTCCTGGAAATTGAAGCCATTCTATGCGGTTGTCTAAAGGAATACTGAAATTCATCTGCATTATATTTAAAATTTGGTGCATTTATTTTCCCACAATTCAATTATTTCTCATAGGTATTTCACTTTCGCTCACACTACCCCTCGTAAAGGGCGATACGGTCAAAATTTGGTCAATATCAACTTGACGTATTTCTTTCAATTTTGCATTTAAAAAACCTGAACACCCCTCATTTTGAAGGTGTGTGTGTGTAGAATGTTGCTCCTATTTTGATTTTGGAATTCACTCTTCAGTTGTCAAAATGCCGTCCAAGCAAGAAGAGCAGCGTATCAAAATTTTGCTCGCGCATCGCGAAAATCCGAGCTACTCGCACGCAAAGTTGGCAAAATCGCTAAAAGTTGCCAAATCAACCGTTACAAATGTAATTAAAGTGTTTGGAGGAACGTTTGGATCGGGGGATCGAGAACCGAGGCTAAGACAAAGAGAGTTGCCGGTAGTTTCAAGCGAAACCTAACCTATCTCTTCGAGATGCCGCAAATAAGCTGGGTGTATCGTCTACAACCGTGCATCGAGCCAAAAAACGAGCCGGACTATCGACTGACAAGAAGGTAGTGACTCCAAATCGCGATGATAAACAAAATACGACGGCCAAAGCGCGATCCCGGAGGCTGTACACGACGATGCTGACGAAGTTTGACTGCGTGGTAATGGACGACGAAACCTACGTCAAAGCCGACTACAAGCAGCTTCCGGGACAGGAGTTTTATACGGCAAAAGGAAGGAAAGGTAGCAGATATTTTCAAGCACACGAAAATGTCAAAGTTCGCAAAGAAATATCTGGTTTAGCAAGCCATCTGTACCTGTGGCTTGAAAAGCAGCATTTTCATAGCTTCCGGGACTGTCAACTAAGAAATTTACGTGAAAGAGTGTTTGAATAAACGTCTGCTGCCTTTCCTGAAGAAACACGGTTGTTCCGTACTGTTTTGGCCGGATTTGGCATCTTGCCATTACGGTAAAAAAACCATGGAGTGGTACGCCGCCAACAACGTGCAGGTGGTTCCCAAGGACAAGAACCCTCCCAACACGCCAGAGCTCCGCCCAATTGAGAAATACTGGGCTATTGTCAAGCGGAACCTAAAGAAGACCAAAAAAACTGCTAAGGACGAGCAGCAGTTCAAGGCAAACTGGCTTTCTGCGGCGAAGAAGGTGGACAAAGGTGGCTGTACAAAATCTGAAGGCAGGGGTCAAGCGTAAGGCCCGGCAATTCGGATTTGGAAAAGCGGAAGCCTAACTGAATATTTTTCCTGAATTTTATACTAATTGAACTTGAAAAGAAATTTAATTTGATTTTTAAATAAACGATTTCACCGATTTACCGCGTTTTCCATTGACCAAATTTTGACCGTATCACCCTTTAATTTACTAGGGGGACGTCCTCAAGTATAACCGCATAATTAATGTCACGCAAAAAATGACATTTTATTAATACCCCCCACCCCCATTGCCACGTTTTTTGTATGGACCTTAAATTTTTTTGTAGGGATTGTCACGTTTTTTGAAAACACCTATCCCCCTCCCCCCCTTTACTGCGTGACATAATCAATGGACCTTCCCTAGTGGCTATCTTGAAACTTGAATAAAACTTAATAAAACTGGATGGTTTTGGCAATATTACTTGGGATGTGTCCCACACAATCGCATAATTGACTGAGGAAATCTCAATCGCTGTTATTTTCTGCCGTGCTCAAAAGTGTCTCGGAATGTAACTCAATCAGATATCCTCCCGTTAAGCTTCACTTAAGAAAAAAAAACTTTTACGATTGTAATTCGAAAACTAGGAATATTTAAATTAACACTACACTTGATCACTTCTAAAAAAAACTGTAACACTTTTTTAAACTTTCACTAGTAAACGCAAGCTAATTTTGTTAAACTCGATAGAAAAGGACAGCTGGAATATCTGATGAAGTGAATCCAGAATATAGGCCATATTCTGTATAAGAAAAACGGATTGAACACCATCAGGTCCGGGCTTGAACGATGTTTAAAGAAGTCATGCAGCACTCGAGATCGTTTCAAAATCCACATCAACGAGGCTGAGTGTTTGATTTGCCAGTTGCAGCATCCCTTGGTTACAATTACGAAGATGAGCTTCAAACTGCAGTAAAGGCTCATTTTTCAGTCTCCTACTCAGTCACCAAGGTCCCCCCTAGGAAATGATGTGTGGGTGGAAAATTAGACGGAAGCTGCCCTTAATTTACCATGGAAGAGCAGACCATAAGGATAAGATTATGAACGCAAGAGACCACAGAGCCAAGCTAAGTGGCAAACAGTGCGAAGATCGACGCCACGGGGCAAGGGATTGCCGAATCCTACCAGGCGACACCGTGATTATCTAGCGCCAAACACGTTCGAAGGGTGACCACCGATTCGACTCGAAAAGATATACCGAAAAGAACCGCAAGAGACTCGAAAAGATATACCACAGAGGAAAGGGAACCTCTTACTTACGGGCAGCGATGGGCAGAAGATCAAGCGGCACGTGTCCCAAACAAAACGAGTTCTCGAATGGAGACAGTTAGACCGAGACACTCACAAGGGAAAGGATGAACTTCAACAGCGACCACTCAGGGAACGGCGAAACCACGCTTATATGCAGGACTACGTACGACTGGTTGAGGCAGAGAAGGCTGGGAAACCTTTATGATACACCGGAAATAACGACAAATCTACCTAAAACTATGTTTCATAAGAGTCCTATTGGTTAGCTGTCACAAATATTACTCATTTATATTATAAACGAGACTATTTTTACCGTCAAGCATTTAAAAAACCCCAGCCGTTCCTTGTGAAAAATAACAAGTACGATGTTTTTTTTGTAACACCCCTGACATATTTTTTAGAGAAGGAGTGGGATGTGGGATATACCCTAACCCGCTGCAGAATCCATCTTGTACCTTCACCCCCCTGCAACCGCACGACCGCACTCGCACGCACACACTCACACTCTCGATACATATCGTTCACTCAACAAGCTCGGGCATTTGCGTTCCTCTCATTCATCAGTCAACCGTCGTCGGTGCAAGTAGTGCAGTAAGTGGATCCTGCGTTAGACGATTCCCGTAGACCGGAATGTTAAATTCCACAGTAATGTGCAGATCCTGATTAGAATTGGATTAACCTCCACACACCACCCATCCAAAAACCGATTCGTTCAGCGTCGGCAATTGGTTGCCTAGGTTGATCCTTTGACCGGTTTCGAAGAAATCGAAAAATGATTCGATACCAAGCACCAAGTCCACCCTGCTGGACTCGAAGAATGCTGGATCTGCCAGTTTGATTCCTGGGGGTATCGACCAACCATCCGTGCGTATTGTATGTGATGAAGTTGCTCTCTGAGCCCGAATCCAAGAGAGCACGAGCAGGAAAGCCGTCCACCATGGTCATCTTCCACGACGGCGACCGCAGTTGCTAGCAAAACTTGCGAAGAATATTGTTGAGCCGTACCAAAAACCGAAATGTCAGTAGCCGCCATGTTGACTACCTAAGAGGAACCCGAACCAGAAGCCTCGTTGACTCCGAAGGACTCCTTTGGAATTGAAGGATGGGTGCCCCTAGCAACCGCTGCGACCTTTGCAGAACTATCCTTCCTCGACCTAAAACACACCAAAGTGTGGTGACGACCCTTACAATTCTTGTAATTGAACTTTGACTGGCACTCCTTAGACAAATGACCCACTCTGACAGAATTCCTGCAGAGGAAGTGGGTTTTCAGCAGCGCATCTCTGTCAGCCACCGACATTCGTTGGAACACGTTACATTGATGGAGGTAGTGGTTCTCCTTACATGCCACACATCGTGCTCCTGATGAAGACTGTATTGTGCTGTAGCTAGCCTTCTCGGTTAGCTGTTTCTGCCTCTGGTATTGTGACTGCGACGGTTGAGTACCCCTGGACTCAGCAGCTTTCGTTGGAAGCGGCTCGAGAACACGAATCCTTCGCTACAGAAACTCCGTAAGATCCTTTAAAATATCCCGTTCCTAGGTGGATGAAAACTCATCCCAACCTCGGCGGGTCACCGGGTCCAAACGATTGGTCAGAAGATTAACTAGCAGGATATCCCTGTACTCCGCTGGTTCGACGACCTGGTCCAATGTTTGTACAATTCTTTCGAACCCCTTCACAAGAACGTGTAAATCCGAAACCGACTCCTTAGAAAGCGAAGGAAGACTAAAGAGCGACTGAACCTGCCTTTTCTTGAGCTGCTTACTATTATTGTAGCGCTTAGTAAGCGCGTCCCACGTGATCTTATAATTAGCCTGCGTTATCTTTAATGGATCAATTAAAGCCTTTGGTTCCCCCTGAAGACACCCCTTTAAATAATGACCTTGCAAAAACATTGGATTTGCCTAAAATGGACCGAAAGGTGAAAAGGATATTAACGAAAAACCCAAACCTCTCCATTCGAACGGTGGCTCGTAAAATATGGATGTCGCCTGGTTTTGTCCAAAAATCAAAACAACGTTTGGGACTTAAGTCGTATAAAGTAAAAACAGTTCCAAATCGCAACGATAAACAGAACTTGGCAGCAAAATTACGGGCTCGCCGTTTGTACTGCGCCGTTTGTACTGAAACTTATGTCCTGGAGGATTTCAAGCAGCTTCCAGGGCTAGTTTTTTATTCTGCTATGGCCAGAAATGGTACAGCTGAGCATTTAAGAACGAAGAAGGCATCGAAATTTCCCAAAAAATACCTTGTATGGCAAGCAATTTGCACGTGTGGCAAAAAGAGTAAATCTTTCTTCACTACAAGCACAATCAACAAGGAGATCTATCAGAAAGAGTGTCTGCAGAAGCGATTGCTACCCTTCATCAAAAGTCACAAAGAAGAACCTTTGTTCTGGCCCGATTTGGCATCATGCCAATATGGTGAAACTGTGATGGAGTGGTACCAAACAAATCAAGTGAACATTGTACCAAAACCTCCAAACCCGCCGCCAATCGAGAGATATTGGGCTCTGATGAAGCGGAAGCTTTCTGGAAAGAAGCAAGGAATCAAAGACATCAAACACTTCCAGCAAATTTGGACAAAGACGGCTACTACGATTTCTGAAGAGTCTGTACAAACCCTAATGGACGGAGTTAAGCGCAAAGTTCGAAAATTTTATGCAAATATCGAATAACTATGTTTTGTCTTCACGAATTGTTAAAACACATCCCATGAATCTGAAATAAACAACTACGACGGAAGTATAATGCGAAATTTATGTTTTATTCATGTTTTGAGGTGTCCGGATTATTGCGGATACAGACCTTACGTCACCTGAAAATGATACATACGCAATTCGATACAAAATGTGTTTGATTGAATTTATTTTTTCATCTCTTTCGACACATTCTTATGTGCTGAAGAACGCTTGCATGTGACGGTCTCAGGGACAGAAATTTACATGGGATTTCGGAAGTGTGTAGGAGCGCTGTAAACAACTGCAGTGTGTCCAGATCTGAAGTGAATCGAGCTTTAATTCCCTATCTTCTGTTGCAAAATCCAGGGTAGTAACAATAAACGATACCCAAATTTGGAACAATGAATTTTTAAACCCGAAAACCGATTGGAGATTTTTCCTTCGTTGAATTTGACAAGGCAAAATCAATGAGCGTAAAAACTTAGGCCTGAGTTTCAAGAATTTGGGTTCTTCCAAACACCTTATCTTCAACAGTTCTCATACAGAAATGTTTTCCTCTCCCAATCCAACAGAACCAATTGAAATTCGAAGCATCCCACCAGAGTATCATGTTCAAAGGACCCTTTTTTTACACCCTCTATTATCAAGTTATATTCATCCCAGTTTCATTCATGATAAGAAAAAAAAACATCTGCCAACCCACGGGAAAAACAGAACAAGAAGAAATGGACCCAAGGTCCTGCTGTACGTTTCATCTCGAGTTATTCAACTTATCTCCTCAATTCCGACGACGACGGTTACGTGTTTTGGATTTTCTCCTCCGTGCTGGATTCTGCCTTTAATGTGAAAACGGAGATACGCTGCATCATATTTTATTCCCTTTCTCCGTCTTTTATCGAGTTCGTTCATCGTCTCTCCGACTAATGTTATGGTTGTTTGAATTTTCTTTGTAGTGGCCGTTGATGTCTTTTGCTTTCCTGGAGGCCAATGCATGCACTTGCACTTGCGCCCCGGTACCACACGTTGCTAGTTTGGGAAGGTTGCCGTCATAAACAAAAACAACTTTTTTTTCTTCTTCTTCTTCATTCAAGCGCAGGCAAAACCTTTCCGACCGTCGTTCGCGCACATGTGCTCGGAGATTGCTTGTGGGAAATTTGCCTTCCTGATTCCGGATGTAACCAATCTAATGGGCCTGTGAGATGTGTGATGTGCAGCGTATTTCATGCTTTTCAATTTGATTCTATACGTCGCGCAATCTGGTTTGGGCCTCGGACGATGACACTTTGACTGGCCGCCGCCGAATCAGCACCGGCTCTGGAGTTGTTGGAGGTGATTTGGATGCTAGGGTGGTTCTACGGTTGGAAAAAATACGATTTATCATGGCGATGTTGTCTTGCTGGTGGCGATACCCCATCCAATGTTGGCCACCTAGCTAGGAAAAGTGATAGGAGACGTGGGAAGTGAGCAAGCGGGGGAGGATTGGACCAACGAACCAGTTGACCGGACGAAAGTGGAATGATAAAATGTTGTTCCGTAATAACCGCCCAGGAGAGATCTGACCTGGCGGCAATTTTATTTTGTTGATGGGATTGGAAATTAGGTCTAATGGGATTAGGGGTTTAAAGGTAGTGACGGAGATGGCTCGGGAAAGAACTCTTCTTTGCCTTCCGTTCTGATGGGCCGTGCATTCCATCAGTTGATTTTTTTCATCGTGAAGTAGCTCTATAAATTGAGGCGACTTTCGGGATAGATCAAACGGAAGAAATGGACTTTAAATTCGTTTTTTAAGGCATCGAGACAGATGGAGTGATGCTAGGAATAGGTTCAATAAAAATTTGTAAAGTAACATAAAAAGCTTGATATGCAGCAATATTTTGTTTGTCATTGAAAAAGAATGTTCAGAATTGATGGAAAGGGTGGGTGTTCGTTTTTCAATCCATTTGTTTAAATTCTAAAATTGATCAAGCTATTATCCAACGAGACAGTACACTTTGAAAAATTTCATGTAAAGATTTCTTTAGATGCACCCAAACGCAACAGTCTCGAATAGAGTAAAATTTATGTCATTCTGCAAATTTACATGGAACCAAAACCCGAGCACTGTTTTCTATAAGATCCATGAATCATGAATATTTCTGAATAATTTTGGGTAACCTGCTTATTGCAAACATAAAAGGAATGATAAATCGCGTTTTAGTGCTAGATAGAGTGAATTTCAAGGCCATTCTAATCTATCTAAATATTTAAAAATGAATTTCTGTCTGAACCTCATAGCATCGAAAACTACTGAGCCGATCAGGGGTGAAATTTTGCATGCAGGGATTTTTGGGGGCTGGGAAAGTTCTCATAATAGTAAGAGACGCCTCCCATCACTGTGAAGGGGGCTCCCATACAAATGAAACACAAATTTCTTCAGTCGAGTTATTAGTACGAGACACTGAAGAAGTCTGCAATATTGTAGACGAAATACGCGTATCTGTCGAAGATAAGCAAAGGTAGTTGGAATTAAATGGAAGATACTAATTCTTCTTCTAATTTCTAGTTACAAATTTCTGCTTAACTCGATAACCAATCAAGCAGAATGGAACCAAATTTGGCATGTCGAAGTTTTTGAAGGCAAAAAATGTTTCAGTGGTAGTTTGAGACCCCTCCCCATTCAGAAGCGAGGGGACTTTCATACAAATGAAACACAAGTTTCTTCATAATTCGAGCGTAATCAAGCAAATCGAAACAAATTTCGCAGGTTTTTGAAGGCAAGAAGTGTTTCGTAGGTGACTCAAGACCCCTCCTCTTTGTGTAAGGTGGAGGAGGGAAGGCTCCCATACGAATGAGCCACAAATTTCTGCATAACTCGAGAACTAATCAAGCAAATCGAAACAGCAAATGAAAGCAAGAAATGTTTCAATGGTAGTTGAAAACCCCTCCGTCCTCTGAAAGGACGGGGGGAGGGGGCTTCCATACAAATGAAAAAAAAAATCGGCCTAATTCTAGAAATAATCTAGAAGCAAATGGAACCAAATTTGGCAGGTGGAGGTTTTTTAAGGCAAAAAATGTTTCTCATGGTCGTTTCAGACCCCTCCTCTTTTTGGAAGATGGGGGCTCCCATACAAATGAATTACAAATTTCTGCATAACTGGAGAACTTTTTAAGCAAATGGAATCAAATTTAGCATGTGGAGGTTTTCAAAATAGAGAAATGTTTTGAGACTCTTTCGCCCTTTGAAAGGGGGGAGGGGGCTCCCATACAAATGAAACACAAGTTTCTGCATAACTCGAGAACTAGTCAATTAAATGGAACCAAATTTGTCGAGTAGAAGTTCTCGAAGTAAAAAAATGTGTCTATGATGGTTAGAGATACAAACTAAATCAATGAATTCCACTTCATTTGTATGGGAAGGCTTTTGAAGGCACGAAATGTTGCAATGGAAGTTTGAGACCCTCCCCATTCTGAAAGATCTCTATACAATGAAACAAATTTCCTGAATAACTCGAGAACTAATGATGTAAATAGAACCAAATTTGTCATGTGGAGGTTTTTTGAAAGACACGAAATGTTTCAAAGTGACTCGAGACCCTCCACTTTTATACAAATTAAATACATATATCATCCAAATATGAGAATTATCCAGGTAACTAAAACACAAAATGTGTAGTTTTTCGGGTAAGAAGCATGTTCTGATAGAAGTTTGAACCGCTTAATTTTTCCACCTCCGGTAGATCAGTCAACCAGTGGATCAGGGATGTGAACAAATCACGGAAACTAATCCACTCGTCGATGTCGCCGTTGAATGACTGCAGCTTGATCTGCGGCAGCCACACATGGTCGAGGGCACCATGCAACATCGAGTAGTTGGCACGCGTTGACTGTTCCAGGTCCGGAGGACCGTGTAACTCCTTCGCCTTGTCCTTGAGGGATGACTTCGATCGGTAGTATTGATCGCTGTAGACGAGACGATCCGTGTTGAAGGTCTCATCATCCTCGTCGTAGTCATCGTGGCATTTGATTTCAACCAATGTCTCGCCGTATCTCTTCCAAAGTTCTTCAATCCTTTCTAGGCGCATGTTGACATCAATCGCGGTGGTGGCTTCATCGTAGCATTGGGCGAGCTTCCAAATATCGTCCAGGTCGGTTTGAATTTCTCCCAGCTTGACGATCAAAGCTTTCAACACTGTTAGCTTACGGGGTGCCATGATGATTGGAGTTACTCGTACAGGTAAGGGAAAGAGAGACGATTGGTGTATAAGGGACGAATGACCCGAAGGGTTAAAGTCCCTCTCAAAAATAAAAGAAGAAGAAGAAGAAGACGATTGGTGTGTATATTTACCTCACACACTGAAATGCGTCATCAATCCACATAAACTCAAGCAGGAACACTGAATCTCCAATTGTTGATCAATGGAACCAGTCGTCTAACAGCACAGCTCATAAGCAAGTTTACCGAAGGGGATAATAGGGAACTAATGTTGTATCCAACAAGCATCGCAACATATCGCAAAATGGCACCAAGTGCACTCAGTATGTCATCGCAAAAGGTTCGTCGAAGAGGATTCAATATATTAAAATGTGTATTTATTTACTGTCGTCCTGCTTCGGTGACATATACACTCTAAGACTCACCTGGACAGGTAGCTGTTTATACTTTATGGAACAGTCGTTAATTTACAACTTAGAACATCCTGACTATGAAGAAGTTCAGGAAGAAACAATGAATGGCTTATTAATGGTATAGAACGTTGTTTTAGAATATGGTACATATGTATACGTATTATTAAATGTTTGGTAGTAATTGTTGTATATATTTATATTATTTGGGATGTTCTAGGTTATCCAAAATGAACTTGGGTTCAGAACTTCAGATCTACAGTTGTAACAGTAGCTTTTAGGGCTATAGAAGATGATGATATGTATTCATACATATTGAATGAACTTTTTGGAAAGTCAACAGTCAGAACTTCAGATCTACAGTTGTAACAGTAGGTTTTCGGAGTATACAAAGGAGCAATGTGTATTTAACAATATTAATTGAATGGTGTAGAAGGTCAACAGACATACTGCGACATGTTTGGGATATTCTGGGTCATCCAAACTGACCTTAATTTCAAAACATAAGATCTAAAGTTGTAATAGTAGCTTTCTGGGTTACATAAGGGGACTATATGTATTCCTTCATATTCAATGAATCTTTTGGAAGGTCTTTTCGACAGCCTACATTTTATAACTTTATGATCTTCTAGGTCATTCAAACTGTCGTGGCGTTCAGAACATAATATTTACAGTTGTAACAGTAATTTTAGGCAATACAAAGTAACAATAAAAAATCAAACATGTTCAATTAATATCCTTAAGGATCAACAAACATTACTAATACGCTCAAAAAAGTTTTTTTTAAAAATAGTGTTTAAAAAAAGTGAAAGTGAAACATTATGAAGTAATATGACATGTCCTGGGTCATCAAAACTCTCCTTGAGATCAGAACAGAAGACCTACAGCTGCAACAAAAGCTTTCTGAGCTATGCAAAGCTGCGCTGTGTATTGGAACATATTCATTGCATACCTTGGAAGAACAACAGACATTATGGGAAAATCTTCTGAGTTATCCAAACTATCCTGGAATTTAAAACTGAAAATCTACAGCTGTCTTCTGGTCTTCTGGTCTTCTGGACCTAACAAAGTAACAATATGTGTTTGGCCAATTTAAGTGTTGTGCTATTTGGGTAGCTTAAGAACCTATGAAAGGTGACGATTTGCATTCAAACACATCCAGTGAATCTTCTGAAAGATCACCAGTCACTATCACTTGAGTTCCGAACTACTTGAGTTCAGAACTAAAAATATACCGTAGTAAGCGACATGAGTTCAGAACTAGAGATAAACAATAGTTATTGTAACCTCTTGGGCTATACAAAACTACGATAACTCTACAGATCGTTTAAGGTCTACAATTGTTACAGTAAGTTTATGGACTATACATAGTAAAGTTAGTTACCCCCCCTTGCCTATCCTGCATGTGGTAGTATGACAAAGGGTTATGTGCCTGATCGGATACTACCGTGCAAATGCCCTATACGGAACTATCAATAAACTTTCACTTCATCTCTTCATGTCTATTCGTTCTAGCAATAAAATTTACAGTCCGCTCCTAGCGCTTCGCATGGAGATGAGAAATTATAAGCTTCTGCAAACTTCATTAAAGTTAGTTTGTTTGGCATGATAATCCCAAGATATCTCATAATGTCTGTTGGTGTTCCAGGGCATTCATTGAATATGTTTGAATAACATCATAACATTGTAAACCGGATAAACCTACTGTTTCAACTGTAGATCTTAAGTTCTGAACTCCAGGACAGGACGACCTAACACATCTAAAAAAAACATATCTAGGGTTTTTTCATTAGAACGAATTACAACTGAGAGACGTTTCTTCTGAGCTCTTTCTTCTCATTCATAAACCAAACACCTTTACGTTTTTCATTATACTGTTTGTAGAGTATGCTTGCCAGCACTGTTGTGTTTCGATCTGTACTAAAGAATCCCTCGAAAGTTTTCTAATTGCGCTGTGATGAATGAAAGAGAGCGAGCTCGGAGAGAATCTCTCAACTGTAGATTCACCCTAATGAAAAAAAAACCCTAGAATATCCTTCTTTTTTCAATCTTTCTATGTTGTTAAGCAACAATTTAATCATGACACTCCAAATTGCTTGTATAATAACGCTTCGAAAATGTTAGGCCTGAAAAGGTTAATTCGAAGAATATTGCATTGTACAATTTCAATGGCCTACATTTAGTTGCGTAGTCCTACGTCATCATTCCAAACAACCCAATGGGACTGTACCTTGAAATTTTTCCTTCTCTTTTCTAGATCCTAATGTTTAGGAAATCTATCAAAAGTAAACATCAAGGAAACACAAAACGGTTGCAGTTAAAGTCGAAATATGTTCGCTTGTTAAATCCACAGAAATAAATAATAAATTTTAACAGGCACGTTAAATTTCCCTTCGTTTAATTCCAAGCCAACAGTAAAGCGAAATCATCGAAATTGTTAGTAATCTTGCATGCGCCAACAACAGACTAGATTAAGGTGTTATCTAAAGGGTGTCCACGATGAAATTGCCACACTATGAAATTGCTCTAACTTTTTAACCGTTGGGTAGAGTTTAATGAAAATTTGGGTGGATTTAGTTCATAGTGCATTATTTACATCCTGCAAGTTTTAAAGTCCTGTGATCAAAACTCGCAGAAATGGAGTCGAAAGAACAGCTCGGTGCGTGATACAAATCTTGCGCATTCATCACGAGAACAAAGATCTCTCGTATCATTCCATCGCAAACGTTGAAATCGCGAATTCACGGTGTCGCGAGTGATTAAGCGGTTCGAGGAACGGTTGACCACCGATCGGAAGTTCGAGTGAAGGAAAAGCATTCCACAAGCACCAAAATCACAACCGCGTAGTTGGGGTTCAACTGAATCCGAACGCCTCCGTTCGGGATGTATGCTAAGAAGCTGCACCTAAGCCGATGTTTTGTCCAGAAGGCCAAACCAAGGCTGGGCTTCGAACGTTCATGCATGGTACAAAGGCCCTAATCGCGACAGAGAAGCAGAACAAGTCCGCCAAAACCCAAGCATGAAGAGTACAATTACTCAACATGCTGACGAAAGCTGAATGCTGCATCATGGACGACGAAACATATGCATGAGGCCGACTTCAAACAGATCCCCGGCAACCTGCTGCTTTCATGGCCAAGGATGTTCAGCGTCCGGAGCATCGTCCACTACCAGAGATGTCCAGATTCGCGAAGAAATTCCTAGGTTTGGTAGAGCTATCTGACGGTGCGGGAAGCGGAGTGCACCTTTCGTGACCCAGGATAACGATGAACGGACAGGTGTACATAAAAGTGCCTCAGAAGCGGCTGCTTCCTCCCGACAGGTCCCAACAATTTTCTGGCCGGATCGGCTCATGCCACTACCCGCGACGTGCTAGGCGGTATGCGGACAATAAGGTCAATTTCGTGCCGAGTGTTGCAACCCTCCAACACTCTGGAGTCCGCCTCACTGAGAAGTGCTGGGCAATTATGAAGCAGCACCTGTCAAACGATCCTAAGGTAGTGAAGATCAGTCGAGGAACTGAAGAGAGTGCGGTTTACATGCAAAACGCTGATTCACAGGTTGTGCAGAATCTTATGGCCGGGGTTAAGGCCAAGGTGCGGACATGGACTGTAAATAAAATACGAGTAAAATGGTATGAAGTTTAATATTTATTTCTCAATCCTGAAATTTGATGGCATCAATAAACTCAATTTTGCGAATCAATTTGTGTGTGTAAGCGATCTTCATCGTGACACCTTTAACTTAAATTCACATGAAATATCTCATTGATTTCTGCCAAATCCAGCATTTCCTTTATGTGATAATGCAGAAAATTATATGTTTCTTTCAATTGCTCTACAATTCAACTCGATCGGTTTAGTTTCAATGTTTTATTTGAACAGAATAAAAATGTAATTGTTAAAAATTGACATCAAATTTTGCACAAAAATGACGAATGATTTGCATTTGAAAACAAAACTAAACACATTAAAACTGAAAAGCTACGTTTTGTTTATAAAAAATAGTATGTGTGTTTAAAAGACTACCAAATAGTTGACATCTAACAATAAAAATAATGACCTTCATTTGACGTGAAGAACATCGGGTAGTAAGCTTGAACTTTGAACAATTACTTTGATCACACAGTTGGGCATCGCTCGTTGAGCTATCGCCACATCACTAGGCGTAATCAGCGGACATCGGTTTAGCTCCAAATAGCTCAAACGGGGAAATATACTTGCCACTAGCAGCAAACTATCGCCGAGCAAGCGATCGAAATGCTCCAAAGCCAACGACCTTACAGGGCACTGTCGTCGTGAACGAAACCTACTCAGTAGCATACTGCCGAGTGTCAGCTGATTCACGTTCACAAGATCCCCAAGCCAATCGAAATCTGCGCCCGAAAGGTGCGTCTGTTTGGAAAACTGGAAATCTGCCACTGTCAAACTTTTAACTCCCGTACAGAGCTTCCCGATGTATGACAAAAAAGCATCGTCCATTTCCTTCTTCCGATTGCCCACTATCTTGATTGTCCTGAGTCCCGGCATCATGCTGTGCAGTTGCTTGACGAATGCTTCATGATCGAGAGGCTTCTTGTGCCAGTAGAGACAAAACGTTTCGATGGTTGGCATCGGTTTACAGCCTGCAATCATGAGCGGTTTCAGACATCCATTGATGAGGATACCCTGTTTATTTGAAAGGAGAATATTACCTATCGCTAATGGTTATATAAGACAAGTTCTCACCTTCAAGTTCTTCAGCTTCTCCAGGACGCAAAATGACATATAGTCCAAACCATCGGCATTGAACCCAAAAGTGGCCAATAGAGGACAATTGTTGCAAATCGCATCCAGCAGTGTATCCGTCATTTTAATGTGAAAGAAAAGCACATCAAGTAGAGGAGCTCTTTTGAACAGTTGGCGCAACGACTCATACTTCAAATTGATATTATTACCCCACAGTTTTAGAGTTACCAAGCATCGTAAATCCAACCGTTCCATCGGTGCATCGTTCAACTCGGCAAAGATCTCCAATGATTTCAACTTCGGCGATAACACTTCCAACGCTTGGAAGGATTCCCCAGCAACATTGCCTCGAATAAACACACTGATATTCCGCACCTTGGGCATCACCTTAGTGGCATTAATGCCCAATACCTTGAAAATAGTGTCGGTTGATCTGATATCCACTAGATTTGACAGTATCGGAAACACCGGCGGATCCAAGAGAGGCTCCACTACATGCGTAGTATTCACCACCAATCTTCTTAAATATGGCAACTTCTCAAGTAGCTCCTTTAATTGCATTGCAGTATACAAGGCCTGGCTGGCAAATATCTCAATCGATACAGCAAACTTCTTCAGAATCGCACAAACCAGCACCATATCGTTTGGGCTGCAGCCGAAATCCACCGACACATCTGGGTACAGTCGCCAACTGTTCATCAACACATTAACAACCGCTACCTTTCGATCCAATTCTCGCTCCTCGATTGTCAGCCGCACTGTATTCAGGTTGTAGGGCGAAAAGGACAGTAGACTCCAGTGTCGGCAAACTAGTGAGGTGGCCTTGCGATCGCTCAGCGGAAGATAGTTCATCACGATATTCATGCAGTCGTCCGGAAGGTAATGAATGTTGATTCCATGCCCTGTTCCATGAGCCATTGAAGTTGCTGGATGATGCTGGAATGGAGTTGACAAACACTTCAAACTGACAGCGGGGGTATGATGATCGACGGTATAGTCTCAACTGAGGTAAAGGTATTCAATCAGTTCCTACCAGTGAAGAATCCTAAATAAATAACTATACCTAAATCCACAGAAACCAGAATCTTACCCCGTAGATATTTTATGGTTTAATCCAATTTTCTACCGGCTGAAATTCACACAAATAACGAACTCCAATCCAATCCAAATTGTTTACCTAACCACCATTGTTGGTAGAATTGCCTCAGGCAATCCGCTCCCGTACAGCAGTTCAAGGTCGTCCTTATCCATTCCAAGTACCATTCCTATAACGTAGATTTGAAATGATCAAAAGAGACGGCAAATTGTTTTCACTCACGAGAAAAAAAACGCTATTTTAACTACCAAGAGGTAAATTCGTAACGAAGACTATCAATTGGTGGGAAGCATGTGGGGCGGTGATATTCATCATCATCTCTATTCATCAAATTGAAAAATAATCTATCACCATTGTCCCGCATAATGACAAACGATTCGATAGATAGTCGAAGCTGCATTTTTGTCACAATATATGTAATTGTTGTGATGCAATGTTTGCTTAGTTGCCATAAACACGATAAGAAAAAAGTACTCAAAATTGGGTTTAACGTTGGATTCTTATGGTTAATGCCCAACCTAGTGTTCCTATAAAAAGACACACCAAGAGCGAAGGCAAATTTACCTATCGGGGCTACCTATCGAGCAGCCCATCTGAATCATAGCATAGCATAGCATAGCATTTACAGTTACACAATATCGTAGGTGGTGAAGACTTAATCTACTGTTAAGGGAACTATCATTTCCAGATCCGTTGTCGTTCGGTAAGAAACCTGGGGGATTATTTCGAACCCTTAGATACCAGACATGCTGTCTCCAGTAGACTAAGTCAACCCTGGCCACGTCCTTGCAACTGTAGGGGAGTGGGAGGGAATGTTAGTCCAACACATACTTAAGAGAGATGCAGAGAACTCTACGACCACTCATATGTGTCACAGGTAATGGAGTGTTAATAGGGGAAAGGGTTATCCCTGGGATACGCTCGACAAGCGTTACGGGTGATCAAAATTGATTAATTGCGAACACATATGATACGAAGTGCAACTTCGTCGGGGATTTCATGAAAAATAATATTAATAGAAACAATAGCTACGACAATTAAATAGCACGACTATAAAAAAAATAAGACGTCAGTAAAAAATAAGTAACGGGCGAAACGATGGTTGAAGCTTAATGTGATCAGAAATCTACCTAATATATAGCATGGAATAGGAAGCAATAGGAAACATATTAGAAACGCATGGTATAAGAATAAAAATGATTGGACCTACAAAAATATAAATAAACAATACATATAAAAATTTAATACAAAAATGATAAGCTCAGTTAAATATGTTAAATAAAGTTAAATAAATATGTAACCCATGAAATATAAAACGAATATATATAACAAATAATAGTATATACAAAGACAAAAAAAAACAAATAATAGTATATGCATAGATTGTACGCGAAATCAATGAAAATGGTAAAAATGATAGTTGTCATAAAAACTGTTAACTCAGTAACAATCAACAGCAGCATCAATCCACATTGCGTTGGATAGGTGGGGTACGACTTACAAAGATGCATAATGCGGAGCTGAAAATTGAAACTATTAGCAAGCTTAGCAAACGTAAACAAACATTTTCATCAATTACGTCTAGATGAATCTAAAATACTGAAACAGTAACGACAAAAATTGAACTGTAAAATCAGACACTAGCCAAATGGCACGCTGTGTGCACGAATCAGATCAGCTCAGATTTTGTAAAATATCCATTAGAAAACCGGAAATGAAAAATACATTCAGCAATAATTGCAAAAGCGTACCACAGATTCCGTTGCAGCTTCTTGTATTCAAGGCACTAGATATTTCTAAATCATAAGAGGAGAAGAAAGGATCAAAATAATAATTGGACATATAAAATTATTTTAATGTTAACATATAAATCACGAGAACACAAGTATGTATGTATGTATGTATGTAGGAAGCCACCATCCTAGCGTGGGCCTTGCCCTGCATGCGGTTCCACTTAACAGAAAGATCATGCTTTGTTACCGTTCTAAATTCAACATACTGCTGTATGAAGGGCCAAAAAGGGTTGGGCAGGTCCGTAAGCAGAGACACTTACGCGAAACCTGCGGGAATAAGAGAATCTCCTTCCAGCAATATGATCCAATAAAACGAATAACAAAATACGCAATTCAATTAAGCTTTCCACTAGATGGTTTGTTTGAGAATGGCGCGTCAAATTCATTACAACTGTTGGAGTGGAATGTAGCAATCATGAATGATAGACACATCCCTCCTAGACTCCGGTTGGCCATCCACTCCATTGTCCAATTGAAACTTCAATGATGCCCTGATGCACCCTCCCATCCCAGTATTTATATGTTTTAAATCAATGAAATATAATCAGGTTCATGCAATATATATCAAATATGAAATATATAAATGAAATAAGTATATATAAGGAGTATGTAATATGAGACGGAAAAATTGATAGCCTGTTCTGTATGTTTTCAAAACTGTATACCTTGCTTGTCGAAATTTCCTTTCTGCTGGTTCTTGGGAGCAATAACATGTATTAGTTTGCACTGCACCCAAGCAACCTAAACATAAAATCATATATGATGAAACATGAATGTATTCAATTAATAATATTTATGAATAAATATGATATGTAAGAAAATTTAAATATATAAAACGAAAATACATGTACATGTATACAACATTGAAATTTCACATCCTGAAAATTTAATATGATAATAAGTAATATACAATGATATGATGAAAATAGTAAGATATTATAATATAAATACTAAATAGTATACATTTTGAAATAGTAAACATGTATGTACAAAATACATCAGACATCCATTGGTTTCTCTCTGAAAAGCAAAATCAGGTAGGCCCTAATATCTCAAATGTCCTGGAAAAGCTGAAAGACAGGTGAAATCATCACCATTATCATAGATTATATCATATCATTTAATATCTCAACATAAAATAAAAATCTGACGTTACAATGTAAAATAAAAATACGAGCAAGCCAGTAAACTATAGTAGAATATATATCCGTAACTTAGCTGGTCATCGAAAGACTTCCGCTGTTGCAGCTTCGATAAAATTAATATCTATTAAGAATTTGTTTTCACAGTTATAGTCAAATAACATAATAAGTGTAAGTATAATATATATCTGTTATCCACTGGTTTGTAACTGATATGATTAGATTAGATATGTTTTAATATCCTAATAGTCTTGAAAAAGCTGAAAACAGCAAACAATTATGAGAAATAAATTTTACATAAGCATGAATAATTCCAAAAACGTAGATAAAGTAAAACCAGACAAAAAAAAGTCCGATAACCTTTTTTTTGGCCTGGATCTATAAATGATAATGGGAAACAGGAAAGCAAAGATTATAAATTATATAGTTTTGGTGAATAAGGGAAACGCTTTATTGAATAGAATTTGTCGTATATAATGCTTCCTACATTTTTTTTCAGTGAAAATGGCATAGAATATAGATAAAATAGCGAAGGGATGTTATAGTATAAAATGATAATACCAATTTTAATTGTTTTCACATGTCTACAGATTGTGATCCTGCTGCAATTGTAGACGGGCCCGCTCATGCACTACTAACCTTAGATAAATTATCACAACCATCGAAAAAAACAAAATATATTTAAAATTATTTAAAAATACTTAGGAGTTCCTTGGATGACCTGAAATTACAAAGAATAGTATATCTACAATATCGATGTGCTGCTGCTATAGTGGAAAAATAATTGATGTGATATAACCACAATGGAACTGACTCTTAGGTTCGGGTCCTGGAATCCCTACTGAGCCCTTGCGGCACGTCAAGCCGGCCAGTTCAGCGCAAGGGTCAAAAACATTCTGCAGCGGATATGGACTGAAAACATAATTCCGCAAAGGTGGAGACAATCCTTGTTAGTACCAATTCTCAAGACAGCAAACCCAAAAAATGCAAATGACTACCGAAGAATCTGCTGGAGTAGTGCTGGGTATAAGATGTACGCTTCCTGGATACTTCAGGATTTAATCAAATCTACAACTCCAATCGGTTCTCATCAAGCTGCTTTTCTTCATGGAAGGTCTACAGTGGATCATCTGTTTGTTGCCAAACGAATCCTAGAGGAGAAGTGGAACGCCGGAGATGATCTTGTAGTAATGTCTCTTGACATTTCCTAGTAAAACATTCGATAAAATATCGCTAAATATCTTCCTCAAATCTCAAATCAGATGGATGTTTTTGATTTGTCGACTTGTCAATGCCAGTAACATTTACTCAAATTTGAGTGACTCCACTTTTGACGAAAGTGAGTCAAAAATGACTCAAAACTGAGTTGAAACGGCTGGCCGTGTAGGATTGATTCCCCATATTAGAGCAAAGAAAAATAAGAAGAAAGCTAGAAAGAGAAAGGTGCGTTTGATTTTTTCAAAACATGCACAACAAGCGAAGCTTATAAATTCATTGTATTTGAGTTGATCGAATAAAGAGAACTTTGATACTTTGATACTTTGAAATTCGAACCGTGAGTTGGGCTGCTCTGACAATATTGGACAATGCTGATGGGACAATATTGGACAATGCAGAATCTTTAGCTGTAGCTCTATGATATAAATATTAAGAAAAAAGAAGTCGTACCTTAGATTATCGAGATTTCGACTGATGGATCAACATTTTGTCCTAGCTTTAGTTTGAGTATTCTGAATCAGCTTCGAACATCTCCTATTCTTGATTTGGTTATCGAATAACGAATTCTCGAGTCTCATCTGAACGGAATGGACAGCACTTAACCTGGTTTAAAAATGCCTTCCGAATTGATGCCTAAAATAGGAGGAACATGAATACAAGTTCTTCAAAAAAGACAATCTCATTCGAAAATTGATTCGGTTTTTGAAATCCGGAATGTGTTGCTGGAAAAGGATTGTTCCGTAGCTAATCATACTGAACGGTTCACTGAAAGCACTTTGGGATGACTTTCAAGACTGATAATGCCTCTTCGAAGCAATTCCAGAGTCGTCCAGCGCATTATTCCAGAGATACAACTGGATCACCACGTATGCATGCCAAATTGCTGGTTTAGTGCCATAAAAATGCAAATGGCTCTGGTAGATAAACCATAATCAATCCTGGGAACTGCAATAATAATTATTCTTGAATTCTATGAACTTCCACCTCAAGCACCAACAAAAACCCTTTTACCTTTAGCTGTCGATGTTTTCTCGAGTTTGAACTGACATTCCAATGAAAATAGAAACGCAGCCTACCGTGATTAAAATGACCGTTTTTCAAAATTTTCACCCCACTGCGCATGATCCGTAAGACGCTACCATGACAACGCCATCGCAACAGACTTTTCTCTTGAATGCGTCAATATAAACAAACACTCTGGTGGCAACCGTCAGGAGGCTTTTGAGTAGTTATTCCAGACGGACGTGATTTCTTTCGCTCCCTTACCTAGCCATCCAGAAGAGTCCAGATTTGGAAAGAATGTTTGCCAAACCGAAAAATGGTCGAAATGCTGGGAGAACTCGTCCCGGTCAGAGTGATAGACCGGTTTCTTTGCCGGGTTTCCTTCGTTCCGATCCTGATGGCGAGCTTGCGACTTTGTATAAGCGTGTCAAAACCGCTTGTACAAAGTCCAAGCTGCCAGCAGGGTGGAACCGTCGGGAACCGGCGAAATTGAAACCCGTGACCGATGAGTATGCCAATGTTAAGTCAAAAGTAAGTACTTTTCGACGACCTTTTTTCAGCAAACAGTTTTCAGGTGAGGGTATTTGGAAAGGGGTTCCTCCGGTTCCCAGACGAAACAATGAGACTACTCAAAATGCCCCCATGACGGTTTACAGTAAGGAGTATGAAGGTGATGATTTTGTAGGAGTAGGGATTAAGGAATTAGGAAATAAGGATGAAGTTATGGATGATTTTCCAAATTCTTGTGAGTATCCTAGCTATAGTAGAAATAAATTAGATTCTATTTTTTCAGCAGGTATAGCGGAGGTACAGAACTGCAAGACAACTGCAGAAGTTTTTGAAAGATTCGCTAAAACTTTTCATGACGCGTTGGAACAAATGGATTTCAAAGCGGAATCTTCAAACTCTTCTACGCAGACTTCAAAACCCCGATTGCAGCGTACTCAATTGAGTTTTATTTACGCTGGATTTTGGGAAAGTTGTACCTCCCGAGAAAATCGAGGTATGCAAACAGAGGAGCAAAATTTGACGTTTTCGGAGCAGCCTACTGTGGTGCTTCTGGAAAATTTCAGTGAGCGAAAACAAACGTTAGGAAAGAAGGTGTTTGGTTGGAAATGCTTTGGCTTGATTTTCCTTGTGTCAACGATTTTCCTCTGTTTGATGGAAATTCCAAATTGGTTCTAAGCAGTTTGGCAAATGGTTTTGAACTAGGATCGAGCTTAACTAGTGGTCCAACGAATATCATCGGAATCTTTTAGCTTCTCCGGGGAATTCTGAAGGAGAATTGTGGTGCTGTAGCCGGGTACAAGCGAATATCTCGAGCTACCATCCTTTCTACTAAGATTCCCCGGAACCCATTGACACTGATTAGGGACCTGTTTGGCAACGAAATTCGTTTAGGGACTGTGCTTGGGAGGACCTCCCAAGCAAACCAATCGATGTAGCTGAATGCTTTCATTGAAGATCTTATTGTCTTGTTAATGAAATTTGTTGGACCACTGATGTAAGCTTGATCTGTTAATTTTCGAAATAGGATTTAGGTTTTAGATTTAGATTTTTTACTAGATAAGATGGAGAATTAAGTTATGTGAATAGGTTTTGATAGATTAGGTTAGCTTGGATTAGATAGATAAGGAAGAGATAGGGAGAGATAGGGAATAGGTAGAGAGATAGGAGCTAGGACAGGAGCACACATGTGATTGACAGGGAATGAGGTGGGAGTTTAAATGTACTGAAAAGGCACCTTATTGATTATTTAGATCGAAACGGATTGAAAGTCTGTTTTGATCTAAGCAAGTAGTATAGGTGCTTTTTCAGTACACTTAACGGGGTCTCTCACATATGTGCTCCTTGTAATTTGTAATAAATTTAGATTTTAGTTAACCAATCAGATCAATTGAAAAGTTTATTTCGAGTATGGTATTACAGTTCTCGGGTTTCATTCGCCTAAATGGCTGAGCATCAAGGTGCAATTTTATTCGACAAAATTTCTCATGAAAATGTGTTAAATCGTTTCTAGTCATCAACTGAAATACATTGAACATGTTTTCATGAACAGGAATGTGATTTTGAAATAAATATCTATTTTTGAAATATATGCGTCTAATTGCGCTTTTGCTTTCATAAAAAACATATTGGTATAGCTAGATTTAATGGTCTTTGAAACTGCATAATTGATCATTTTTAGAGATCATTGCAGAAGAGTTTTTTCTTTTGATATTCAAATTGTTGGCAAGGCTCGTTTTTTTCATAACCTCGAACGTACGTGGATATGTCAAATCTAAATGAAAAACAACAAAAATGACAATTTTATATGAAAGTCGGGCTTTGGTCGTATTGCATCGTCCGTCACTGTAAGCATTGTTTTCTGTTAAATAAATCATACAGTGTTGGAGCGGTTTCTGTATGATAAGTTGTGCTGTAGGCAAATTATGAATGAGGCAACCATTTGTGACCGAAAACCACAACCCGACAAATCTGCCCCAGTGTCGTCACAATCGAAGATTTCTTTGAGATTCTGAGCTCCATGGTGTACACAAATAACTGGAGAGCCATAAATTGCAAACAGCTGATTGGTAGTATCAAGAATGCATTCGCTAAGTTGACATGAAGGCCATACAAAGTTCCAGTTTCGACACTCAAACGGAAGCATCGCCGGACAGCCGATAACGGACCCGTTTTAAAATCTTCACTTGTTTTTCAAATATGAACTAAAGCTTTTATCTATTTTTGACAGCTTGAGAGAAAATTCCAATATTTTAGTTGCCACCCGTTAAACCTATTTCGGTTTGTTTCTTTTCATTATTACAGTTTTTTACAGTAAAAAGTCGGGATTAAATGTACGAAGAAGATTCTGCACCCTTGGTGTACTGTAAAGATAGAACGTAAAATTAGATTGCCAAAGGTCAAAGAGCACCCAGTCAGTGTAGCTCGAGGTGAAAAGTATGGTGAGCAGTGCACCCTGCTGAATCTGAGAACTGGACGAATATCCTGTTCCAGCAATCCCGAATTGCACCAAAAATTCGTCGATTATATTCAATAGAACAAATCAGTTTCTAATCGTACTTCGGTCAGCAGGACCAGCATCGGGATGATCCAGTGGATTGAGAAAAGAAATGGACTTAAAAAAGAAACTTTCATAAAACGTGGAGTCACTTAAACTTGCAAATGTTGTTGATTTGTCAATTTGACAATCCCATCAATGTTTATTCAAATTTGAGTGACTCTACTCTTGACGAAAGTGAGTCAAAAACGACTCAAAACTGAGTCGAATGGTGCAGGCGAACACACCAAGTCGGTTGGAGAGAATGTCCCAATTGCAACGCCTGTTGCCACGAGAAAAAAAATCTGTGAGTAGAATCCGTTTAACAAACAATTAGCACATGTGGTTTGCGAACTTCCATGTTCTACAGAAAAGGAACAATAAATGCTGAAATTTACCACTTGCAGAAGAGATCGCTTCCATTATATCGGAAGCATAAGACTCCTCCTTTCTTCTTGCCGGTACTCGCCTCTGCCCATTATGCCAGGTCAACTCTACAGTGGTTTTCTGATAACAACGTTGAATTTCGTTGAAAAAAGATAGACTGACTCCAACTGCGACCGAATGAGGTTATCTTCAGGTGGAACTTTCAGAAGGCAGGCGTAGTGTTTTTTGTTCTCATCAACAGTGCGATTTCAAGCCGCACTGGTCTGCAGTTCGCCATGCAGGTACAGTGGCCCAAACATCTAGAACTACCAGGCCAGTGTAAGGCTAAAATACCGTCATATCTACCAATCAACAATCTGCTGTATCTGTCTGTTTGTATTGAGCTACATTGTTTTGAAAATTGGCAAATTGTCTTGAGTTTTATTTCAATTTTTGACTGTTAATAACAACTTTTCGACACTCCTTCAAGAAAACTCTTCTTTTTTTGAAGAAAATTCGAAGCGCGAGAACAGTTTTTGACAGTTCCGTAAGTAGATTATAATATGTTCATTGCCCTCATGTAATTTTAGTGTGATTGTCAATTTTTCATAACATTTGAAACTGAAACTGATTCCCTGAATTACTTTGCGATTGAATAAGAAAGTTCCATCGGGAAGAACATGATAGACAAAACCCCGATTTTGCTTTTTGTACAACTAATTGAATCCCTCCGATGCCCACTCTAGCTCTATAATATGAATATAAAGAAGAAAATCGTACCTTAGATTATCGAGAGATGAGGGCTTCTGACGGATGTATCTACAATATTATCCTAGAATCCGTTTGAGTGTTTTGTATCAGCTTCGAACCTCTCCGTTCTTGATTTCTTTATCGAAAGACGAATCCTCTCGTCTCACCTGAATGGAATGGATTACCTTTCACCAGGTTTGAAAAATGCTTTCCGAATTGATGCCTAAAATAAAACGAACATAAATAAAAGTTCTTCAATAAAAAATCTCATTCGAAAAGCCCAAAAAATGATTCGATTTTAGAAATCCGAAAAGTAATGTTCCGTGGCAAATCGTGATGAACGGTTCATTAAAAGCAGTTTGCGATGACTTCCAAGATTGATAATGGCTATTCGAAGCGATTTCAGAGTCGTCCAGTAAAACATTTCAGAGAATCCAGAGTCCTCCATTCAAACATTTTTTTTTTGTTGGTCAAAACGCACTTTGTTGATGTTAACAATTCACAACCAAACGTTGTTTTTTTAGATGGGAAGAAAAACTCAAAGCGTCTTTGCAAGCTCTCAATAATTCGTATTTCAGGCAAGACCTTCTTCGACCTATTTTTAATTTTGAAAATTTCAAACTTCGGTTGTATAAATCACGAGAACACAAGTAATGATAAAAATGGTAATGATGATGATAAAGATGAATGATAATGGTTATGAATGAACAATGTCATATAAGATAATATACACTGATAGGGAAAATAAAGCGCCCACCTCTTCGTTTTTTCAATTTCTCTTATTTACTTGGTTCAAATTAAAGTAAACACTGTGTAGTTTTTTTTTTCATATTTTATTATTTATATTCTTTTTAAGTTTCTAGTAACTTATGGAATACTGAAAAAAAGGAGTTTTACTTAAAGAAAAAAATAATCAATTTGTGTTGAAAAAAAAAACAGTGACAAAATAAAGTGCTTATACACGGCTCTCGAACGCGAACTTAAGAGCCTCATCAAGGCCATGAAACGCGGTTACTGGCGAAGATTCGTGGACGGGCTATCGCGCGAGACATTGATGAGTACTCTTTGGAACACGGCACGAAGATTGCGTAACCGAACTACGAAAAACGAGAGCGAGGAGTACTCGGACCAATGAATCCTCAAGTTCGCGCGAAAAGTTTGTCCAGATTCTGTGCCGGCGCGGATCATTCCTCGCGAAAACACGAATTTGATAGATGAGATCAGCCAACCTTTTTCAATGGTAGAGTTCTCTCTCACACTCCTTTCGTGTGGCAATACGGCTCTAGGGGCTGATAGGATCAAGTTCAACTTGCTTAAGAACCTCCCAGACGTCGCTAAGAGGCGCATGTTGAACTTGTTTAATCAGTTTCTGGAGCTTTACATTGTACCGGATGACTGGAGACGGGTGAGAGTTATTGCCATTAAAAAACCTGGTAAGCCCGCGTCCGACCACAACTCCTATCGACCCATCGCGATGTTATCCTGTATTCGAAAATTGTTGGAGAAAATGATCCATTTCCGTCTGGACAAATGGGTTGAGACGAACAACCTGCTTTCAGATACTCAGTATAGTTTCCGTAGGGGTAAGGGAACGAACGACTGCCTCGCGTTGCTTTTCAATGATTCAGTATCTGTTGAAGTTCTTTCAGATAAACTCCACGCTTGTGGCTTTTCACCATTAATGAATAATTTTTTGTACAATTTGCTGTCAGAGAAACAAATGAGTTTCTCTCATGGAACCTCTACAGCTTCCCGATTTAGCTACATGGGTCTCCCCAGATCATGTTTAAGCCCCCTTTTGTATAATTTTTATGTCAAAGACATTGACGGTTGTCTAGGGTGACAACTGTACGTTGAGACAATCCTTGCAGATGACGGCGTAGTGTCTGTCACGGGATCCAATGGGGTCGATCTGCAAAAACCCTTACAGGATTCCTTAGACAATTTGTCTACTTGGGCTCTAGAGCTAGGTATCGAATTCTCTACGGAGAAAACTGAGTTGGTAGTTTTTTCTAGGAAGCATAACCCAGCACAACCAGAAGCTTTAAATTTGGGGTAAGCGGATAACCCATTCTATGTCCTTTAAATATCTTGGGGTCTGGTTCGATTCTAGAGTGCACCTGAGATCCCATATTGAGTATGTAAGCGAAAGTGCCAGCCAAGGATCAACTTTCTGTGCACAATTACCGGGACCTGGTGGGGAGCACATCCGCAAGATCTTCTAACGTTGTACCGGACAACGATTTTGTCGGTTATGGAATACGGTAGTTTTTGTTTTCAGTCAGCGGTTCGGTCGCACTTCATTAAACTGGAACGTATTCAGTATCGGTGTCTTCGATCACGTTAGGTTGCATGCACTCGACACACACCATGAGTCTTGAAGTGCTGGCATGTTGCCACTCTCGGATCGGGTTTCAGAATTATCTCTCTGGCTCCTCACCAGGTGTGAAGTTATGAACTCCCAGGTAATCGCAAATTTTGAGAAGCTCCTTGAGTTGAATCCTCAAACCCACTTCATGACCTTGTACCATTTGTACATAACACATGATGTCAGCCCTTCGCCGAACATTTCCAATCGTGTTTGCTTCTCCGATTTCGACAATTCGGTTCATTTTGATTTATCCATGAAGCAGGAGCTTCGTGGAATCCCAGAGCATCATCGTCCTATGATTGCTCCGGTGATATTTGCTGCAAATTTTAGCCAAGTTAATTCCACTAAATCGTTTTTCACTGACGGATCTTTGATAGAGGAGTCAGCAGGCTTTGGAATATTTAATAAAATTTATAGCGCCAACCGTAAAATTCAAGCTCCTTGTTCCGTATATGTCGCTGAATTAGCGGCAATACATTTTACGCTAGAAATTCTTGCCGCATTAACACCGGATCAGTACTTCATTTTCACGGATAGTCTCAGTTCTATAGAGGCTATTCGCTCATTGAGGCCGGTAAAGCACTCCTCGTATTTTCTCATGAAAATACCGGAGCTTCTAAGTGCTTTATCTTCGCGTTATTTTATCATCACCTTTGTATGGGTCCCATCTCATTGTTCAATTCCGGGCAATGAGAAAGCGGACTCGCTTGTAAAGGTGGGCGCTATGGAAGGCGATATTTGTGATCGACAAATCGCCTTCAATGAATTTTTCGTCAACAGTCACTCGTCAGCTGGCAGCATAAATGGAGTAAAGGAGATTTGGGGCGATGGCAACATTCTATCATCCCAAAGGTGACGAAGAAATCTTGGTTTAGGGGGATGGATTTGATTCGACACTTCATTCGTGTCTTGTCTCACCTCATGTCCAATCATTATTCTTTGAACGCTCATTTATACCGGGTTGGGCTTAGCGACAGCAATCACTGTGGGTGTGGACAAGGCTATCAAGACGCAGATCACGTTATTTGGTCTTGTGCTGAGCATCGTGGAGTCAGATCGGAGCTTTATTATTCCCTTCGGGCTCGAATTAGACAACCCAACATGCCAATTCGAGATATTTTGGCTGTACGTGATTTGGAGTACATGAAACTCATTTATGTGTTTTTGACTAACATTAGCCTTAAATTGTAGTTAGTTTAACCGGTATGTTTAGTTTAAGTTTTTTTTTATCTGTGTATATGTGTGTGTTTTTTTTCTTTTTCAAAAATGTTCAAGTCAAAATAAAACCATATATTGTATAGTTAAAAGTGTTTCAATAATTAAGAATTTAAATTTAATGTGTTATGTAAACCATACTTCAAATTTTCACCCTCTGTCCCATCCGTAATTTGTCATTCCTATTCACCTCGAGACGGCCGCGAGTAATCGTTTCTATTCCCCTAACTTTAGTTTTAAGATAAATGATGCATAAAAATATGAAAATTTGGCTCTGTAAAGTTGAATCGATTGAGCCTGTACAAATAAATGATTAATTAAAAAAAAATAAAGTGCCCACTTCAAAAATCGATATGTTTTCGATAAGTTTCCATTGGAAGACCCCTCGATTGTTTATGTTTTGATATTTTGACATGTTTTGAAGCAAACGGCTCAACCTGGTGCATTTGTATACGTGATCGTATTTGATTCAATTGAAAAAAATGGAGAACGCAAAAGCAATTCCCTTGTGTATCCGAAAATTGGTCGTTCGTGATGTGCAAAACGGTGAATCGCACCGGGTTGTCGCTAAGAAGTACAGTATCAGTAAAGCAGCGGTTGGCAAAATTCTTCTGAAGCTTAAAACGTTTGGATCAGTGGTGGATCGCCCTGGCAGAGGCAGGAAGCGAAAAACGGATGCGAGAACGGACACCAAGATCATGCGCGAAGTCAAGAAGAACCCGAAGGTAACTGTCCGCGAGATTCAGGAAACCCTACAGTTATCAGTTTCCGGTCGAACTGTTCGTCGCCGTCTCGTAGCACAGGGGTTGAATAGCAAACTTGCCCGGAAGCGCCCATTTATCAGCAAGGCAAACAAAGCCAAACGGCTTAAGTTTGCTAAGGAGCATGCTGATAAGCCCCTAGAGTTCTGGAAAACGGTTCTCTGGACGGACGAATCAAAATTCGAGCTGTTTAACCGAAAGCGGCGGGTTCGTGTTTGGTGCAGATCTGGAGAGGAGCTTCAGGAGCGCCACATCCAAGGCACGATGAAGCATGGAGGAGGAAATGTGATGGTCCGGAGGTGTTTTTCGTGGGGTGGAGTGGGAAGCATTGTGAAAATTGACGGGATAATGACGGCAGATTCTTACATCAACATCCTGCGATAAAATCTGGAGGTTTCGCTGATCCAGACGGGCCTTGAAGAGAAGTTCGTATGCCAGCAGGACAACGACCCGAAGCATACTGCCAAGAAGACCAAGTCTTTCTTCCGGTCTTGTCGGATCAAACCGCTGGAATGGCCTCCACAAAGCCTGGACCTCAATCCCAATTTGTGGGCGATTCTCGATGTCAGGGTTGACAAAACTGGTGTTACCTATAAAAATAACTATTGTGAAGCCCTGGAGCGCGCCTGGGAAGAGATAGATCCACAGCACCTAAAGAACCTGGTCGAGAGCATGTCGAAGCGCCTGCAGGAGGACCTGAAGGCCAAAGGAGTATGTGGCTGTGGCGGTTTGAGGAAAGGTTAATGAAATAAAACTCAAACAATCAGGTTATTCCGTTATACATTTTTATTTTGTTTCATAAAAATACTGCCTAAATAAAAACTAACAACAATCAATAATGCAAATGCTAAAGATGCCCACACCATGACTGCTTGAACCAATAATTAAAGTTCATCATCGGAAGAATTCTAGAGCAGAGCTAACGGGAGAATTCTGGTGGAATTGTTTCTTGGATGTCAAGTCCAATAATTTCGACAAAACGTGATTCTATCCATAGAACTTTCGTAGCTACGTTCTCGTCGCACAAAGAATTTCTTCCTGGCGTTGCTACAGAATCTTGAGTGGCCTTATTTTCTTAGACAAATATATCTACCTTGTGGATGCTTTTGAGTTGATCTGCGTTCACTTTTTTCGCAAAATGCAGTCCACAATAAAAGTATATGCGGCTATTTTTGTTTTCACTTTAGATATCAAGTTCAGTTTATCTTCATTGAAAGTTTTCCAAAGCAAGTTGACGTCTTCCCAGACCTCTTAATGTATTTTCTACTTCATCCCACATGGGCTGGAAACCTCTACTAAATGGTTGTTAAATGGGAGCAAGTTAACTATCAAATATCATCTCATTCACGTATAAATAAAGATACTCAATGCCCTAGTAGCACACTTTTTGCAAATAAGTTAAAGTCACTGCAATGTGACTCAATTAAATCACAAACAAGTTTCTGCAACCAATTATGACAGAGATGTGTTGCTTGGGTGGTTGACATCATAAACTTACTATTGAGTTGGTACCATGCATTCGAGCTATCGATGTTTTAAAAAACGAATAAAGAAACTCTTGTTATCCCTTTTGTCCTCTCGAACAGATAATTAGAGACAGTAATTTTAGAGTGTGGCATTAAACCCCATTCAGATTGCAACCTACATTACGATCTTGACGATCAATGCCATGCAAATTATTTTTGGTGAAAACTAAAGCCTGTCAATGTTAATTTCAGACACATTTATTTCTGTGTAGATTTTGAATTATTTCACGGATCGCTGAAACTTTTCACTCATATGACAGCTGTAAGTAAAGTATGCTCCCGATAAATGGACAAGAAGGTGAAAGCCATTATTGAGAAAAATCCCAATCTTTCTGTGCGAAATGTGGCGGGGAAGTCAAAATACGTACAAAAAGTGAAGCAGGGGCAAGAACTGAAGCCGTACAAAGTGAAAAAGGTGCCCAACTGTTCTGACATGCAAAATTTCACTGCAAAAAGTCGTGCTAAGGTGCTTGACACCAACTTTTTGCAAACATTTCCTTGTATCACAATGGACGACGAAACATACGTACTCGAAAACTTTAAATAGCTTCAGGGTCTGGCTTTTTATACCGTTATGCAAAGAAACGCCGTTGCCAAGTATTCATGGGCAAAGAAGGTGTCCAAATTCTCGAAGAAGTATTTGATTTGGCAGGCCATATGTAGTTGTAGTTGAAAATCTAAAAGTTTTGTCTCAACCGACACTATCAATAAGGATGTGTACGAGAAAGAATGTCTGCAAAAGCGGTTGCTATTGTTTATCAGTAATCACGACTCTCCAGTTCTGTTTTGTCACTAAGCGAAATTCGTCCTGGAATGGTATAAGGTACAAGAGGTCAAATATGTGCCAAAAACAGCCAATCCACCAAACTGTCCAGAACTTCACCCAATAGAGAAGTACTGGGCACTAGTTAAGCGGAAACTCTTCGAAACTAAGAAGAAAGCAAATAACAGCGATGATTACAAGAGAAGATGGAGAATCGTCACGGTGGGCGTTTCCGAGGATACCGTACGGAGCCTGATCGCGGGTGTACCACAGGAAGCTCGAGAATTTTACAGAAAGAAGGGTTAACATCTTAATTAACTTTTTCTTATGTTGATATAAATCTATTTTTCTGAAATAAACAATCGGTATTTTTTAATAATGTTTAAATTTTGTTTTGCTGCAATTTTTTTGGTGTCCGAAATTTAACGTAGACAGTCTATAGATGTATATATGCTAATATGAAGACAGTCTTTATCACGTAATATAGGTTGTAGTGTGAAAGGGATGAAATGCTCCATTATTAAAATAGCTGCCATATTATACAGATTTGATGTATTGCTTCAATTTTTACAAAGTTCAGGGCTCGAAACTGTGTGCAGTGCATCTCTAAGCAAACGTCTTGAAACTGGAACATGATAGCATTCATGCTCAATCCAGAACTAAAATAACCTAGGCTCATAGAATACATAAATAAAATAAATTTAGAACGCAACCAGTAAAATCCAAAATTTGTACGTTTATTCGAATCATTAATATGTTGAAAATAAACATAATATGATTATACTTTCAAACATCGTTGTCACTTCCCATGTAGCACATTACGACCTTTATTAGTTGTAGTGACTTGATTATGACTTAGAAAGTCATATTTCTGATATCTCAACCGAATGGTAACAAGTGTGCTACTAGGGTTGGTTTTAAACATAGAATATGTTAGAAAGAAAGCAAGTTTATGTTTGCGGCCAAATTAAACTAATTTTATGTTTGGAATATGTTTGTTATGGCGGTATTTTTCTCTGCGTGGACTGTATGAATATCCGTTTTGTACAGAGAGAAAAAAATGTCTACGTAGACTTTTGGTATATCCCCCCCTCCCCCATCGTAGACAAACGTAGACTTTTTCGAAACCCCTCCCCCCCCCCCTTAATTGTCTACGTGGTTTATGAACAGCCCCTAATGGGAGCCCCTGTAACTGAAAATTAAGTGCTGTCACTTTGCATAAATGTCACTTAGTAAAACTGCATGTCGGTTTGTAATAATAAAAATAATTAGATTTTTCTTGTTTAAAAATCTACAAAAAAATAGTTGAGATTCATGAAAAATACTTTTGTGTTAGGAAGAACGCCCATCATCGATAAAGTCGGAAAAACCTTTTTTTTTAAATAAAACCCCCTATTGTAGACAAAATTGCGCATCCATTATGAACCAGAAAACTTAAACAATAGGCCATATGAATAAAAACGAGTAATTACTCACAAGCAAACCAGTTTGAGTAAAGTAAACTGTTTGAGCATTTGCTCAAATTCGTATGAATAAAGTTGTACTTTACTCGGAGTAAGTTCGAATTTCGAATATAGCCTTTGCTCCGTCAAAATAAATCTCTCTTGCTTTTCTTAGGTACACGCAGAAAAAACCTATTCCAGGTAAATCCAAACAAAAATCTATATTATTCTGGCAGCAAACATAAAGTTGTTTTATTTCAAATATATTTTATGTTTAAAACCAAATGTCATCGATGTTTGAAATAAAAAATCATGTTATGTTTATTTAAACATATTAATGATAAGAATAAACGTACAAATCTTTGAAACTTGAATAAGTTATTATTGTGTTTAGAAAATATTTGGATTATTTTGGTTGCGTTCTAAATTTTATTTATTCTATAGATAAATTCAACATGCTTTGAATTTGATTCAAGAATTGTTATTTTTGTTCGAAACATGCTTTCTATTTCCTTTAAATAATTTTTATGTTTCAAGTTGAACATCGACAGTTTTAATTTAAATAGACGAAATTTGTATCCGTCCAGAAATAAAATATTATCGGTAAACAAAAAAAATGTCTGAGGTATCAATACGGGAAGATGTCTGACGATTCATTCATCGAGGAGTATCTGGAGGATGAACAGAATCACAGTAAGTCTATTTTATTTACCATATAGGATAGTTGCCATGATGAGGATAGTGAAAAAGGAAATCAGAATGCAACGGGCACCGAAACTACTGGCAAAAAAACTGCTGATGATGCGAAGTTTGTGTATATTCTGGCATCCTTTGGAAAACACTACAGGTAAAATCTCAAACGCCGTCAGCGAAACAGAAAAATACATGTCCGTACAGCAAGTGACGATAAAAATTAACAACATGACGCAAAGTAAAGTCGGACGGGAAGCAGATTGCAAACCGAACAATTGTTCTGAACGAATTGGAAAGAAAGCTTTTCCAGTTGATGGAAGGCTATGACCGTTCAATGAACATATTTTAAATTGGCTTTTCTGTTGTGATGTAAATTTAAACAATGTTGCGATTGTTGTTTTGTAAAGCAAACAATACAAATAAATCGTTTCACAAAAATATTTATTTGTTAATTGGAATCCGAGATCACCAAAAATACTTCATCGTTTGTATATTTGATAATACTTCACCTCGATGCTCAGAATCAGCTTCCGAAAATGTTTGAGCAACAAAGTTCACTTTTTCTTGAAAAAACCGCCCGCATAATCATAAACCATTACTGGACCATTTTCCCTAATGTTGATGACTGTTTCCGTTATTGTTATGACATTTACCCTTATATTTGATAACTATAAACAAACAATCTCCTATAAAGTTTTAACGATTTATCAGATTGTAAAAAGTCAAATAACAAAATGCTGAATAGGCGATTTAATGATTAATTACCATAAAAAATGACAATTTTCAAGAACAACATTTTTGCTGTGCTCTATGCTAAAAGGTTGTTATATAATCCAGACCGAGTGCAGGCAATTAAAAACCTTTCAAAGACAATACGGCATACATTAGCAATATGTGTTAATGTAGAGGTATAAGATATATTATCACATTTTATGTTATTGTTACCGATAAGTTTAATCTCCTTCACCGTATAGGAGATTAAACTTATCGGTAACAATAACATAAAATGTGATAATATATCTTATAATCGAAATATAGTTTTGACAGTATAGCAAATTGTTTTTCGTTATGCGGGTGATAGAGTCTGAAGTTATCATCGTCTCCTTCTCGTCGTGTTTTATAAACTTTCATTGAACGATCAAAACCTTTATAAACACTTTTACGTCAACTACCATTGGAAATGATAAATAAACAAAATCTCCCACGTACATTTTAAGTTGTTCCTTCCACGAAACACACGATTCTGTTAGTTCGATTTCAACTGAGTATGCTCAACAGGTGACTCAAGATTTTGTGAGCATTTACTCAGATTATACTTTTTATTCATATGGATTTGGATGTTCGAAAAGTAAATACTCCAATTCTTGCTTTTGTCATATCGATGTGAGTAAATACTCAAGTAAAAGGTTTGACGTACGCATTTGAGCAAAGTAAAAGCTTTTACTCACTTCATCATATGACCTAATGTATGACAGCCATAAGAAAAAAATGAATTTTAAATGTTAAAATTTTTACAATGATGACCTGGAAGACCTGAAAGAAACGAGAATGGAAAATTATAATATAATTTACAGGTCGCTCCCCCTCACTTCGCTATTGTCAAAATGACAACATTGCTCAGGCTACGCCAACCAGCGTCTCCATGTTTCAGCTGGCAGTCTTTTGTAATCATATGACTCGTGGAGGCGTGAGGTAGGAACTTGTGAGGACCAGAGGTCGGTCGCACCGTCCTTCGAAGTTGTCAACTCACCATTTGAAGCCCTTATCCACGACGGCATTAAGTTGACTTAAAAGTTCTTCTTGCCCTGTAACTCGGCAGTATCGGTTGGCGCAGAACATTGGATTATAGTAAGGTTCCGAACCCGTGTAATAAATCTGGCCATGATTATTCTCTCATTAATTGATTCCCGCTTGATGAATGCAGCCTGGGCCTGTGCGCTCAGTAGGAAACCAACTTCTCTGTGTCGGAAAGCGTTGTCACCTCGAATACCGGAATTTATAGACTGTTGTAGAAAGTATAAGCGCACTTTCAAAATAACAAAAAGTCATGTTTTTTAGTTTTAATAATTTTATTTGACAAATCATATATGTATTTGTGTTTTATATCATAGTTTACTCTCGTTTAATCAAAATATCTAATCATAGCCAAGACTCCTAACTTTTCCTCGAACATGACCCATCAGCTTCTGCACAGTGCACTATGGTCCAGATCACGAATTTACGAGGAAACATGCTCCCAGCGCCTAAACTTAAAAATTTACAGCAAAGTGATTTTCCACAACAAAATTAGGGTGGCCCCATTTTCGCGGAAATACTTTTAGCAAAGTTGTAGCGCAGAAAATTTCATGGAATTTTTATAAAAATTTTTTTGTAGCTTGAAAATTGACCGATTTAGAGCAATTTTCCCTCATCAACTTAGGGTGTACCATGAACAAATAGTTTTTTTTTGCCCTAACTTTTTTGATTTCAATTCCCACCGTAAAGTTGTGTTGCGACGAGTTGTAGAACTGATGAAGGTGTGTATTTTGATATATTAACTTTGCCGCTAGCTTCAACCAATCAATAGTTACTGAAGTTTTTCCTTTAAAACCATCCCAGATTCAAATGTAATTTTCTCAAAATACAAACGTAACATTTCTTTAGTTTTCACATATGTGAAACAATATAAATTGCCCTTATTAATGACGTCTTTAATTTTTGTTGTTATTTGCTCCAATCATAGAAATCAACATTTGAAAAAGGCGTATTTTTTTAGAAAAACTTCAATAACTATTGATTGGTTTTAGATAGCGGCAAAATTAATAAATCAAAATACGCACCTTTCTCGTCAAAACATAACTTTACGGTGGGAATTAAAATCAAAAAAGTAAGGACAAAAAAATTTTTTTTCATGGTGCACCCTAAGTTAATGAGGGAAAATTGCTCTAAATCGGTCAATTTTCAAGCTACAAAAAAAAATTAATAAAAATTCCATGAAATTTTCTGCGCTACAACTTTGCTAAAAAATATAAACGTATATTTCTGCCAATAAAAAAGTGAGTTTTTGTATTTCCGCGAAAATGGGGCCACCCTAATTTTAATTAACATAAAAAATGGGTCTAAGTGATACAAACCATGTTGTAGAACATCACTTTGCAGTAAAGTTTCAAGTTTGGGCACTGGGAGCATGTTTCGTCGTAGATTCGTGATCTGGACCATAGTGCAGTGGGACTTCCCACCATTTTGTCAACTTTTGGCCTATCTTTTGTAAATTTTTGGATGTCGTCCGCTGGTTTTATGAATCATCGAAGTTTTGCTTTGGTTAAAGCCCAAAAAGTCTCCATTGACCGTGCCTCCGGGCAGTTCGGCGGATTCATGTCTTTCGGAACATACGTTTTGACTTTTGTACCATTCTAAAGTGTCCTTTGCGTAATGACATGACGCCAAATCAGGCCAAAACTCTACTTGACCTTCGTGCTGCCTGATCATCGGCAATAATCGCTTCTGGAGACTTCCTTTAACGTATTTCTGAGTGTTCATCGTCTCCGTTGTGATGTTTGGACTACCGTTCTGGGGATGTCTTTGTCTTCGCTTACAGTATTGAATTGTGGTCCGGGAAGCGTTTTATAATCAAGTTTCACATACGTTTCATCGTCCATTATTATACACCCAGAATTTCTACACAATAACGAATCGTAGAGTTTACGGGCCCGTTGTTTCACAGACGCGGCCTGTTTTGGGTTTTTACTTCTTCCGGTATGTTTTTAGCCCAAGTCTTGCTTTGACATGCATGACGTTCTTCGAGGAGGTCCCTAGTTCTTTCGCAACATCCCGAACGGAAGTCGCTGGTTTTCGCTTGTGGGCAGCCCTGACCTTTTTATCGATATCCGGACTAACAGGACCGGATTTCCGACCACTCTTCGGCGCATCTTCAAATGTACACTGTTCTCTATATTTTCGAATCGCAGATCTTACCGCTCCGACGCTTACACCCTCTTCCTTGGCCAATTTTCTCAAGGAGAGTCCGCTCACAGTGCACCATTTGTGCACGATACTTTTTCGTTGTTCCGGAGTAAGACCGCGCATTTTGATAGGTAACACAAAACTGAGCACTTTTTTGATGCTATGTAATTCATAAATGTGCAAACAAAAGGGCGCAGCCAAAACATGTTCAAATATTTCATTATATTCAAAGTGGCCGTTAAAATAAGGTATGCATATACTTTCTGGAACAGTCGTTAATAATACCTGTCCCGACGGTAGTTTTTGTTTTCCAAAGTTTGGCCAACGGACTTCACTAAGTCCTAGGATTTCAAGTAGGATGCGTCGTGCCTCGCTGGCGAGTTGTGTCAGCTTTCCTTGCTGAGCTAACGTTAAAACATTCTAAGTTCTAATTAGTATTGAAAGATTGGTTGTTTTCAATGTATGTCAATGTGTGTAAATTCACCTCCAGCCAACAAGTTTTCTGCAATCCGCTTTTGATAGATTTCGCTTTTGCTATGCAGGCACCGCTCAAGCAAATTTACTCTTCTGTCAGTTGACCCAACTAACGAATCGAATTCGCTAGTTGGGCCGAAGTGTTGGCCCAACAGCTGGATTCCCACTGTACTACGAAATGCCTGATTCAAGAAATTCAACCTACCAACAGATACGTAAACAAGATTTCCAGAACAAGAACGTTCCCCTGCTCAATTCATTGTTTTTTTATTGATCTCAAGAATATGAAATCACTGGTTTTCGTAAATCAATAAGCGACAGTCACAATGTCTCTCTCTCTCTCTCTCTCTCTCAGTTCCATTCAGTTGATACATTACTGTGCAATTTCGAGTGATTTACCAAACTTATGTTCGCAATACAAATAAAATATCGAATCATTTGCATAGCCATTATCTGGCCATCTGATGATAAACCAATACCCGGGATTTTATACATCTCCATTGTTCGCTGTATTTGTTAAAGATGTCATTAA
This sequence comes from Aedes japonicus, assembly GCA_034211315.2. Taxonomy (NCBI): domain Eukaryota; kingdom Metazoa; phylum Arthropoda; class Insecta; order Diptera; family Culicidae; genus Aedes; species Aedes japonicus. The sequence goes on along the minus strand of JASCZW010001054.1, from coordinate 19,643 downwards.
ATACTGTCAAATGTCTTTCACCATTGTCCCCGTTTTACGCTTTAATCGAGGAAAATGTCGTCGCTCCCAAAAGTGCTTATCTTTCCAGCCGCGTTACTCTCGGCGATTAGGCTCGTGCCTCCGTCAGCCGCCACTGCTTGATTTGATGAGTCTTTTTATTTCTTTTTTCTTCTATTTTTTATTTTCGGTCTTGAAAAGCGAACCAGGAAGCGCCGACATAGACCAGAGCGAATCGATTTTGCTTATTCATTTTCGTTCCCCGGTTCCTTTCTTCCTCCCCCGATAGACAGGATGAGATCATAAATCTTCCATTCCCTGGGCCCGATGGCTGATGAATTGCATCAATTTCGTTATCGAAAGCTTAACGACTTTTTCTTCGGATCGGTTCAGGCGCGTGGAGACGACCGCCAACGTCACTGTGTGGCAGGGAAATTTCCCTGAGTAGCGAAAAATCACCCGGAAAGTGAAAGGGTATGGGATTTTTATGTTCGGGTGTCATCAATTACGGTGATGGAGCTCGAAGAAAAAAAAAAGTTGCTAGATCTGTTTATTGACTAAGAGTGTTTATTTTTATACAAAAAATTGAACATGGCTTCCTTCAAGGAAAACATCATCCTTGGGAGCGTCAACAATTCTTCATTTTATGCTGGACGATTCCCGAACAAGACTCAATTAGAAATATACCCCATCAGAACGCCATTGGCTCTCTTCAGTGGATCTTCACTGGGCTAAAATGTTTCCACTCGAAGCGGCAACGGAAGATGGACTACGTACATACTCCAGACTAGTAGTACCATCATCATCATCATCATCATCATCACTACCATCGATGTACTTCTCTCAGCTCCATCGCCGCAGCCGCAGCTAGAAATTCTATGAGAAGTGTTCAGACGTCGTTTCTAAAGTGAAGCAAAAAAAAAAAATACCAAACCTCTTACCGAGCAGAGCGTTGCAAATACAATAAAAATTATTTTCTTCTCGCACTCGAGAGAGATAACACCGATGTTTGGCGTTGGAAAAATCTCAAGTGTGCTTCCAAGCAATCAGATTTCGTAGAAGGCAACCTCCTTCGCACGGCCCGTGTCCTTCTGTCCACCACAGACGGCAGCTGTACTTTAAAGCACATCCGAGGAAGCAAGGAACGGGCGCTGTATTCCAAAGTCCCATCATCCTGCAGACACATCCCGAGCCATCTTCTCTCTGGACAGTTGAGGATCCAATTGCCGTAGCGATAAGAGTGCTAGTGAAAACACTTTCGAGAATGAGATCTTACTGGTGCACGGCTAAAAAATTAACTCAATCTGAGAGTCCGCTTTACTGAGTTGCATGGAAAATACGGTTACTCAGCCGATGAGCGACTCCACTCTTAACAAAACTGAATCATAATAGTTGCCATGCAACTGAGTAAAGTGGACTCTCACACTGAGTTAAATTTGTGGCCGTGCGACGCATTCCATTCAGTGTGCTCTTCTTCGAGGCTCGAAGCTACCTTCCGCAGCAAAGTTGGTTCCTATCACCGTTTCATGGCGATTGACTTCTTTGACGACGCGTTGGGGAAAGGGTAGCGAAAGTTGTTCAGACTCAAGTGGAACCTGGTGGAAGCTGGTGAAGTAGGCACGCAGATTGTGCTCTCCATCGAATAGGATGTGATATGGCAGAAGTTCACCATTGAACCCATCAAAGAAATCAGATGATTTGAAAACAGACTTCGTCTTACGGGAACGAACGGGGATTCAACTAATATCTAAAATTAACAGTGTATCGAAAAGTCTTGATAGATTGTTGAGAAATTTTCCCCAGTCGATTGGAAATTTCACTGTGAATCGATTCACGGCATAACTCTAGACAAAATAGTCAAAAGGTCGATTGTAGCATTTGTAAACAATGACTTCAGGCGTGTTTTTAGGGATTTGCTAGCTCCCACAAATAAAATAGCATCAGAAACAAATACAGGGAGTTATTACCGTCCCGTCGGTAGTGAATGTATATCTCTTGTAGGTAATACTCGCAGAGCAGGAAAAGTCGGGTTACAGAAACGGTATTACTAATTTACTATAACGATCTTGACGGTAGAATATAGACTAACAGCGCTGGGTGACAAAATCATATTTATACCCTCCCAGGTTGTTTTATACGTTACCATGGTACCCATTCTTATATACTAAGAACAAGAAACGAGTTTGTTATTTTACTTGTTGCCACATGTGTATCTCGGACGACGTCGATGTGCTATGGTCTTTACTAGCTACTTTGTTTTTCACCCCCTCTCAATCCGACATTCCTAAATTTGATGTGAGCAGTTTGAACCGAGTGGCTTCCAGGGGTTTGTAAACAAGTAGGCCAGTTGATCACAGGTACCAATCGGCCGATGTGCCCGTCCCGCTCTCAACCAGATCTCGGATGAAGTGATGCTTTACGTCAATATGTTTGGTCCTTTTACTTTCCAGGTTCTTCGCCATACCTGCTGCATCCTCGGTTGTCCTCGTAAATTGTCACAGGGTTGGCAGCTACATGGAGGTCTGCCAGAACCCCACTGATCCACACGGCCTCTGCTGTTGCTGCGCTGAGAGCAACGTACTCAGCTTCACTTGACGACAACGAAACCGTCGATTGCTTCTTGCTGCTCCAGGATACGGTACATCCATAGACTTTAAAAATGAAGCCGCTCACGGATTTTCGGTCCAGAAGGTCGGCCGCCCAATCGGCATCAGCGTAACCGACGAGCACGTTTGCTTCGTTGTTGCTCCGGTATTCGAGACTCATTGTTTTTGTCCCGCTCAGGTATCGCACGCACTCGCGAGATAACCGACAGGATAACATATATCTGGCCTGACACAGAGCATGATGTACATCAGGCTTCCGAGCAATTCCCGATATGGTTCTTCAGCGGTAGGCCCATTTCGTGGAAGTTGTGGGCCTTTTTCCCATTCGGAGTCCCTTATCGGATTGCACTCCGCTCATGCCGGGAAACAGTTCAGCACCTTCACGATGCTGGTCTCCTGCGATATCCTCATGGATCCCCCAATACGGTTGTAGTCGATCCGCATTCCTAGAAAGTGTCGCAGTTAGCCACAATCGGCCATTGCGAACACGGTGGACAATTTCTTCTTTAGCTTGTTGATGGTGTCCAAGTTTCTTCCCACAATCAGAAGATCATTGACGTATAAGATGATATACAGCTCGTCGCCATCGCGGTACCAGACGTACAGGCAGTAGTCTCGCTTTGACCAAACAAATCCCATCTTCTCGATCTCACTAGTGAACTTCTGGTTCCAACACCATGGAGATTGCTTTAGTCCGTAAAGCGACTTTCGCAGCATGCACGCCATCCCCGGCGCTGATATCACACCGTCTGGAGCACAGATGTAAATAGTTTCCTTCAGTTCACCATGCAGGAATGCTGTCTACACATCCATCTGGTGAAAAAAGAAACCTTCGTGGACGCCGACCGCAAGGATGATCCTAATTGTCACAAGCTTGGCCACTGGAGCGTATATTTCTTCGTAGTCTAGTTCCGGTTTCTGGAGGAAACCTTTCGCGACGAGTCGAGCCTCGTACCGAACTGTTCGTCCTTGTTCGTCCTCCTTGATACGAAAAACCCATTTCTTTTTCAATGGCTTTCTGTTGGTGGGACATGATACCAGCTTCCACACCTTGTTGCTTTCCATTGCTTTCAGTTCGTCCTGAATGGCTTCCAGTCACTCATCTCGATCATCCCGAGTCAGCACATCTTGGTAGGTTTGAGGAACTTCTAGGGAGGAGGACAATGCGGAAGAGGTTGCTCGGTAACCAGTAATATAATCCAGAAATTTACCTGGAGTCCTGCGCTCCCGTTCACTACGCCTCGACGACTCGCCATGCGCTTCGCGTCTTTCTATTTGTGAAGGAAGCACAACCGATGTAGATCCAGTTGGCTCGTCCTGTTCTAGATCCTCGAAGATGTCTGCATTAAGTTTGAATCTTCTTCTTCGTCGGTATGCTTCTCCGTTTCAGGCACATGTGGTTCAGCTTCCCCCTCTTGCTCGTACGATGGTAACACCAATAACTGTTTCTCCTCTTTTCTGAGCACAGATGCGTACGGAAAAGCACATCTCATCGAAACGGACGTCACGAGCAATAACCACCTACCTGCTTTTCTTATTCCGGTACCCTTTGGGGACATAGCCAATCGTGATGAGTTTCTGGCTCTGGTGTCCAATTTCTTGCGGAGTTGCGAAGGAATCACGCATATGCCTTGCAGCCAAAAACCCGTAGTTTTGCTAGATCCGGCTTGGATCCTATCCAACATTCGGCCGGTGAACTACCTTTCAACACAGCTGCTGACGGACTGCGATTTATTAAGTACACTGCTGTAAGAGCTGCTTCGTTCCACATTGACTTCGGCATTGATGAATCAATTAGCATGGTCCTCACTTCTGAATCGCTCTGCCACGCCGTTCTGCTGAGGCGTGTAGGCGACGGTGGCTTCAACCTGGATACCCTTTGTCCTGTAAAATTCTTCTGCATTGTCGAGCAATATTCCCTGCCTTGGTCCACAGTCAGCTTCGAGATCCGCATATTGAACTGAGCAGTCACAATTGCTTCGTATTCCCTAAACTTCTCGAAGACCTCCGACTTCCACTTCATGAGGTGAATCATTGCGAAATAAGTTTTATCGTCGATGAACGACACAGAAATACCTGGATCCATCCCAGGCTGGTGGATCGATTGGGCCACATACATCGGAATGCACCCGCTCGAGGGGTCGCTTTGCTCTTTCACGTGTTCCGTCGAAAGGATCCCGACACTGTTTGCCCTTTGCACATGCGTCGCAGAATCGAATCGGTCCAGGCTTGAAATCCACACCGGTTGCTATATCCTTTTGCACGATTTTGGCCATGCCACCTTGCGCCGAGATGCCCCAGGAGACGATTCCAAAGGTCATTTTTGATCAACCTGGCAGACGTTTGCAATCGATTCATTCACCTAGATGCTAAGCTCGTAGAGATTGCCCTTTATCGATGTCGTCGCAATAACAACACCGTTTTTCTTAAGAACTGCCTTGTTTTGCAGAAAAAGCACCTCCACTAATTTCTTTTCCGACAGAAGATTGTCACGGAGATCTGGCACGTACAACACTTTCCGCACATTCAGAAGCACTGTATCCATTAATCACGCCTCTTCTTTCACCACTTGATTTTGCCCATCCTTAGCAACGTTGATCACCACCGGCGTCTTCAAGTATTCGACCAATTCGAAAAACGTCCTGACATTCACCAGATGGTCGGCCACTCCGGAATCCAGTATGAACTGGATAGTATTGCCGGCTGACTTCGTCACACCATCATGACTCACCATGAAACTGACCGCATTTCGTCTTGCAGCAGCATGGACTTTTTTCTGCTTGCAGTCCTTCTTCATGTGGCCCATTTTGCCGCATTTGTGGCATTTGCCTTTGAATTTGTCGCCACGCTTGTTCTGTTGGTTGCCTGCAAACACCGCTGGTTTTTCCTCCGTTGATTCACCCGTTCGATCAGCACGTTTCTGCTCTTCTGCCAGGAGCTTTTGCTTGACGACATCCAAGGTGAGATGCTCCTCCTTGATGTTCTCTAGTGCCGTAACCAACGGATCGTACGAGTCCAGCAAGCTCAAGAAAAGCTGGGACACGAGATCACCATTAGCCAGCTCTGCGCCCGCCGTTTTTAGTTGCCTCGCCAAATCATCGAATGCCAGTAGATGAGACCGCCTCGAAGCTCCATCCTTCATTCGCAGACGTCCTAATTGCTTCCTTAGGAGCGTTTGACTGGCCACCGACTTCTTCGCAAATACTTCACAGAGGCTGGTCCACATTTCCTTCGTACTGCTTCCACTTCCGGAACGTCGTTCGTCAACACCTGCAATACGGCCGCCGCATCCAGGAACACCACCTTGACGCGAAAACTCCAGTTCTCGAAACACAGTCCGCCGGAATACTGGGGAATTCCGTGCGCAGTTTCCTTCGGGGTGTTCATAACCTCTTGTAGGTAATACTCGCAGAGCAGCAAAAGTCGGGTTACAGAAACGGTATTACTAATTTATTATAACGATCTTGACGGTAGAATATAGACTAACAGCGCTGGGTGACAAAATCATATTTATACCCTCCCAGGTTGTTTATACGTTACCATGGTACCCATGCTTATATACTAAGAACAAAGAAACGAGTTTGTTATTTACTTGTTGCCATGGTATCTCGGACGACGCCGATTGAGCCATCGGTCTTTACCGAGCTACTTTGTTTTTCAATATCTATAAATGTTAACAACTTGACATTTCCAGAAAATTTACGTTTGAAGTCATTGTTTACAATTGTTACTTTCGAAGTAGGGGCGACCCCTACTCACCCTCAACCCCTCTCACGCCAAAGTCACGAGTTCGAAACTCACTCCCGGACAAGTTATGAAAATACCTAAAAAGGTATTTGAGTGACTACGACGGGAGATGAACCAGCCCAGGGCTGAAAATCTCAATAATAAAGGATAATAACAAAAAATGTTACTTTCGACCTTATGACGGTTTTGTCTAGAACTGTAGTTTTTTAAGCAATGAATCCATACAGAATATGGAAAGGTATTTCGGTACTACATGCATCAGCTGGGATATTTGATGGAACTCTGAGCAATTTGCAATAAAAATTTCCGTTGTTCCGACGTTAATCTACTAATTTCTAACGAATCTTACCATAAGATACTATCTGTATCCACACAAGTCCGTACACCTCCAAAGTTAAGTGAAACACAAATTTTGCATTATAGGGGGATACTATACTTTTCGATGGACCAAGGAACAAATCGTCACATTAGAGAAAAGCTACTGTTTATCTCTGTTCTCTGATCCTATTGCGATCCTTTGCCTCTTGCCCAGTAACTCCTATCCCTACTTCCCCGTGGTGCCGAATGGGGTATGAGTAACCATAGGAAAGAACGGGTACCCAACCCGGTGGGACCTTGGTCATATGCTGTCAGGGAAGGGGGGGCTGCCCTCTTCAAAGGGTGCAGTCTATCTGAGCGTCTGTTCTCCAGGAAAGGCTAATCATCGTCCTTGTGCCAGCATGGGACTCTAAACAGTGCTGTGCACGATGGTCCTCCGGCGAAACAAGGGGTTGGGGAAGGCCCAACAAGCCGCCCTTAAAAAATCAATGTTACAAATAATACAGAAGTTAATATGGAACGGAACAATCGGCAAAGACCTAGGCGACGAATTAAGGACAACGATTGGAAACTCGGAACATGGAACTGCAAATCGCTCTGCTTCCTGGCTGCGATAGGATAATCTATGACAAACTTCAACCACGTAACTTCGAAGTCGTAGCACTGCAGGAGGTTTGCTGGACAGGACAGAAGGTATGGAAAAGTACCACAAACGAGCAGGGCACCGGCTTTGTAGTGCTGGGCAAAATGCGTCAACGCGTGATTGGATGGTTTCCGATCAACGCTAGAATGTGCAAGCTGAGGATCAAGGGTCGATTCTTCAACTACAGCATCATCAACGTACACTGTCCACACGACGGGAAACCCGATAACGAAAAAGAAGCGTTCTACGCGCAGCTAGAGCAAGTGAATGATGGCTGCCCGCAGCGGGACGTAAAAGGGTAGGACGGTAGGTAATGTACAGACCGGTAATAGGGCCTAACAGCCTGCATACCGCATCGAACGATAATTTCGAACGATGCGTGAACTTTGCGGCCTCCCGTGGTTTAGTAGTTCGAAGTACTTTCTTCCCCCGTAAAGACATCCACAAAGCCACTTGGAGATCACCTGACCAACGAACAGAGAATCAAATCGACCATGTTCTAATCGACGGGAAATTCTACTCCAATATCATCAACGTTCGCCCTTACCGCATATAGACTCGGACCACTACCTAGTTGCAGTATGTATTCGCTCTAAACTCTCTACGGTGTATAACACGCGTCGAATTCGGACGCCACGACCTAACATTGAGCTTCTACGGGAAACCGGAGTTGCACAGGAATATGCGCAACAGCTAGAAGCAGCCCTACCAACGGAAGAGCAGCTTGGCGCTGCTACTCTTGAGGATGGCTGGAGAGATATTCGAACCGCCACTGCATTAGTGACACTAGGTACTTCTGCACCAAATCGAAAAAATGACTGGTTTGATGGCGAATGCAAGCACTTAGTAGAGAAGAAGAATGCAACACCGTACGAGAGCGAATGTGGACCGGTATAGACAGGCATGGAACAGACAAAATTCTATTCTTCGCAGGAAAATGCGCCAGAGAGAAGATCGAGACCGCAAAGAAATGGAAGCACTGTACCGTTCTAACGACACACGCAAATTCTATGAGAAGTTGAAGAGCTCGCGCAAAGGCTACGTACCACAAGCTGATACGTGCAGAGACCTGGATGGCAACCTTCTCACAGGAGAGTGTGAGGTTATTGAAAGGTGGAAGCAGTACTTCGACGAGCACCTGAATGGTAATGTTACAGTGAACAAAAGTGGCTCGGTAATAAATCTAGGAACACGCGCAGAAGATGACAGGACCCCGACCCCAACCCTTCAGGAAGTTGAGGAGGAAATTGGTCCGTTGGCAAACAACAAAGTCGCTGGTGTTGACCAACTCCCAAGCGAGCTATTAAAATACGGTGGTGAAGCACTGGCCAGAGCGTTGCACGGGGTAATTGCCAAGATTTGGGAGGAGGAATGTTTACCGGAGGATTGGATGGAGGAAATAGTGTGTCCCATCCCAAAAAAGGGCGACAAGCTGGATTGCTGCAATTATCGTGCGATCACGCTACTGAGCGCTGCCTACAAGTTGCTCTACCAAATGTTATGCCGCCGCCTGTCAGCAGTTGCAAAGTTCGTGGGGCAATACCAAGCGAGATTCATGGGTGCCCGCGGTACTTCGGACCAGATTTTTGCGATTCGGGAAGTGCTGCAGAAATGTCGCGAATACAACGTGCCCACACATCATCTCTTCATCGATTTCAAATCAGCGTATGATACAATCGATCGAGACCAGCTGTGGCAAATCATGCACGAATATGGATTTCCGGAAAAACTGACGTGGTTGATCAAAGCAACGATGGATCGAGTGATGTGTGTCGTCCGAGTATCAGGGACGCTCTCCAGTCCCTTCGAATCTCGGAGAGGGTTACGGCAAGGTGATGGATTGTCGTGTTTGCTGTTTAACATTGCACTGGAGTGTGATTCGAAGAGCTGGGATAGACACGAGTGGCACGATCTTCAGAAAGTCTGTCCAACTATTTGGCTTCGCCGACGACGTTGATATCGTAGCACGTAACTTTGAGACGATGGCGGAAACGTACATCAGACTGATCAGGCTGAAGCTGGCAGGATTGGGCTTGTGATTAATGCGTCGAAAACAAAATACATGTAGGGACGAGGCTCACGAGTAGACAATGTTAGCCTCCTAGCACGAGTTCAGATCGTCGGTGATAAAATCGAGGTAGAAGACGAACTCGTGTATCTGGGATCATTGGTGACCGCCGATAACGATACCAGCAGAGAAATACAAAGGCGCATTATAGCTGGCAATCGTGCCTTCTTAGCCATACCTTATTTATATTTGACTGGTCTGTAAATCACCGTAGAAAAAATTAATATATTCAGAATCTTACCATTGATGCAATATACTGCAATGAGCCATTTTTTCCTAGATTTTGCGAATGTTTTGTGGTGATGGCGTTAGAGTTGCTATGTATGTTGCGTTTTCATGGATACCGTCGAGCAATTCAATAGGTTCATTCCTTGGTCTTTGAAATAGCCTCTCCTCTGATGGCAAGTCCTTACGCATATTACCAACACGCGTTTCAATAATTCCACTATGGGATCCCTTTCCACGGCCTTGGTTTCGCCAGAAAAAGTATGACTTAAAAAAATATCAAAATAATCCATTTATATAATTAATTAAGAATGTTTTTTGAGGAACCTCTTTATGCGCATCTTCATTCAGTCTGGTGCTTTCCAATTGTGGAAAAGCTTCGACAATTTTTAGGGCCAATTGATGCTTTTCATGCCACGATGGATATCTGTAATATAAATAACATAATCAAGCAATGAAATTTTAAATTTTCAAAAAAAAACCTTAACTTTTATGTACATGAATCATACGGTCGAAATAAAAAATTGTGAGAATTCTGTTCGTTCTTAAAATTTCCTTGTTTTGCGGTATAGCACCATCGTTTAGAAGCTTCAGTGTTCGCTGGAATTTTTGTACCTCCGACAAAATCAATTGAATGGTCTGGAATAGATGTTGATAACATAAATTACTCTGTACGATAAAAAGTACATAAATGCAATAGATTCAATAAATATTTTGTCAATTTGCAGTAAACAAAATCTAAGCTGTCGATCAAACTAGCGGTCAAAGCATGATTGTCCCACCGCTTATAACCAAAACTACCAAAAATTAAGTGTATTAATATTTACCCTCTCATGCAACAGATCTGTGCTCTGCTCAGTTGTTGTCTCCAGCTGCTTGTTTTGAACCTCTGCTCTCAACTGATAAATTACACTTAGGATGATTTTTCGCCTTGTAATAATCCACGATCTGCAGAACAGGTTGGCTGAAGGTCCAATCAGCCCATAAATCTCGTATATGGCTAAAGTATCGCCCAAAATATTTACAAGAACTGCGCGTAATATCCAGGTTTCTGATGCTGTCCGTGTTACAACGCCATTAGGTGATTCAAGAGCCTGAAGATCTTTGAGCATATCCTTAAGCACCACTGCATAACCATATTTTTTTAACACGCTCGACTTTACCATCAGTGCCAAGTAAATTCTATCCAAGGAGGAATTTACACGCGAGTCGAAATTTTGTATTCTGAAATAAAAGTTTGTCAACTTGTTTTTTCCGTTTCGCGATCCTAGAGGGTTCAGATACTCTACTTTCATCAACGTGCAAAGAAAGTCTCAACGCAAATGGATGACTTTGCAGGAAGGGATGCTGTGAAAAATGTTTGTCGTCTTTGAAGGATACTATTAAGCCGTCAGATGTAGGCTTTTCAGAATCAACCATGGATCGTGCTTCTGGATTTGCCATGATCAAACGTAATGTGTGCGTAATTGGGATGTAATGCACTACGTCTTTGACAATTTTAACATAAGGAACAAAATTTGCAAATTGTACCCTTTTTTGAAACTTTTCTCCTTTTGATCTTCCCAACAGAGTACTATTATTGATCCTTGTTTCTCCTAAAATCGGTTCTGCAACAGTACAATCAGCTTTGGCAATCAAGAAGTTGAAATTGCCTTCGTATGTGTGCGCTGTTTTGGATATATCAGGTATGCACAACGAATTAATTAAATTTATAGCAGGTTCTTGGTCGAACAAGTACTTTTCATGTATTAGGAATATTTTTACTTGGGACATAGTGTATGGTTGGCTCCAATGAATAACTGAGGAGAATCCAGAAAGAAACTTCTGCACTTTCTTTTCGGTAAGGGACACATCACACCGAAGTTCTGTAATCATATCCATAAATTTGGCAGTTATTTCTTCTACTGACACATCATTTTCATAAAACACTGGGTTTTCACTTTTCGTTTCTACCATCATCGGATCATCTTCTAGAATAGGAACTATAGAGATGCGTTGGTTATGTGTCAGAAAAGCTTTTTTCAACTTTTATAAAAGCTAAAAACCGAGCCACATAGTGGACATTTGAGTGGAATGGATGATTTCCAGCTTGTTGCTATCTTATGTACCGTAGTAAGATGCCGCTGAAACATTTTGATGTCACCTGTGACGGATTCACCACATCCATCAACGCAACAGTTCATCGCTCAAGAATCAAAATTTAAAATATTGGAAATCTATTATTTAAACAAATTAATAATACCTACCCACAAGCTTTTGGTAGCTTACCTCGTCAATTTTTTTTCTTTAGTTGCTCCATTACTATTGACGATTGGTGATTATTTAACCAATTCACGAATTTGTGTGAAAAATAAAAATCAATGCTTACCGATTACTTCCGAACAGTACATTAATGAAAATTGCGCACAGCTCAATTTCTTCACCAAAATAAAAAGAAACTCTTTATTTTGTTCTCTTCACAGGGGAGAAAAGGAAACAATTCAAAATTTTGATGAAAAGCACTCAAAGCGAACAGTCATCGGAGTATTCTATTTTGTATTCTAATGACGCAAAAGGAACTGATGCTTACAATATTAAAGTTGAGTTGAAACTACCTATCAAGGAGAGTTCAAATTTATCCAAAACAGCAGTTCTTGGAGAGTACCTCCTTTCAAGTACTTTATACTTCGATTTTGAGTTATTTCGTTTCTCCATGTAACTACTCGTTACGTCAAAACTATATAGTTTTGACGTAACAAGTAGTTAGGTAACAACCAGCAATCTGCGTCTAATGATGGATGAAGAGAAGTAGGCCGAAACGCGTTATGCAAAATAGCTGTTTTATTGTTCCATCTTACCGATAAAAACCAACCAAAAAACAAAATAGTACATGTTCACGGTGATTAAACGAAGTCATTAACTATTTTTTCTGTGGATGTCATTACGCAAAAGAGTTGGGAGAAGAAAAAGATTGCTTGTCCCATAGAAACTTCAAAGAGCCAGTGCAGCTCGATTTCGCAACCAACTGAGCTCAAACATAGAGAGAAGTGTCAGTCAGGACCTGATTTGGAATCTATTGAATGGGATGGAATTACAACGATAATTTGAACCACCCTAACACCGTTCCACAGCAATTTTAGAGTTATTAATTTTGCCCTCTGGTTCTCGCCTGGTGATAAATGTGCTCCACTCCCAGTTTTTCTTTGGGCCCGTTCGATAAACTATTAGATCGTCTTTGTTTTCGACATCGTCGTTAACGCGGGTGCGTCGATTTATGTCCTTTAAACGATGTCATTAATTAGATTAATTTATGGCGAAAACATGTAAATGCATTAAAAGAAATTACAATTTTTCCCAACGCAGTAAAAGATGCCGCCTTTTCTCTTTGGTGTGAGTTGTAGGTGAAATATGCTCAAGCGTTTGGCCGGTGGAGTGTCCTTTGTCTTCGAAAGCGAAATGATGTGCCAATAAGTGCTTTTGCGATAAGCGTTCCTGTCCAGGGGATGACGGGAGCCAGACTCGCGGGGACCAACTTTTTTATAAACGCCATGTCAACGCTCTAATTTATAGTCCTTGGCTAATAACAGGTTCATTTGATAGATTTATGATAGCTCTGGAGCCCCGGGTGTTTGCTCGTCCGGCGCTGGTTCGGGTCGCGATGAATGACAAACTTTAATTGGGTGCTTTGGGAAATTGGAACCCATTTTGTTTTCATGGCTCAGTCCATATATCCCGGGCGGGAGCAATTGGAGATTAACCCTGCCTCGAGCTGGTCCATTGCACGGACGGAAATAATAGAGAAACTTGAAACGTTATTACTGCAAAACAGACGCGCAACGTAGCCGAAATAAATAATTACGATTGCAATAAAATGCTGTCTGCTGCAAATAAAGGTAGAGATTGGAATCTTCAAATAAATGCCCCTCGTTTGCCGCTGCGCTGGAAACGATGGTCATTGAAAGAAAAATGAAACCAGCAAGCGGTCCAAATGTATGAAATCCCTCTGGAAGTGACTGGCAAAAAAAAAAGTTACTCTCATCCACAGCCTGCTAGGGATGCGAAAGGTCCTCGTCCGAAGTGGTGGATATGCAAATTGTAGCTTTGTTTGCTTTTTGTTTTCAGTTTTTGCGATTGGAAGCTCATGTGAGCAGCGGCTGCACTCCGAAAAACAATGACATAAATTCAGATTTTAGTAACATATGAAATTTCAGCTTCATACTTCATAGCTTCGCTCCGGCATACTCATCCTGCAGTGTAACTCTCCCCTCTTATAAATACACGAAATGTATCCACTTAGCGACAAGAATCCGGCCAACTAGTCTTTCCATTTAGATTTAGAGCTATCAAGCTGGAAGTCAGAATCAGAGATTCAGATATTGCTGTATGTGTTCTTCCGTGCCAGTTTTTGCTCAACGATTCGGTGGCTGAATTGTTTTAAATCCGGCCACTTTTTGCGACTCCTCCGAGCAGTTTTTACTGGTCAGAACCGGCGGTCTAGCTTTTCTTCGGAGGAAACAGATTTCAGCTCACTCATATGGGATTCCGGCAGCCGACCCGGGGGGAAAGGGGGTAGCTTCGCGGTGAAGTTATAACAGATTGCGATCTCGGATCTGCCGGACGGTCAAAGCGATTTTTCATGTCCCTGATAGGTACCGTTTGGGATATGTTTATGTTTAAGGATGCGGCCCAGCGATTTTGTCGTGTTCAAATTTCGGAAAAGGTTATGCCTGTGTTCCAAAATAGAACTCAATTTGCCGAGTTTTGTTCATCCAATTTCCCGTGGAAATTTTCTCTGAAGCCAGGCAAATCCACAATTTTCCTTTTGTTTGCCTGTTATCGGTTCCAGTTTTCAATTCCACGCATTTCACTGATTGCAACCGATGATGATGGAACCCCTGGGTGAGGATCCAGAGGGTCTTCTTCACCCATGACAACAGGCCCCTTTTTTCGTCCACTGTTGTGCTAGTCGAAAAAAAAAAACTTTCTGATTCTACTTCCCTGCGGCTGGGGGTAACTTTTTGGCAGTTTTCATTTCGTTTTTCGTCTCGTCAGCACAGGTGATTCTCAACCTTTTGCACAGGGTGACGGAACCTTTGGCATTTATCATTTTACGGTTTGAGCCTCCCGGCGGCTCTCTGTCAGGACCTCATGGATTCCAGCGAGGGAGGGAGGGAGGTGGGCTCCTTTCGGTTGAATCGTGCGTGACGACAAAAGTTGTGAAGTGATTTCTTTTTTACGATAGATGATGGAATGATTGTGAAGGCTCTCTTTTGGCAAGGCAAGCGATAAAATTAACTTTTTCTTTTTTCCCTCGTTGGTGGAAATGTATGCGACGAAAGTGATCAATTTTCTGAGGGAGTGTGTGGCAATTACGGTTGTGTCGATTGCAGATATGATTCGTCTTTGTTGGAAGTTGAGCACCGTTGGAAATTAGATTGGTTCTATCTTTTCCAACTATTCAACAGAGCATGTGTTTTTCGACCAGGTGAAAGGCAACCTGTGGAGTCATAGCAGGCGACTGTCCTTAACATTAGTTGACATGTTTAAGTTCTCATAGCTCGCCTACTTATAGCTGTCACCTCATCTCACCGCCAGTAAGGAGAGGTTGCTAATATTATTTCAACCCGCTCTTAGGAGATATACATATATAAATTCAATTTTATTTTAATGAAAAAAATTACCGAAAATTGGATGAAAAAAATGAACTTTGATTCCTTAGGATTAAACAGGGTGTCTCACAAAAGGTGTCACTAAAACAAAATGGGATTGCAGCAAAGCAAATCAACCAACTCATAAAATTGAATTTTCATTTGAATCATATTGTTGAGTGATCCTTAAGGCTTACAATACCGAATCGGATCAGAGAACTGTTTATATTCACTTACATGCCAACATACATTCCATTACCGTTTTTATTCTGGAACCTACACGGAACTGAAAAACTACCTAGTGTGTGTGTGTGTGGGTTTTCTTTTTCTTGGTGGTAAAGCTTTTACGCCGACCCATCACACATCCGGTAGCCCGACTCCAGCTACCGAAATCGTCCATCGTGTGCCTGAGTGAGGGACCCTGAACAGAAAATGACTCGAACCTACTCCTCTGGCTCGCCAAGAGTCTGTGCGTTGCTTGTACTTCCCCGGATTTCACTGGAAGTGACTATTCTGGAGAGGCTAGTCGCGCTATGCACTTCGCCATAAGATCTCATCACCATAAAACTTCTGCTGCTGCGCACTCTGGTTGTAGATTTACTACTCTCCCTGTCTTCTTGTTGACCAGTTGGATGCCGAGGTCAGTCCAGTGATTCCGGTTGGAGGGTGACTTCCAGTTCACTGGCGCCCCGACGGCCCTGAACTGGCGGTTTGTCACAATCTGCTACTGGCCATACTCGGCATACTCCCCGACGGTGAAGATAGCCTACGCCGGCGGAGGGTTCCCCGACGAAGAATATCTCCCGAAACCGTTAACAAACGCGATATGCTTGCTTCAATGTTGTCCGGTAGTGTCGAGGTTGGTCCTTTCCCTGACTCACTACGGACTACTCAGAATAGTCCCCGACGGTAGATCCATCCTACTCCAGCGAAGAGTTCCCCGACGGTGGAAGTTCTTCTGAAACCGATGCAATTCGGGCAGATGTCTAGGTCGGTCCTGCGGTTCTGGTTGGAGGATGACTTCCAGTCCACAGGCGCCCCGACGACCAATTGCTGGTGCTTCTTCACGATCTACTCAGACTAGTCCCCAACAGTGGACCTAGCCTACTCCGACGGAGAATTTCCCGACGACGAACGTTCTCCCGATACGTGACGCTCGGTCTAGTACCCGGCGGTGGATCTAGCCTACTCCGGTCGCGCCCGATGGTGCACCTTTTTTTTCTCTCATACACATGCTGGCGAGTATCCAGGTCGGTCATCGAATCAAAACCTGTACTGCTACGTCACTTGTCGCTGCTCCTCTCGCCAACTTCGTTGCAATGCAGACATAATCTGAACGACTGTTCTCTTCACCGCGTCCCATTTTTCGTCGTCAGCACACACTTTTTGAACAATGTTGTTCACGTTTAGTCGTCACCGACGATGGATCGCCTGCTGTTTCGCACGTTCTCGAACTGCGGACATTCGAAGACAACGTGCTCAGGCGTTTCCTCTGCAATAACCACACGCGGTGCAGGACGGCGATCTCGCGTGGCCAAACCTGTTCAGATACTTCTTGAAACAGCCATGACCGGACAGAAACTGCGTCATGTGAAAATTTACATCACCGTGTGGTCTGTTCACCCACCTCGACAGGCATGGAATTAGCCGGTGCGTCCATCTGCCGTTATCAGCGTTGTCCCACTGTTGCTGCCACTTCCTTAAGGTGTTAGCTCGGGCAGTTCGTCGGACACCTCTTGTGCCTCGGTCTCTATAGCACTCACTATCTTCTTCTAATATAAGATTTATGGGGATCGTTCCGGCTATCACGTAGACTGCCTCTGACGAAATAGTTCAATACGCACTAGCCACCAGCATGGCCATCAGCCTAAACGTGCTGTTAAGCCGAGATTGGTTTCTTTCCGTCTGCAGTGCCGTAACCCACACAGGTCCCGCGTATCTGAGCACTGGGTTGGACACACTTGCCAGTAATCGCTTCCTATTGCTGCTGATCGCTGAGTTGTTGGGCATGATCCGAGATAATGCCGAGATTATCTTTGCGGCCCATTCACAAACGTGGCTATTAAAGTTTAGCTTCTCGCTTAGAGTCGATGGTACACCCGCCGACCAAGAGTCTCGCCTGCTGCCTTGCTTTCCGGTTACTTATCAGTACCACCTCGGTCTTGTGATAAGCTAACGTAAGTTTCTTCTCACGCATCCAGTCTTCCACATTATCTATCGCTTCCATGGCGAGTACTTCTACTTCCTCTCGAGATTCGCCAACCACTAGGAGCACAACGTCGTTCCGTCGATGGAACCCTGCGGGACGCCCGCTGTGACGGTTGCACATCTTTTTCCGGTGTCCGTTTCAGTATATCAGTGTCCTGTTCTGAAAGTAGCTCCTCAGGACCCTACAGAGGTACTCGGGGGCTCTTACTCTATGCAGTGAGTCGTCGATTGCAGCCCAACTAGCACTGTTGAAGGTATTTTTCACTCCGCTGGATCTTCCTTTCCGGTGTGTGTGTGTGTGTGTCGTGTGTGTGTGTGTGTGTGTGTGTGTGTGTGTGTGTGTGTGGTGTGTGTGTGGGTGTGTGTGGTGTATGTGTGTGTGTAGTGAGAGAGAGAGAGAGAGAGAGAAAGAGATGGGCGTAATTCTTTCGAATTTCTGTTTTTCCGCATTTCTGCACTTTTTCCAAAAACCAGCATACCTTCCTCATTTTCATCCTATTTTCACCATTGAGCCCTAAAAACAAATCAATGTATTTTTTGTTGACGTTATTTTGGTTTTAATCATATGTTTAGCACAATTTGTTTTACAAAACTCAAACAAAAATCGCAAAAAAATAACATATACTTATAAATAGCGTCGAAACTATTACTTCTAGAATATTGCAATGTTCAAAATATTGGTGTTAAAATTAGTTTTCTTTCATTTCATGACAAAATATTTGAAATAGAATCACACGCGTTGGAGATATTTTATTTTAAGCAAATGTGTTTTTGTTCATTTATTAAGAAATCAACTTTTATCCATACCTCGAAAACTGTTCTACTTTAATTTTGACGGCATGTTGTTTGACGGCATTTTTGGATTCTGCATAAAATTTCACTTTAGAAACATTAGTCGAATTATAAAGTTCATCACTTTTCATTTATTTTGTTAACTTGTGTAATAGATACGAATGTTAGTAGTATTTTTCATTTACATAAATACATACACTATTATATCAATATTTCATGGGAATGGGAGAGACCATCAGGGCACCCGATTTAAGCAATCTGGATGGAGAGAGTGGTAATGCCAACTTCTTATTGCAAACAGTTTGTGAATAGATGGCGGGCGCTTCTCCCCGCCCATTGGGGCATCCTCATGTTAGATGGCTTGCTCTTTTGACCAATTGTTCAATCTGGTTGTTGGAAGGAGATTCTTTATATCCCTGTGGAAACGTATAAGTGATGTTGCCTAACAATCCACCCAACCCCTTTTTGGCCCTTCATACAATGACATGATTAGGATAGTCAGTGGTTATTAAAGCTTGATAAAGTCTAACAGCGAGGAGAGCCCATTGCTGTCGGACTTAGTTTCCGTGCTACAATGGGTGGTAGTACATATCATACAACATACATCATACACATTTATTTCAGGACACAGCTTCAATCAAGCAAAACCTGGAGCATATCAATGAAAATTTGTCATAAGATTTATTCCATCCGCCCTGCGTAGATAACAGCGTGATCAACTGCGATGTGTCTAATACCACATCGGAAAGACCTGTTGAGAACAAAAATTTGTCGGTTAATACTTCGCCTTAAAAAACAGAACGGAACGAACAAAGAAATGATACTCAGCAGTAGTACTCCGCACAAGAAGTTTGAAAGAAAAATAATCAAAAAAAGTCGTTGACGTTTCTTCCTAATATCGTGCAGCCATAGGTGCAGTGATAGGCATGACTCAGCCACGACAATGAAAATGATATGTTCACGATGTTTTCAAAAAGTTTGGCTCTTCAACTGAAACCGATGCAAAATGCTATAAGTGCAATGTCCGAGATCCAACAACTAGTGTCCGGGCACTCATTACGAAGTTTGTGTGGACATATGGGCGATTATTCATTGTTCTTGCTTCCCACTAGCACGACTCACTCACTATGTCCAAATAACTATCAGCATTCCAGTGTTCAACAACCACAAACTTCTGGGGAGCACACTTAATCGAATCATTGAGTTCGATCATTTCAACAAAGATATGTGTGGAAATTCATTACATTCGTCTGACTCATACATTCAAACAGGATCTAGTGAACATCATCAGAATTATATCCAAACGACTTTTTCTTTCCATCAAACCGCTTGTTTAGGATTAACTCAAATCACCATATCTGGCAACCTGAACATGTTCCACACTTTCGACACAGTAGCACTCTCCCTCATTC
>JASCZW010001053.1:0-128570 GCA_034211315.2 Aedes japonicus | reverse complement strand
TAGGGGGCCACGCGATGCAATGATCTATAGACGAGGCGCTCTCGGAATTGTCAGCAGCCGTGTGTGTGCTTTTCTCCATCTTGGAGAAGGGGCAGCGCTATTTTTCCTCTGTATTTGGTTTTGTTATTTTCGGGAGAGGTGCGATTTATTTTCAAGGCTTCTTTTTTTTATATCGAGGCGCGAATAGTTTTTATTAGATATTTATTTCCGGCGTTCGATTGGTGCGTGAACTCGAGGTGGCCACGTGATTGATGGGTGTTTTCCTTTGCCGCCTACTGCGGAGGAGATGTTAGAATGGTGGGGAGATTGACGGCGAAGGAGGTTGTTCTTTACGTCTGGCGTTAGAGGGTTGATTGATTGGTGTTCATTGTTATAAAATGTAAGTGATTTTGATGAAGAGATAGCAGATTAAAACACACTTGAAATCATGTATAATATACCGATCAATCCGATCAATATGTAAGAAAATACATTTTGTGATTCTTTACAATTTTTTTTTTTTAAATTTATCATTTCAATTTTTACTTGTTATCTTACCAATAAAGTTTGCGATTCTAACATGTGCAGTTTTGCAGTAACGTTTCAATTTCTTATTGATTCTAAATTAGCCAAAATCCAACAGATTTTTATGATTTAAATTTCAGTAGGCTGAAAATTCAATATTGTTTCAATCCCAACTAACATTTTTAGTTGCCTAAGCCGAAGTTAAGAACTTATAAGCTGTTTTATAATTGTATAAAAGCAAGTGAAGCTGAATAAGCTATAAGCAGAATTAAAAAAATCTATACAGTACTTATGCGTAATGTTACACAGCTTTTACACAACATTTAGCTTTAGGTTGCATACTTTGAAAAGAAAGCTCTTATGCGAACAATGTTTGTCTGCATTTACACAGCTTGTTTATGTAGCTAAGAAATTAGTCGGATAAGCTTTTGGATTATCATTCTGTGTTCTCTTCACAGTTTTATTTGTTGGCTTTGTAATAGCTTTTCCAAAAGCCTTTATATTGAAATACCTTAGCCGCTATACAGCTTAGTGATAAAAGCTGTATGTAGTATGTAATATAAGTACACTGAGCGAACAAATCGAGAAGATTTCATTTCGAATATCGTATTGAAATTCGCCAGAGACATTGTGCTAGAATTTATACGATTCCCTTATGGAAAGAAATCATATGACGATCATGTGAGTCATTTTCCTCACATGAACAAAAAAAAGTTGCAATCGGGATGCGAACCATGAACCTCGGCATTCGGGGCCGAGCCACAATCCCACGAGGACTATACACACGCTTGATAAGTGATGTCAATTGAAAGTGTAAGAAGAGGCATGCTTTTATCACCGATACAGCAATAATATTTTCATACGATCTCTTATGGCTTTGTGGTTCACAGTTCCGATCGTGAGGATGATTTTCTGACTTTAGTTGCGGCACTGAGAGTATGCAGCATATGTGCGAGTTATTTATATGGAGTTCTTAAGTTGAGTCTGAGCTGTCAAACTTGAACTGAAAGGAATACCAAGTCCATTTTATCGAGCAGAGCATTTAAGTTTCTAAAATATTGACGAAGGATTTGGAAAAAAATAAGAAAAGCGGTACTTACTATTGAAAACGATTTATAATAACGAATTATGAAAACGATTATAATAATCTCGGTAACACTGATTTTCAAAACAGTATGAACCTGTTCGTAAAGAGATTCAGCAATTATTGTTGTTCAGCATTATTAGAACTAAAATATGGTTTGGGGCACTTTGAATACGGGTACCGGAATTCCCTCACAGCTGATATGGATCTGAGGATACTGGTCACCGTTCTAGGAGTGAAGGTGCAAGTTCAAATCAAGTAGAGTACACTGTATCAGTGATATATAAATATATACTATATATAAACATTATAATACAAAGATCACATAGTAGTTAACTGTTAATTACGCATTACAACGATGAAACAACACCTTTTGCCGTAATACACAGTATTGTAATGCAGTGTTTGACATACATATTTTTCGATTGCTGTATAGTAACTATGTTTAAGCGTTTATATCAACGTCGTTAGGGTCAAGCAATAAAAGCTGTTTTGCCGCTTTGTTCTAAAAAATAGAAAATTGCAGAATGAACAAATCAATATGCTGAATATTGCGTGCTGTCTTTGAAAACAGTTACGTAATAAGTTGTATAATTTTTTGGATAAAAGCTTCCTAGGCTACAAACCGATTACATATTCTGCTTGACAGTTTTTTTCATTTTCACGAAGCTGGGTAGATTCGCCAATTTGCACGAAAATATTGGATGAAGCGCTTGTGCAGCCATGCTGCTTAACCATTTACTCAGTTTAAAGTTGTATACGTTTTGCCAATGAAGCGTTTATCTAATGAAAAATGTTACTTGGGATGACCAATTCCCTAAACTGGTCCTCATTTTAATTCTAAATATTATTCCATTAGAGAAGTACTCAAGCAACCAAAAGTTCGGATAAAAGGGTATTGTTTGGCCTAATCAGATAAACTAGGCATCGTTCAAAGAATGCAATGAAACTTATTAAAAATTTTTATGTTATTAACCGAACTTTCAAGTTTGCGATTACAATGACTAAGTTTCTAACAGCATGTTCACCAATATTCATAGCAAACTATACAATGAGTACGAGTATGAGTATGATTGACCGCCTGAAGTTGCTATTCCGTTAATGTAAGATCAGCTGTAATTACACAAAGAACCAACAGATGGTGCTTTTGAGGCTAATTTACTTCCTCAATTTATTCAAACTGGTCCTTTATTTTGGCAATACCGGCGCCGGCCCACCCACATCCAGGTCAAATAAGATAAACGCTTTATTGAGGGCCACTGCACTTCCACGAGAAATCATTATGATGTTGGATAAAAAGGTTGCCAGGTTGCATGCTTCGTTTGGTTAACGATTCGAATTCTTCCTTTAAGCCCACCTAACCCACGCTATGTATTCTAAAAGAGAGAGGAAGGTTTTTTCCTATTTCACAGACATGAGGAGTTATTATTGTGACAGGAAGTAACAAACACGAGTTATTCGAAAATTGGATTTTTTGTGTGGATATATTAAGTTTCCGTGTTTTGCATAATTCATAATCATATGAAATATATTTCGCCTTATTGTTAGCTTAAGTTTTCTTTGTTATTTTGTTGAGCGCACCAGGTTATCACTTTTTTCCATTGTATTATCTCTTGTTTTTTAAAAAGTTCGTATATTTGCTAGGCTCAGGCGTGTGTAACACTTTGCGGAGCCGATATTCAATATTGTTATTTACAATTTATTTTTCAATTTCAGTAAAAGTGGGGTGTCAATAACTCGTGGCTAGGTCGAGGTTAATGGGTCACATTATCGTTTGGAAGGGGCTAGGCCGGTAATTTATTTAATAGCTGCTCATTGTTGTGACATCTACCAAATCCTCGGTCCCTGTAGTCCCGTCAGGGAACTAAGCCACAGATGGCCCGATCCCCGGCTGGCTGGGCGAGGGACAAGTGGCATGGAAACAAAGGATAGTATAACTGGGACACAATGGCAGGGAATTTACTAGAGTGGAGGAAGAGGGGTGATGATATTACACTCTGAGATCAGACAAACAAAGGGATTCGTAATCAAGCTGCATGTAGGAAAGACTGCCATTCCCGAAACATCTCTTACCTCGCGGAAGGGTTGTCTACCTCGGGCCACTAGGGTATCCAATAGTCGTGCTCTGAAACCAGCATAATTCGGGAAATGTCAAGCTGCGTAAGCGATGTCATCATAACCGGTTCCGCACCAACATATGTTGCTATCGACGAGGTTAATTCTGTAGAGATGTGCTTCTAGCGGGTAGTGGTTAGACGTAAGCCTTGACATTACACGAACGAAACCGCAACTAACATCCAGAACTTTGATCCACGATCTCGACGATACATTTGGAATAATGGAAGGTAACCACCGCTCAAGAGAATTACTTGTCCAATCGTTTTGCCAACTTTGAAGAGAACTCTTACTTACTAATGGGAAACTATCATCATGTGAAATTCTTCTTTCAAAAATCTCGCCTTCTTGTGCACCAACGTTTGCTAGAGAGTCCATCTTCTCATTGCCTGGAATTGAGCAATGTAAGGGGACTCATGAGGTGAGGTAATCTTAAATGATCTTTCGACCAACGTTGTTTAGTCCATCAATCAATAATAGACTTTGGAAATTTCCGCCATTTCAGAGTAAAGGTCATCTAAAACCACATGAGCTGAAAAGGCAAATAGCTCTATTTTATTATGATGTGTATATTGTTAAGTAGGTCATTAAAACATCATATAGGTATCATCATGATACAATGATGATGTATATTATGTTAAATCAAATTAAATTTTCAGGACGTAAAATTGTATCTGTTGTATAGATGTAAATGTATATTTGTTTTACGTATATAAACATTCTTATATGTTTCAAATATATTATTAAATGTATACAAACATGATTTCATATGTAGGTCTGTTGTTTGTTTGTTTGTCTTTATTTGTGAGACTTTCAGCCGGGGGCTGGTTTGTCTCTTGAAATATTAGCGGTGTTTCTGAGCTGAGACCAGTGACTACACTGGCTGAGTCCGTAAAAACAACAATTGGTCGGTCTGATGGAGTGGTGACGGCGATCGATATGGTTAGTGCTTCGGCTGAGAAAATGCTGCATTGATTGAGGAGCCTATAGAACCGGGAAGAACCCTCGCCGGTTATCCCGATGCCGACTCCGTCGTTTCCAACGGAGACGTCCGTGTATAGGATGCAATGTTTGCAGGTTGACGAATTCAAAGAACGCCGTCTGTGCCGCAGTTGGGTTGCCTCCAATCTCCAGGCTCCAATCTTTGGCTCCACACCAATGGACCCTGGACACTGGGGGGAACACCTGATTGGCGACTTCGGTGAGGAGTTGGTTGGCCTGGTGGTCCTCAAGGAGGTTGACCCCTTCACTTGGGCCGGCTTCCTTCGCGAGGAAACCGAATATTCAGGAAGCAAAATACAACATTTCTGTCATATCAGGATCACCAAATTGACGTTTTTACAAATGCCATTCGACTATTCTCTTATTTAAAAATAAATATTATTATATAAACATTTAATCCTAAAACAGAGAAATTGGAGGGACTATCAGGCATCCCGCACTGAAGCTCTCTGGATAGAGAGATTGGGAATGCCAACTAGCCATGGCTAACAGTTTGTGAATTAAGGGCTTCTCCTCGCCGCTTGGGGAACCTCATGTTAATTAGCTCGCTCTTATGACCAATTGTTCAATCTTGTTGTTGTTCTATATACCCCGTGGATATGTATAAGTGAACTGAAAAAAAAATTTCAGTGTAATTACAGACAAAACATTCGCTATTTCAGAACATCATCCGGTAGAGAAAACTCTGATTAATTAGGTTAAGCAGATAATTTGCATAGAAGTATGACATTAAAAAAAATCACCGGGAAAAATTATTGTTTAAGTTTTCAGGCAGAACCCCAGAGCGTGACATAATTAATGGAGGTTCCCATACCAAAACTCGAGCTGGACTGCGTACGTTTAAGATTCAGACGTGCACAAACCGTGACAAGAATACGGTCGCAGAAAACCGTGCCGGGAAGTTGTACGTGCAGAAATTAACGAAACCACACTGCTACGTAAAGAATAATATATTCCCGAGAACCTCCGGACACAGAAGATGTCGAAGTTCGCCAAGCAGCTCTCAATTTGGCAAGTGATTTGTACTTGTGAAAAGCAGAGTATGCCTTTCGTTACCGCAAGCACCATAAATGGACCATGGTGTATCCAAAAGCGGCTTCTCCCTCTCCCGTAGGCTCACGATGGTCCGACATTTTTGTGGCCGGATTTGGCATCATGCCACTATAACGCTCTAAAATCTAATTTACCGGCTGAAACCAACAGTAAGGATGCTATTGGGGCACTCACAAACACAGATAAAAAGAAACATTGAATTTTCTGCGTTATCTAATGCCTATAGAAGGAATGCTAGATTTGGCAGAAAATAATGGGATATTTTATGTTAATTCAAGCCAGATAACGTCTGAATCAAGCCTGTTGTAAGAAAGATTGCAAACATTGTTGTATGGCGCATCAAAGACAACAACCAATTGCGTTGTTTACGCCTCCTTTGGCTTGGAATTAATCGAGGGGAAATTTTACGTGCTTGTTAAAATTATTTTTTTTTTCTGTGTAGGAGATGTTTTAAAATGCTGGGAAGCCAATTTGAACCGATCAGAAGCAATAATAATGATGATATTGGGGCCACAGAATGTGATGGTGGTATTTCATTAGGAAAACAAGGCAATTCATCTCAAAGCTTGAGAGACAACTTGGACCGATCTAGAACAACAGTACGGATGCCGCTGGAGTCACTTACGAAATGGGACAGTGGTTCATTCGTTCCAAGATAGGGTGGCCCGACGAGCATGGCGAATGAATAATTTGGATCACAATTACGCACCTTACCTTACAAAGTATCGATAAAACCGATTCAACCGGTTCAATTGATGGTCGACGTAAACCTCGCCACAACACGAAAGGACGTGCTAAAGTGGTATCAGGCGAATCATATCAATTTCTTGCCTATAGATCTGAACCCCCCAAATACTCCACAACTGCGTCCAAAAGAAAAATACTGAGCCATTATGAAGGATCACCGTATAAAACGGCCTAAAGTTGTGAAAAATGTAGAAAAATTGAAGAAAGCATGGGTTAATATGCAACAAACTGTCGATTCTGAGGTCGTGCAGAACCGTATGGCTCGGGTTAGTGTCAAGGCTCGCGCAATCAAATATAAAGGCGAAATAAATTCAACGAATGATGCTAAAAACTAACTTTTATTGTTTCTTTTTACTCCTTTTATCAATTCGGATGCTAATCGGATTAAAACTCGAATTTCGATTATGGATTTTGTTTGTGCGGATTTTAAACGGAACACCCTTTAGGTAGGGTTGAGCACTACTTGGGCACAAAATGATTCTTGTCATGGAAGGTTTTTATTGGTCAAATTGTCTGAAATTCGTCCGCTTGCACTTTAATACGAAGAATCTTTTTGCCATTTATGAACCCTACAGGCTTTAATAAAAAAACCATGACGAAGTGATTCAACGTGCCGCAAATGGGGTCCGTCTCTCTATGCTAATTTTGAATACAAAAAATCAGCTCTGCTTGAAGACCTTCGCTTGGCAATCGAATTTGTGCTTGGGAGATTTTTTTTATGTGCATTATAGTGAATTGCAGCCTTTTCTGGTTTTCAGGTGCGATTAACAATAAAGGGTGATACGGTCAAAATTTGGTCAAGGGAAAACGCGTGTAAATCGGTGAAATCGTTTATTTAATAAATCAAATTAAATTTCTTTTTCAAGTTCAATTAGTATAAAATTCAGGAAAAATATTCAGTTAGGCTTCCGCTTTTCCAAATCCGAATTGCCGGGCCTTACGCTTGACCCCTGCCATCAGATTTTGTACAGCCACCTTGTCCACCTTCTTCGCCGCAGAAAGCCAGTTTGCCTTGAACTGCTGCTCGTCCTTAGCAGTTTTTTTGGTCTTCTTTAGGTTTCGCTTGACAATAGCCCAGTATTTCTCAATTGGGCGGAGCTCTGGCGTGTTGGGAGGGTTCTTGTCCTTGGGAACCACCTGCACGTTGTTGGCGGCGTACCACTCCATGGCCTTTTTACCGTAATGGCAAGATGCCAAATCCGGCCAAAACAGTACGGAACAACCGTGTTTCTTCAGGAAAGGCAGCAGACGTTTATTCAAACACTCTTTCACGTAAATTTCTTGGTTGACAGTCCCGGAAGCTATGAAAATGCTGCTTTTCAAGCCACAGGTACAGATGGCTTGCCAAACCAGATATTCTTTGCGAACTTTGACAGTTTCGTGTGCTTGAAAATATCTGCTACCTTTCCCTTCCTTTTGCCGTATAAAACTCCTGTCCCGGAAGCTGCTTGTAGTCGGCTTTGACGTAGGTTTCGTCGTCCATTACCACGCAGTCAAACTTCGTCAGCATCGTCGTGTACAGCCTCCGGGATCGCGCTTTGGCCGTCGTATTTTGTTTATCATCGCGATTTGGAGTCACTACCTTCTTGTAAGTCGATAGTCCGGCTCGTTTTTTGGCTCGATGCACGGTTGTAGACGATACACCCAGCTTATTTGCGGCATCTCGGAGAGATAGGTTAGGGTTTCGCTTGAAACTACCGGCAACTCTCTTTGTCGTCTCAGCGGCTTCCGGTTTTCGATTTCCCCCCGATCCAGACTTCCTGGCTGTCGACAAACGTTCCCCAAACACTTTAATTACATTTGTAACGGTTGATTTGGCAACTTTTAGCGATTTTGCCAACTTTGTGCGAGTAGCTCGGATTTTCGCGATGCGCGAGCAAAATTTTGATACGCTGCTCTTCTTGCTTGGACGGCATTTTGACAACTGAAGAGTGAATTCCAAAATCAAAATAGGAGCAACATTCTACACACACACCTTCAAAATGAGGGGTGTTCAGGTTTTTTAAATGCAAAATTGAAAGAAATACGTCAAGTTGATATTGACCAAATTTTGACCGTATCGCCCTTTATGACTTACCTTTGTAGACGGGCATTTTTCTCCATATTCTTCTTTCTGTCTTGCGGTGTTGTATTGTAAATTTTAAGAAAAATCCACATAATAGCCAACAATTTATGCGCCAGCTGTTTTGATGAGTAATTGTAAATAAATAAAAGCCAAAATGTTTACTTCCGTATCAAGCATTATAGTTTTCAAATCCGTAATTTGAACAAATCTGATAAGATATCTCAAATCAAGAAAGAGGTACTCGGCTGATCATGCATCAAGTAATACCAAGTAGGAAAGCGGAACCTATCTTGAGCTCAATAAGCAGACCTCCAGTGGAAATCGGTGAATAAAGGGTGTCCACGATGAAATTGCCACACTATGAAATTGCTCTAACTTTATAACCGTTGGGTAGAATTTAATGAAAATTTAGGTGGATTTAGTTCATAGTGCATTATTTACATCCTGCAAAGTTTTAAAGTCCTGTGATCAAAACTCGCGGAAATGGAGGTCGAAAGAACAGCTCGTGCGTGATAAAATCTTGCGCATTCATCACGAGAACAAGGATCTCTTCATCGTTCCATCGCTAAAACGTTGGGAATCGCGAATTCCACGGTGTCGCGAGTGATTAAGCAGTTCGACGAACGGTTGATCATCGATCGGAAGCCCAGAAGTGAATGAAAAAGTATTCCGTACAACACCAAAAATCACAACCGCGTAGTTGGGGCCTTCAACTGAAATCCGAACGCCTCCGTTCGGGATGTAGCTGAAGAAGCTGCACCTAAGCCGAAGTTTTGTCCAGAAGGCCAAAAATAAGGCTGGGCTTCGAACGTTCAAGGTACAAAAGGCCCCTAATCGCGACGAGAAGCAGAACAAGTCCGCCAAAACCCGTGCCAGGAAGTTGTACCTCAACATGCTGACGAAAGTTGAATGCTGCATCATGGACGACGAAACATATGTGAAGGCCGACTTCAAACAGACCCCGGCAACCTGTTTTTCACGGCCAAGGATAAGTTCAGCGTTCCGGAGCATGTCCGCACTCAGAAGATGTCCAAATTTGCGAAGAAGTTCCTGGTTTGGCAAGCCATCTGCACGTGCGGGAAGTGGAGGACACGATGAACGGACAGGTGTACATAAAAGAGTGCCTCCAGAAGCGGCTGCTTCCTCTCCTGAAGGCCCACAACGGCCCAACAATCTTCTGGCCGGATTTGGCCTCATGCCACTTCTCCAAGGACGTGTTGAAGTCGTATGCGAACAATAAGGTCAATTTCGTGCCGAAAATGTTCAACCCTCCCAACACTCCGGAGCTCCACCCCATCGAGAAGTACTGGGCGATTATGAAGCAGCACCTTCTTAAACGACCTAAGGTAGTGAAGACAGTCGAGGAACTGAAGAAAGTATGGGTTTACATGCAAAAAACGGTTGATTCACAGGTTGTGCAGAATCTTATGGCCGGGGTTAAGGCCAAGGTGCGGGCATTTGCGTATGGACTGTAAATAAAATACGAGTAAAATGGTAAAATGAAGTTTAAGAGTTATTTCTCAATCCCTGAAAATTTGATGGCAATCGGATGAAAACTTGAATTTTGCGAATCAATTTTGTGTGTGGCAATTTCATCGTGGACACCCTTTATGCACTAAATATGCACTGTAAACGGTGATTATGCACTGAATACCGAACACATTTTCTTCCAATTTAATACGGAAAAGTTGCCACTGCTATGTATCTATTTTAATAATATCACGAAAAACTTCAATCCCATCGGTGTACATATGTTAATCGTACTGATTTTAGTCAAGAAAAAATATAAACAAGTTAACGCTCTCCACTACTACACCCAAAAATGAAGTAGATCATTTGACAGCACTACACGTGTGTTAGGTAGCATGCATATAACCAAGACAAAATGAAAGGGTTTGTCTGTTATTCTTCCATGAGAATATTGACAACAAGACGCACCATAACGTTGGGCATAGAATGTTCTATGAATGATTGAACACGCACACTAGCGTTGTTGTGTTTTCTATACAGTATGTGAGCAGTGCCGCCAAATTCAACAGAGATGGAAAAATATTAATAAATGTGGTATTTTATTTCTCGGTAAATATTGAAGAAATCTACAATAAGATGTATATTATTATTTATTTAATCTATAGAAAAATAATATAGTTCAACTTTGGGCAATTTGTAGCACTCCCACATAAAAGGCGATATTGAAGTTCTGCCAAACCCATTTCATTCGAATAAGAGTCATAATAAAATAGTTTGGCAACATCAAGCGATTACAGCGATTGTAAACACGGTTCAGAATAGGTGCAAGCGTATTTAAATTATTGTGAAAATTAATCCCTTAGTTTTCTAGTATACCATCACGTACTCGTAGATTCTCGTGTGGCTAGTGTAATAAATGAAGTGTGATTTTTATGGTTTGTGCAATTACGCAACGAAAATGTGTGAGGATATAGTGCAATTAAAGAGAAAACTTGGAGTCTGGCTCGAGTATATTCTCTAGTACGGTTAATTCAATACGACGAATTTGTAGTGCAAAGGTAAGAATTTGTGTTGAAAATCTGACTGCTCATTATTTTTGCTCGTTTTTGTAGCTTTTAAAGGGCGATACGGTAAAAATTTGGTCAATATCAACTTGACGTATTTCTTTCAATTTTGCATTTAAAAAACCTGAACACCCCTCATTTTGAAGGTGTGTGTGTGTGTAGAATGTTGTTCATATTTTGATTTTGGAATTCACTCTTCAGTTGTCAAAATGCCGTCCAAGCAAGAAGAGCAGCGTATCAAAATTTTGCTCGCGCATCGCGAAAATCCGAGCTACTCGCACGCAAAGTTGGCAAAATCGCTAAAAGTTGCCAAATCAACCGTTACAAATGTAATTAAAGTGTTTGGGGAACGTTTGTCGACAGCCAGGAAGTCTGGATCGGGGGGAAATCGAAAACCGAAAGCCGCTGAGACGACAAAGAGAGTTGCCGGTAGTTTCAAGCAAAACCCTAACCTATCTCTCCGAGATGCCGCAAATAAGCTGGGTGTATCGTCTACAACGAGCCGGACTATCGACTTACAAGAAGGTAGTGACTCCAAATCGCGATGATAAACACAATACGACGGCCAAAGCGCGATCCCGGAGGCTGTACACGACGATGCTGACGAAGTTTGACTGCGTGGCAATGGACGACGAAATCTACGTCAAAGCCGACTACAAGCAGCTTCCGGGACAGGAGTTTTATACGGCAAAAGGAAGGGGAAAGGTAGCAGATATTTTCAAGCACACGAAACTGTCAAAGTTCGCAAAGAAATATCTGGTTTGGCAAGCCATCTGTACCTGTGGCTTGAAAAGCAGCATTTTCATAGCTTCCGGGACTGTCAACCAAGAAATTTACGTGAAAGAGTGTTTGAATAAACGTCTGCTGCCTTTCCTGAAGAAACGCGGTTGTTCCGTACTGTTTTGGCCGGATTTGGCATCTTGCCATTACGGTAAAAAGGCCATGGAGTGGTACGCCGCCAACAACGTGCAGGTGGTTCCCAAGGACAAGAACCCTCCCAACACGCCAGAGCTCCGCCCAATTGAGAAATACTGGGCTATTGTCAAGCGGAACCTAAAGAAGACCAAAAAACTGCTAAGGACGAGCAGCAATTCAAGGCAAACTGGCTTTCTGCGGCGAAGAAGGTGGACAAGGTGGCTGTACAAAATCTGATGGCAGGGGTCAAGCGTAAGGCCCGGCAATTCGGATTTGGAAAAGCGGAAGCCTAACTGAATATTTTTCCTGAATTTTATACTAATTGAACTTGAAAAAGAAATTTAATTTGATTTTTTAAATAAACGATTTCACCGATTTACACGCGTTTTCCCTTGACCAAATTTTGACCGTATCACCCTTTAATGATATTCAAGACCTTATTTTATTCAGTTATTGGAAAAATTAAACATCTTTTTACGTTTGAAGTTGCATGGCTGCAGAATGTGATGAATAAATGTAATATGGTGAGCATAGGTTCCGCTTCCCTATCACGTGATGTACGGATTGGTAACTCGTAAAGAGTGAAAAAGATGTCCTTGAATTTGGAGCAGAGAATCGACGGTGGATAACTGAACAGTTTAGAAGAAATCCGACATTATTCTTATATGACCCAGAGACAGCTTTAAGAGAACTGCGCTGAGCAGTTCAGCTTCAAGTATCTCAGATTTGTCATTTCTTCAATGAACTGGCCGCAATCAACTGGGACCTGCATCATCTTACCTTTTTCGACGAAATGTCGATCGACAACCGTAGTATGTTGCGTCGGTGAAAAATTGATGTATAGGGGAAGCCAGAGTATCTTTGCTCTGCTCTTTGGGCCAGACAGGAATAAAAAACACGTTCTTGACGGAAGGAACTTTTACGGAAGTTCTCGGAGTGTTGTCGTAGCTTAGCTAACAGTGGAGAAGTTTTCCGACACCCTGGACTTTTATAAATCCATTTCACCGCAATTCTCGGCTACCTAGACCGTGTCCGGGGCTGGCTGATTTGGTGCTTGAACTTCGTGACCACTCAGAGCCATAGTGGTTGCAAAATCGCCAGCATAGAGTTAGTAGCATAAAAAAAAGACAAAGAAGATTTTAGTGGCATGCGGGTGTATGTGAGATAATTGAAACGACTCTTCGTTTCTTTGACCACAAATTTTGAATCCCTGTACCCCAACAAAACTTAATCGGAACCTCTAATTATAATAACTCTAGCACATTTACTGTCTTAAATAGTTATCTGAACCCTAAATTCCTACGTATAGACGATTTTGTGACCTATCTAGCGGGTTTATCTTCAGTTTGCTCCTCCCTTCCACCCATCTACTGTTTGGCTTGAAGGATTCATGATCCTACTCAATCTGACCGCCTTGCAAGTAGGTAATACTAAAAAAATGATCCTATGATATTGTCAGCCTTATTTTGCGTGGCGTGTGAGTCAATACGACTCGCTCTCACACACGAGGTGACACCTGTCGCCTCGTGTGAGGTGACTCTCCTAGCTCTTGATTTGCACGGATAGTCACCTCACACGAGACGACAATTGTAACCTCGTATGTGAGAGCGAGTCGTCTCGACTCACACGCCACGCAGAATATGCCTGTGTATATCACTCATCATACACTGCTACTGATACAAATCACATAGAAAGGTCCATTCTACTGCTTTAAATTGTGTTTTTCAAGCGGGCCCTCCGCGTCCTGTCTCTAATATACATGCTTGTCATCGTCAGTTTTAAGTAACACTTTTCTGTGACTATGTGCCACATTTTGAAGTCAGATAATTATCCTGATCAAAACATTCACCCCATTCTGAAATGGTGCAATTACATTCAGAGATTATACCATGAGCAAATCAGGTATTTTGGTTATTTATTCCATAAAACAAATGGATAAACAACAACATAAGTTGCCACGAAAATGAAAAGTGTACTTTTAGTCGTTTTCGCTAGATTGAAAGTAAGAAGTCTGAACGGCCGCCAGTATCACACCTGATGTTAGTGCCTTTATATAAATGTTCTACGACGTGGCAGTGAAAAAATGACTAGAATATGTGATACTTTCACTACTGGTCAAATTCTTGGTCTCACATGCATGTTTATAGCATGAGATAAGCCCTCTCACCGTGGACAAGGTGAAAACTTTGACCCACGAGAGGGAAAATTGTTGAAGGCAAAATGTCGGTGTTAAATATCACGTCCCATAACGCCCACTTTTGCAAGCGAGTTCGTTCTCTCATTGCCTGCAATTGAACAATGAGATAGGATCCAAACAAAGGTGATAATGAAAAAACGTGAAGATAAATTTTCATAATAAAATAAGTGGTGTGTCTTACCGGCCTCAAGGAACGAATAGCCCTTATAGATCTGATACTATCCGTGAAAATGAAGTAATGATACGGTGTAAGTGAGGCAACAGTTTCTAACGAAGCATGTATGACCGCCAATTCAGCGACAAAAACAGAACAAGGAGCTTGAATTTTTCGTGCGGCGCTATAAATTTCATTGCATATACATAAGCCAGCGGACTCCTCTATCAAAGACCCGTCAGTAAGAAACGTTTTAGTAGAATCAACTTGGCCAAATTTTGCAGCAAATATCATCGGAGCAATCATAGGACGATAAAGCTCTGGGATTCCATGAAGCTCCTGCTTCATAGATAAATCAAAATGAACCGAATTATCAAAGTTGGAGAAGCGAATACGATTGGAAATATAAGAATTGATCTCTTTATATCTGTTGCAATAATAAGTGTTATAAATTTATTCGTTGGAGTATTTGACCACTGTGCGCTACAGTTGCTTTCCAACAGCATCAAAAAATAAATCTCTCTAGATAAATACACGCAAAGAATCATGAGCGACCAAAATTTCGATAACATCGCATTGCGATTGAAGTGTTCTAGTTCTATTTTTGTCATTTCCAAATTTTAAAACTGGCAAGCAGTCAGCAACAAACATTAAACTCAGCGTTGTGATCGGCCTAAGCGGTTTGAATACTACTGACAGCTTGCACTCAGAAAAGTAAACTAACAAGTTTCCTCGAATGCAAAACCATCCTTAAGTTATACTATTAGAAGGCAGTTCATCATAGCTTTACCAGCGGCTTTAATTTTCCTGTAGATCTGCTAAAAAAAACCCCTGCCACCATTCAGAGCCATCATCAAAAGCCACGTTCAAAACCACACTGATTGTTTATTAATTCCCACGAATGCATTAATCACCGGTGTGAATTGCTCCGAAAGCTGTTGCTCACCTGGTTATGCTGCTGCTAACTACATAGACGAGCTGCCATCGATATCGGACCGATGAGTTGAGTACCTACATAATGAACTGCTTATTTTAGCGTTACCTCGCACCTTATTCATCCAACCCCCCCCCCCCCCCTGCCTTTTATCCTGGTGTCATTCAGCCATGATCTGAATTTATGCATCAAAAATCGCATCCCACCTCAATACACCAGGCCGCGTCCTCAACGCCGCACGGTCTCTAAATAGTGCATACACGTGGTCAATAATCCTGCTAACCGGGTCCACATCGCGTGGAAATTTTCGGGCACAGGGCCCGGCTCCGGCT
Organism: Aedes japonicus; assembly: GCA_034211315.2. Classification (NCBI taxonomy): domain Eukaryota; kingdom Metazoa; phylum Arthropoda; class Insecta; order Diptera; family Culicidae; genus Aedes; species Aedes japonicus. The sequence goes on along the minus strand of JASCZW010001053.1, from coordinate 112,934 downwards.
TGTTCTAAGTGATTCAATGGGTGACGCTTCACTACACCGCTCACCACGTCGACGTCGCCATTGCCGCCCGGCGTCATTTGACCTGCTGCAGGCATGCAGCCAGCCAGCCAGTCAGTCAAGTGTGTGTGTGTGTGTGTATGTATAGTGATGATGACAATCAACCACCGCTCGCGGCCGGGAAAACTGCATACCGGGGGAATCTGCTAACGCTACCGCTCCGCTGCTGCAGTGATAGGCATCAATGAACTGACATGTGTTCCAGGACTTTGGGACACGCGGTTTGTCAACCGATGGGGGATGAATGTTGCCAAACGAGGTGGCGATAATTAGCCAATGGTTTATGATTGATCAGATCAATTTACATATTTACGTAGAGGATGGGAGGGCTCGGCGGGGAGGTAACGTTGCCTTTTCGCTGTGTTGGGAAGCCCCGTCGACGAAGTCCATCCCACAGAGAGAGAGAGAGAAAAAAAATGCACTTTTCACAACCACAGCAGAAAGATGCAGAAGCCACGATACGAAGCTTAATTTAAAAGCATAATGCTTAATAATAACGCTGGGAAAGCCAATTCCGATATCATTATTGGACGAATGGAGACATGAAGTGCACGGACGGTGTACTTTTCGGAATGTTCAGGCCAAGTGTAAGGTTTATTCGATGGGGCTGTGAGTTTTTCGATTGATTTTTTTGTTTCAGTATCAAGAGTCATTTATTTCAATTGAACCTACACACACCACTGCCCATTTATGACCCAGCATACTAGCTAGTATCGAACATGGAATATTGCACACTTGCTGTCCCATTTTCTCACATGAACTTTAAATTGCCCAAATTTATCGATACCTTTCGGATTCCTCCTGCCCGCCCTTCCGGAAAGTGAAAGCAAGAGAAACGGCGGCAGCAAAGTGAAAGCATTGGCACATTAGCAATTAAAACGATGCTTGGGATTTGAGTCGCAATGTGACAATCAATATGAAATAAAATGTCGATTACCGTCCATCACCTTGCATTAATCATGCGGATAAATTGAGCCGGGCCGAGACGAGACTGTTGTGGGACGAGGTTCGGGGAAGGTGAACTGCATTTTAGTATAATCGAAAAAAGATCAACTGGATGCAAATTTTGATTGAAAGCCAAAAACGATTCCATCGTTCCCGGTTGTCGCGTTTGCCTGGGGTCCGGGAGGAGGTTGATTCTGATTTTCCATGGGTAGTTCGAAGAGTAGAGAAAAAACCACAAACCTAGCTAGATTATCGTCTAATAACAATCTTACCTATTTGAGTTTCGGTTTCATAATTCTACACAATTAACGAGAATGTTAAAATCACAAATCAATTGCTGAAAGGCACGAGCAGCTCAAGTCAGACCACACAACATTCGAGCTTCTATAGCGCATGCATCCCGTCATATTCCGCATTCTTTCGACCTTTCTTGCATCGTCATGATGGCATCGTTGTCATCGGTTAGCTTCAACCCTTCGTAGTACAGCGAAACGATCGAGTGTTTCCGACAGAAGGCCCACCACCAGCGATAGCCGGGCTTTCCTCCAAATTTGAACCGGTCGCCCTTCTCCCGATAGCTCTGGAAATGGCTCACGAATTCCAGTATGCTACTCAGCGAGCGCTTCGTCCGTTTGTTGTATGGCGAAGTTGCAGTGTCGCAGCAAAAGTTCAACACGGCTGCTTCCTCCTCGGGGGTGAGGGCCAGCTCCTGCAGGACGGCCATCCGATGGGCTTTGCCGAGTATGTTGTCGTAAAGTGTTCCCTTGAGGATTTGGTACTGAGTGCTGGCCTGCGTGAAACGTAACCGCTGGGTGACGACGGCGGTGATCGCTTCCTGCAGCTGATTCCAGTTCCAGGCGGGTGCCTTGGACGATTTGGAGCGGGATTCTGATGAAATGGGAAAGAAGTGTGGTTACAAAGAGGTGATCGCTGGTTATCGGGGGAATTACTTACCCGTTGAAGAATTCCATTCCTGAGAGTTGCTGAGCGATACCTGAAAGATAGGAAGGAGCGAATTTACTATTATGTTGGGAAAGTGACTGCTATCTGATGTACATCTTAAAATATCTAAAACCATAATCACTATAATGTACTTAGAATAAGAACATAGTACCAAACATAAACAATTATCTTCAACGCAGATTCTCTCCGAACAAACCGTTTAAATTTGAATATTTTTATAGGTTATGATTTGTACATTTTCATTTCACTTTATTGGCGTAAAAACATTACAATGCCTGTTCTGGCTGCACTGACATGCCGGGCCCTAAGTCATCGTGTCCAGGACTTGGTATGGTTTCACCTCTCTCAGCCTTGCAGACCCTACGGCCTGGAGTGTGATTTTTTTCATCCATCTCAAGGTCCCACTACGGCTTATAGACTGTTTCGAAAAATATAAATACACTGTCTTTCTCAATTATAAAAGACCAGACTGTGATTTTTGATTGTTTTATTCTCAAGGATAGTAAATAACAATGTTTTCTTTTCATCTTCATTTCAATTTGTTTGATTTTTCGTAGGGTAGGGTGCTTTCTCCTACCATTTTCACCCTATTTGTCTAATCTTTCTTAAATTTTTCAACACTATCCGCTGGTTTCATGTGTTTTCTCAGCATCGCCTTCGTCATAGCCCAGAATGTTTCGATAAGGCGAATCTCTGGGCAGTTTGGTGCCAATTTGGAGTAATGGCAGGAAGCAAGATCAGGCCAAAAGATAGTTGGCTAGTTATGCTGTTTTTTCAAGGGTAGCAACCTTTTTCGCAGACACTCCTTCACGGACACTTGACCATTCGTGGTGTCTGTCGTAATATATCGATGAATGAGATATTTCACATCCGCATATGGCCTGCCACACCATAACCTTCTTGTCATTTTTTCGGGGTAAATGGGTTTTACTGATCCAGGAACATCCTTTCACTTCGGCAAGGTATAAAACTGTGGTCCCGGCAGAGTTTTATTAAAGAGTTTTATGTAGGTTCCATCGTCCATGATAACACACCCCGAGTTTTTGGCCAGCAGTTTGTCGTGCAGCTTTCGAGCCCCCATTTTTCACGGATTCAGCCTGTTTGGTGTTTCTGCTTCCGACGAGCCTGCAGGCTCATTCTCTCTTTGTCACGGGTAACATTATCCGAAGTACTTAGCTTTTCCACATCTCTGATGCTGAAGGATGACGCTTGGAATACTCCCTTACTTTTCTGTCAATTGTAGGTCCACCCCGTCTCGGGGAATCTACTAAAGAGCACTGTTGTGGATACTTCCGTAATGTGGTTTGAACTGCTCCGACACTCAAACCTTCTTCCTTAGCCAATTTTCTGATCGAAAGACCACTGACGGTGCACCGTTTGTGCACAATCCGTTTTTTTTGCTCGGGAGAAAGACCACCTGTCGTGACCCGGTTGAGGAAACTTCAACTTCACTCCTCGCGACATTCCGCATTCGCGCCAGCACAACTGTGCTCTGCAAAATCCGTCAAATAACTGACTCGATCATGCACATGCACCTACTACGATTTCGTTTGAACACGCTGCTACGTGAATAACCTTCTTAAGAGTTATTACTACGTTCTGGCGAATCACTCAAATAAAATATATATAATTATTTCCATTTATTTTTGATCATTCAAATACTATTATTATTATTATTATTATTTCCATATTACTATTGAACTATTACATCTACCACATTCTTCCCCTCCTCTACTCTAACAAATTCATTTTGTCATTTATATCAACTTTCTTTTCTGGTCTTTTAAATAGTAATGTCAAAAACAACCAGAAAAAAACACAAAGCAAAACATTTCTCAGACCGAACTAGGAATCTCAGCAAGCTACCACTAAAACTGTTTTCCTGTGCATTATATACCAAGAAAGCTAATACTAGCTCCAGTCTTAAAGTAACTTTGCATAATTCCGCTTGTTTAAATATTACATTCAATTATTAAAAAAATGTCTTTCTCTACATCAAACAAAAATTCCTTTATCGTCAACTTCAATTGCGACGTTATTTCCAGTACTCTTTTGTTAAATACCTTTTTTTTGTATTCTCCTAAGCTCCAAACTCATACCAACACACTTTCAAATATTCTGTCAAAAAACACAGCGAATTAAAACAAAAACAAAGATTCTAGTACTGAAAAGCGCAAGAATGTATTGCAAGGTGCAGGCTTCAAGCTGTACTGCGGACCAAGGGGCTCTACAACAGTGAAGCAATATCATATCGCTAGCTGAATATTGATTCTTGGTTTTAATAAAACCGATTATCACTAATGTCAAGTCAAAATTTGGTTTAATATAACCACTATCTTCATCTATCACACCAAAGATAATATCGTTTGGCAAATCCAAAATCATTATGTTTGGTACTTAAATTTTGCCGTATGATTTAATGTCTTCACAATGAGTTCAATTGATAGAACGACTAACTTTAAACAAGTGATAGCTCTTATATCTAATATTTTTCGTATTTTCACTTCTTTTTTTTTTAACGTTACTGAGAGAAACTAAAATATTTCATTTATGATATCAATCATTCTTAACTTCATCGATACCAACAACACCATGTTTCACGTTGTTGCAATTTAAATAAATTTTCAAATTAGCATTCATTGAAAAATCTATCATCTTTTTAGGGACTCATATAATTTTTATCTATTAAGGATTCACTTTGAACTGTTTCTATATTCTCTAGCAAGCGTATCAAGCTTCTCTTGAAAGCTCCGAAAACATGACTTAAAGTCTTTGCACGCTTGACATGGAACATTTCAAGCTTCAATTTGAACGTTTAATTTGAAACACACTTGAAATCTACACTAGAAGGCATTCAAATCTCCTATTTAAAGTTCACAGCTTCACTTGGAAGTTTTGCAAGGGTTAATTTGATGCTATCCAAGTTTCAATAAGAAAGTATAAAACATTAACATGGAAGCTTTCCAAGATTCAAAACAATGTTTCTTAGTTTGGCTTGAAATTATTTCGAGCTTCACTTAAACGCTTTTCAAGCTTAATTTGAAAGCTTCATTTGGAAGATTTGCAAGCTTCAATTGGTATCTTTGCGTGCATCATTTATAAGCTTTGCAATGTTTCTCCAATTCAAAATTCCTGTTGACTGGCAAGGTTTTCTTGAAAGAGCTACAATTTTATTTAAAAAAAATCAAAGCAACATTTGTACGCATTAAAATCTCGAGTACTTTTTCAAACAGACGTATCCGATTTTGTAAACAAAGAGGGGAAGTAAAATGCAAACGTAAAATTCATGATACCCTTAGCACTTTTACGCAAACTATGGCCACCAACACAAGGAATAACATTTCCTTCACATGATGGTGATGCTACTTTCCGTGAGGGTACTTAGAGTTTTGAGAAATTTACGTTTGAATCTTACTTCCCCTCTTTGTTTACAAAATCAGATACGTCTGTTTGAAAAAGTACTCGAGAAATTTTTAAATAGGCTTGAAATCAATCCAAGCATGAATAAGATGGTCTTAAATTTGCAGCAAGAAGCGTTTCAAGTTTCATTTTAATCATTCCAAGCCTTCATTATTTGAAAGTGACGTTCAGAAAATTAACAATTGAGCATCACCACAACAGCATTTAATTTAGTTGCTACACTTTTAACTTACGTCATCATCATCATCGTCATATTTCTACGAAAGTGGATGTTCTGTCAACTAGTTATAAATAAGTGCAAATAATTCCAATTACAATTAATTTCTAGAAATTTGTCATTGTCATCAGTAACTTCTCCGTCCCTGCTCTTGCTGATGTTTATTTTGTTGAATCTTCTGTCCTACTCTACCACCCATCCAACCTTCCGTCAGACTGGATTTTTTAAATCAGCTCTAGTTTTGTTTTCTCACCCTCTTCGGCCTACTCCACTGCCCATCCGTCAGAGAGTCTACCGAAAGGGTTTAACTATCTCCGGTCTTCCGTCGGAAAAGTGTTTTTCAGCTCTAGTCCTTTTTTTTCATCCTCTTCGTCAGGGAGCCTACCGAAGGGGTCTTAACCTCCTCCGCCCTTCCGTCGGAGGGGAATTTTTTCCAGCTCTATTTCTTTTTTTTCCACCCTCTTCGGCCAACTCCACTGCCCATCTCCGTCAGGGAGCCTACCGAAAGGGTCTAAACTTCCTTCGCCCTTCCGTCGGAGAGGTATTTTTTTTTAGCTCTAGTTCTTTTTTTTGTTGTTTTAATATTCTGCATCTTACCAATCTTCAGTGAATTTCTGTCTACCCACTGCGCCATTGTCGTGACCCGGTTGAGGAAACTTCAACTTCACTCCTCGCGACATTCCGCATTCGCGCCAGCACAACTATGCTCTGCAAAATCCGTCAAATAACTGACTCGATCATGCACATGCACCTACTACGATTTCGTTTAAACACGCTGCTACGTGAATAACCTTCTTAAGAGTTATTACTACGTTCATGGCGAATCACTCAAATAAAATATATATAATTATTTCCATTTATTTTTGATCATTCAAATACTATTATTATTATTATTATTTCCATATTACCATTGAACTATTACATCTACCACATTTATTTTTGATCATTCAAATACTATTATTATTATTATTATTATTATTATTTCCATATTACCATTGAACTATTACATCTACCACACCACCCATTATCAGCTTTCCGTGCGAAAAATTCAAAAAAAAAATGACGGCATCAGTTTAATTTGGATGTAAACAACAGGACGCAGCCAAAAGTTGGTTGAATAATGCACGCATTTTTAATTGACAGTTAATCATTAGTATATTTATAACTATCGGAACAGTCCATGTGGTTCCTGAAATCTGTGTTTTCTGGAACACCTTCTGGCCATATCTGCGGAGCCAGATGACCGATTCAAAAGAAAAAGTACAAAACCATTCTTTGGAGCTAAATATCTGTGGGAACGTCGGCCAACGGTTATAGCGAGGTTCGGAATGATACTCAACTATCTCGTTTGGTTGTCTATATCATACTAAAATTATATTTACATAGATCGAGTTTCATGCGATCAGGAGTAAGTGTTTGTGGTTACAATTGTATCAATGTAAGGTAATTTATTTTGGTTTGTTTGTGTTGTGTACGCCACACTAAAATCTGTTTCCACATTAACGGGCGTACGGCAAATCCTGACTTATCAATACGGGACCTTGCAAAAACATTGGATTTGCCTGAATCCACTGTTCACGATGTGCTCAAATCATTTTCAGAACGTTTGACGGTGGAGAGGAAACCGAGAAGTGACAAAAACATGGACCGAAAGGCGAAAAGTATATTAACAAAAAACCCAAATCTCTTCATTCGAAAGGTGGCTCGTAAAATAGGGATGTCGCCTGGTTTTGTCCAAAAATCAAAACAACCTTTGGGACTTGAGTCGTATAAAGTAAAAAAAAGTTCCAACTCGCAACGACAAACAGAACTTGGCAGCAAAATTACGGGCTCGACGTTTGTATTGCGAATATTTGACGAAGTTTTCATGCGTTGTTTTGGACGATGAAACTTATGTCCTGGAGGATTTCAAGCAGTTTCCAGGGCTGGCTTTTTATTCTGCTGTGGCAAAAAATGCTGCAGCTGAGCATTTCAGAACGAAGAAGGCATCGAAATTTCCCAAAAAATACCTTGTGTGGCATGCAATTTGCACCGGTGGCAAAAAGAGTAAATCTTTCGTCACTACAGGCACAATCAACAAGGAAATCTATCAGAAAGAGTGTCTTCAGAAGCGATTGCTACCTTTCATCAAAAGTCACAAATAAAAACCTTTGTTCTAGCCCGATTTGGCATCATGCCACAATGTTAAAACTGTGATGGAGTGGTACCAAGCACATCAAGTGAACATTGTACCAAAAACCTCAAACCCGCCAAATTGCCCAGAGCTACGACCAATCGAGAGATATTGGGCTCTGATGAAGCAGAAGCGGAATCAAAGACACTTCCAGCAAATTTTGAAAAAGACGGCTTCTACGATTTCTGAAGAGTCTGTACAAACTCTGATGGACGGAGTTAAGTGCAAAGTTCGAAAATTTTATGCAAATACCGAATAACTATGTGTTGTCTTCACGAATTGTTAAAACACATCCCATGAATCTAAAATAAACATCTACGACGGAATTATAATGCGAAATTTATGTTGATGATCGTATCCCGAGAAGCACGATGGGAAGAACTTCGGTCCAGCGAGAGTTTTGGTCGCACATGATTGCTGTTTTGAGCTGGCGATGTGTTCGCTCGATCTGAACGTTTGCTTGCGGGATTGTACGTAAGTGTGTGATTCCGAGCAGCCTGGTCAGTGTGCGAAACAATTCCGATTCTAACTGCCTACCACAATCGGTTGTAACGTTCGTTGAGACACCGAATCGTGTGATCCAGCCGTTGATGAAGGCACGGGCTACGGTGAGTGCCGTCATATTCAGGCAATACAAATCTCCTCCGATGGTGTAAGTGGGCCGATCAGATCCATATGCATGTGAGCGAATCGGCTATCTATCAGGTGTTGAGATTCTGGATACTGGTGTCTTGTTGTGTCGCTGTATTTTCGATTTTTGGCAGGAGATACACTGTGTGACGAATTGCTTACGTCTCTCGAGAGACGGCCAAACGAAACTCCAATGGTACAAACGGACGAATACTTCTGTATATACATCACAGTTTATTGGTGTAGGTGATAAAGGAGGTTTCAATAGCTTCAGCTGGACGGTTGTGTTGGGTGGTGGTGTATCCAAAAATTTTGCAGATCAGGATCGGTCTTTTGCGAGTGTGCCATACTATCGTAGTCGATCGCTTCGGACGTAGTGATTGTGTTGATTCGACTTAGCATGTCGGCGACTTTGTTCGCGTCGCCAGATACATGCCGAATGTCTCTGTAGTATACTCACTGATGAAACTGAGTAGGCGCTGCTGCGTCGGGTTTGCCTTCTCTGGTCGCTGGTGGAAGGCGGTGACGAGGGGCTTGTGGTCCGTATACACACAAAAAAATTCGAGCTTGGAGTGTATCTTGGAAGTATTTGATAGCCTCGTACATAGCGATTAGCTCCCTATCGTACGTGCTAGCGTTCTGACGAAGCTCTCGTTTCGCTTGCGAGAAGAAAGCAAGTGGTTGGGGACCATTTTGTGTGACCTGTGGTGGAGAACAGCTCCGGTAGCAGTACTCGAGGCATCGACATCTAGAGCGAAGGTTTGCCTCAGAAGAAGGGCGCAAAGGGGTGGCGTTTTTGCTAAATCCTGCTTGCCGGAGTACCGAAAGCAGTGTTTGAATCATCGTTCCACTGAAGAATTGTTATGCCGTTGCATGTATTTCCAGTGATCTTCGCTTGCAGAGTTCGTTGGTTTTCTGCAGCACGTGGAATAAAGCGCCTATAGAAATTGTTAGTGCCGAGGAACCTTTTAAGCTGCTTGGCATACGTGGGTTCCGGAACATCTAAAATAGCTTGAACCTTGCTGGACTTTGGCTTAATTCCCTGAGGTGTGATTTCGCGACCTAGGAAATCAATGGAAGGTTGCCCAATTTGACATTTCACAGCGTTGATGACCAGGCCGTTTTGTCTCGATCGTTCTAAAACTATGCGAAGCCTTTATGCTGATCGATGTCATCTGATGCTATGCACAAGTCATCGATGCACGGATAGAACGAAATCAAGGTCACCAAAAATAGCATGTACAATTGCCCGCTGGCATATAATTGACCTACGTTACGCCAATCCGGAAGGTCATATTGACATCTCGAATAGTCCAAAAGGAGTTGCAATAGCTGTCTTTGGGATATCAAATGGTGGGGAAATCTTGAATGTGTGGCACTGGATACCGATCTGGAACGGTGATAGCGTTTATATTCCGGTAGTCACCACAGGGTCACCCTTGCCATTTGACTTTTCACCAGATGCAGCGGGCTGGCCCAGCAGCTATTCGACGCTTGACAAATGCCTTGTTCCATGAGAAATTGTAACTCAGCCTTTTGCTTCCTTCAATTTGTCTATAGGAAGACTACGAGGGCGGTAGAACACAGGTTGGCCGGGGGTGATGATTTGGTGCACGGTATTGGGTTTGGTCGGCTTATGCTTCATATCCAGAACGGTAATGTCCCAGTATTTGGTGAGGATATCCGCGAAGGGTGAATTTACTTCGAATGTGGTAATCGCTCTGACACTGCATGGATATTCTCGATTTTTAGTTGGTTGGTGTTATCGAACTTGGTTCTTCGAAGATCCCCGAGTAGATCGTAATACTTAAGGAAGTCAGCACCGATAATAGGAGATTTCACATCAACAATAACGAAAATCCACCTAAATGGTCTTCGCAGTCCAAGGTCGACAGTGATGCGTTTGGTACAGTATGTTTTGATATGTGTACCATTTGCGGCATAGAGCTGATATGATGCTGATGGGTTGAGGCGTTCTTTCGGCGTTGGAGGAATGACAGAGATGTCAGCGCCGGTATCGATTAGGAATCGATTTGACGATATTTGTTGTTTGATTCATGATGGTATTTGTATGGAGAGGGGTTTCGCTGTCTAGTGCGGTGGGTTTGCTGGTATTGGTAGCTTGATCTAATTTTCCTTCGGTCGAGTGTACACCTCGACAATCCCGTCGAAAAAAATACACTTCAAAGATGGGTTGTCGTGTTTGTTCTTTTCACACTTCCGAGCTTGGGCGCCTTGTCTATAGTGAAACCAGCAGATCAAACGACGAGGTGTTTTGCTTCAAACGGCTGTTGTGGCGATCTCGTCCTCGAAAATTGCCTGAAAGCTTGATTTTGTGCAAGCACCAGGACATCAAAAAACAACTCAAAATCGATCAGTCAACGGTAACTCGTGTGATTAAACGTTACTACAAAACTCTGAGCATCGAACGGAAGGAGAAGTAAAGAAGCAGAAACTTTCAAAATTTGCCAAAAAATACATGATTTGGCAAGCGGTCTGCTCATGTTGCGAAACGGAGCGCGCCGTTCGTCACTAACGGGACTGTAAACGGGGAGAACAACCTCAAGAAGTATCTACAGAAGCAACACGAGGGCCCTAAGATCTTCTGACCAGATCTAACTTCGTGCCAATATTCTAATGTTGTCCTGGAGTGGATTGAAGCCAACGGGGTTACTTTCTTACTCAAGGACATGAGCCCCCCCAACGCACCGGAACTAAGGCTTGTCGAAAAATATTGGGCTATTATGAAGGAGGCACTACGGAAGCATCCCAAGGAGGTTAAATCTGACATGAAGACTTGAAGAAAAAGTAAGTTTCCGGAAGTGGAAGAAGCTGCAGCCAGATGTTGTTCAGAACCTAATGAGTGGAGTCAAGCGTAAGGTTCGAGTGTACGGTTATGGTATTGAAAGTGAATGAAATAAATATGATAAAATCTTACAAATAGGTTATGTTTTATTGTCTGAAAGGTTAAAAAGGATCGGTCAACTGGGTAATTATCTACAGCGTTTTATCCGTGGTGCAATTGGATGTGGGGCACCCTTTATGGTTCAACAGTTACAAAAGATTTTCGGTGTGCCATTTTTAACGAATAAACCCTTTATCAATGGTCAAAAATGGTGTCAGAACTTGGTTGTGACTCTATTGAGTGACATATGAGTTACCGCAACCGGTGTGTAACAAGTGTACTACTAGGCAAGTAATAGCTCTATTTCAGATCCAGCAATCAATTTCAGACTGTCTGGAAAGCCACGCCCTTTCCAAAGTTTCTTTTACATACAAAAAACCTCGTATAGAAAAAAAAAATGTGATTTGAGTAACTGCAACGCGTTTCCAAATTTGGTTATTGAACATTTACAAATCACGCACTTTTTTTTTATATATATATTAGTCTAGCATTATTTGAAAATTGTTTTTTGTTGTATCGTAAAAATCAGAAACATCTCACCTAAAAACGCCACCAAAACACACCAGCTTTTGAAGCCGTAAATATGGCAATCTTCAATATTGATTCCTAATTAAATACCATCATTTCATCAAATCCCATTTACATTCAACATAGCTTCATAAATAATATTATGGTACCCAAATAGGGCAGCGCAACAGGAGGAAAACAAACGTTTACATATGCAACACGATACAGCTAACGGTCTCAACAGAACGCTGTTTCATTCAAGATACTGCTCTTTACAGAGCATGTCAACTTCCAATTCACTAACAATCAATCAAACACACTTAAAAAAATTATTAAATTTACACGAAACGTCATACAAATTTGATTTACATCAGGAACGTTAACAAAGATATCATGTAAAAATATGTGTTCAAAAACAGAAACAGATGCAACTCAACAAAAGGTGTGTTTGATTGAATTTATGCATGTCTTAGTCTGGCTGATTTTTCAATACTTAATTTTGGGTAGCTTCAAACATTATATTTACTGTTTTAATACGTGTGTGTAATGATCTGACTGTAAACTCTGAGATGATGTAAACAAAACAGTGGTTCGCGAGTAACCAAGTTGAGAAAAATGTACGCAAAGAAGGTTGTGACTAGTTTGCTCTCGACCAAAAGCCCGTAAAACAAATTGTGGAATGCCACCTGGCTACCGTTTACCGTATCCAACGTCCACTCCTTGATGGACCACGTTCACGGAAGCCGGGAAGTGGCCGTACACAGTCCACTTGCACACCGAAGGTCATCAGATCAGTGAGGGACAAATTGAGGCGAAATCCTAACAGATCGATCCGGAAATTGGCTAAGGAAGCCAATATTTCCAAAACTACCATGCAACGGTTGGTCAGAGATGACTTGAAATATTCGTCCAGAACAAGAGTAAAGCGCCACCTTGTAACGGACCGAATCAAAAAAGAAGCATACCATCATCGTTTTCTCCCATAACAAATCATCGATCCCGTATCTAACACACGTGAAGACAGGGGATTGGTGATGTTCCAGAAAAAGTTAAATTCAGTTTACAACCAAACATCTAGCCGGAGTCATGGTTTTCGGGGCAGTTGCGGCCAATGGCTTGAAAATGCCTCTAGTATTAATCAAAACTGGATTAAAAGTTAATACCGATCTTTACATGAACATTTTGAAGGACCATGTTCTGCCATAGATGAAAGCCAAGAGCACACCAACCCGTCATTTTCCAACAGGGCGGAGCACCTTGCCATACCTAAAAAAGGACTCAAGCAAAGCTGAAGGAAAACATGGAATTTTGGCCAAAGGACATTTGGCCTCCTAGCAGACCGGACTTGAATTGTTTGGATTACTCAATATGGACATTTGTTCAGGCTAAGGCCTGTGAACGTTCTCCCCCTAGTGTTGCCACCCTGAAAACTTCCATTACCAAGGCATGGAACCCGATGACTGATTCATACATTGAGAAGGTATGCTCTCGATTCCGTCCCCGTTTGGAGAAGGTGATCGAGAAAAAAGGTGGACATATTGAATAATGTTTTCATGAAAGGCTTAATAAATGATTCCCTAAATGAAAAAAACTTATTTGAAGCTGAGGTATGGACTTTTGCATTTTTTATGGGACATACTGTAAATCAATCATATGCAATGAGAAGATTCGGGAAACCCAAGCAGCCCTTGACCCATGTTTCATGTAGCCCTGAAGTCATTATCTAGCCAAATTTAAGAACAAAATCAATTGACAATTCAATCACCTTAATACCCTTCAAATAACGGTGTTGATCAATTTTTCAAGGCTAGCAAACAAAAACACCTCTTATTTACGGATACTAATTAATTTGCACCTAAAACTTAACTAAACATCTGAACGCATGCACTCCATCACCCGAGAATATGTCATTCTATTTTATCGTTCAATGTGGACCAATAAATCATCAATGCATTCAAAAGTTGCTCATCAGGAAAGCTACTCAAAAACAGACCGGTGGTAACAGAAATTCATGAAGAAACCCGCCTACCCGTCCCACAGGGTTACATCTAACGGCAAACATACTCACCTTGTTCGCATAAAGTCACTTCTAACACATTTCGGCCGAAACCATCCATTCGAGTCAAGCAGTCAGTTGACCGGCTTGCAACAAATTGGATTACACATGGTAATAAACACACAAAAATGAACACTTCTCTATTTGAAATGTGCCCGGTAGAGGCCGCTTTCCCTCCGGAGCCGAATCGCTCATCCCGGTGCATTTGATTATCATGGCAAGAGTCCAGCATCTCACTTCCGTGCGCCCCTCTTAGAAAGCCTCTAATGAACGGTGGAAAGATGCTACCTTCTAATGCTGTCGATAAGTTCCTCATCCGAGCCAAACGAAACCATCCGACAGTGGACTCGCCGGACATTCGGGAATCGAGCGGTACACATTTTCACCGCTGCTACTAGAAACATTCGGAAACGCAATCTAACCGCATTAAAACATCCGGCTACTGGAGATGCTTCTAAGCAAATACTTCCCCCGTCTCATGTCCTTAACCAATCCCTGGTTACTCGAATATTCACACACTTCCAGCGCATCGTCGTCATTCGTCGTCGTCGTCGTCGTCGTGAAAGTCACTGGAAAAAGGTTCTCCGGATGCACCCCGGTTGTTGGTGGATAATATTGGCTGCTTCTTCACCGGAAAGAAGGTCACAGCACATTTGCACACGGACCGACTATGATGGCTCGACGCATTCGTTCGTTCGGTTAGGTTTCGGTGGGCTTTCGAAATGTGGTTTAGGAGATGCATCAGCAAAGTGAGCCTCCCACATGTGAGTGCATCGGGACGAGGTATAGTTAGTCGAAGCGGTGCTGTTGTTTGCCTCCCCCCGAACGAACAGATGGAAACGCTGATATGTTGAGCCGGGGATGGTATGTCCCTTTGCAATTGGAGAAAAGTTCAAGTGGAGTAATTTTTCATCAGAATCGGATGTATTATCTCAGATAACAGGCGATTGAGGTAAAACTTTGAATAAAGCCTACGCTTTGTTCTGAGTAGATTGGAAGTATCGCAGTAGAATCTATTTAAAAAGAAAATTACCCTTTTAAAAACAATATCGTTTCACAGATAGGTGTACCATAGGGTGTTCCAATCAAAATTTGGTCAAACAGTAATGTGTGTGAGTGAATCAAAGTTTTCATTAATAAGTCAAATTATTTTTCTTTTTCAAGTTCAGTTAAAACAGAATACAGGAGAAATATTCAGCTAAGCTTCCTTTTTACCGAATGTGAATTGCTGGGTCTTTCGTTTGACACCTGCCATACGATTTTATACAGTCTCCTTGTCCACTTTATTCGCCGTAGAATGCCAGTTTGCCTTGAACTGTTTCTCGCTCACAACAGCTTTTTGAGTCTTCTTAAGGTTCCGCTTGACGATGGCCCAATATTGTTCAATTGGGCGGAGCTCTGGACTGTTGGGAGGGTTCTTGTTCTTGGGCACCACTCGAACGTTGCTGGCAGCATACCACCACATGACCTTTTTTCCGTAATGGCAAGTTGCCAAATCCGGCCAAAACAGTACGGAACAACAGTGTTTCTTCAGGAATGGCAGCAGACGTTTATTCAAACACTCTTTCACGTAAATTTCTTGGTTGACAGTCCCGGAAGCTATGAAAATGCTGCTTTTCAAGCCACAGGTACAGATGGCTTGCCAAACCAGATATTTCTTTGCGAACTTTGACAGTTTCGTGTGCTTGAAAATATCTGCTACCTTTCCCCTTCCTTTTGCCGTATAAAACTCCTGTCCCGGAAGCTGCTTGTAGTCGGCTTTGACGTAGGTTTCGTTGTCCATTACCACGCAGTCAAACTTCGTCAGCATCGTCGTGTACAGCCTCCGGGATCGCGCTTTGGCCGTCGTATTTTGTTTATCATCGCGATTTGGAGTCACTACCTTCTTGTAAGTCGATAGTTCGGCTCGTTTTTCGGCTCGATGCACGGTTGTAGACGATACACCCAGCTTATTTGCGGCATCTCGGAGAGATAGGTTAGGGTTTCGCTTGAAACGACCGGCAACTCTCTTTGTCGTCTCAGCGGCTTCCGGTTTTAGATTTACCCCCGATCCAGACTTCCTGGCTGTCGACAAACGTTCCCCAAACACTTTAATTACATTTGTAACGGTTGATTTGGCAACTTTTAGCGATTTTGCCAACTTTGCGTGCGAGTAGCTCGGATTTTCGCGATGCGCGAGCAAAATTTTGATACGCTGCTCTTCTTGCTTGGACGGCATTTTGACAACTGAAGAGTGAATTCCAAAATCAAAATAGGAGCAACATTCTACACACGCACACCTTCAAAATGAGGGGTGTTCAGGTTTTTTAAATGCAAAATTGAAAGAAATACGTCAAGTTGATATTGACCAAATTTTGACCGTATCGCCCTTTAGTAAAACATTTTCGACCTTTGCGCTAAACTCCATTCTTTTGAGTTGTAAAGAGTGTTACCGTGATAGCCGTCTATGCCCAAGTGTTTGATATCTGTGATTCCTTTTTATTTTCCAGAAAGTTCCCGCTTCATCAGAGTCCAATATCTCTCGATTGGACGAAACTCTGGATAATTTGGCGGATTTTCGGTTATTTTTACAATAGTCACTTCATTTGCTTCGCATTACTCCTTCATAGCTCTAGCATAGTAATATGATATCAAATCGGGCCAGAAGAAAGGTTTTTCTTTGTGGTTTCTGATGAAGGGTAGTCATTGCTTCTGCGGACACTTCTTTTGGCACTTTGTTTATTGTATCTGTAGTCTCGAAAGATTTACTTTTGCAGCCAGGCGTGCAAATTGCTTGCCAAATCAAGTTATTTTATAGTATAATAGGAAACCAGCCATGGAATTTATTAGGAATCTTCCACAACATAAATTTTATCGTCCACAAGAACCCCTTTGATACCTTCTTCAAATGTTCACAGTACAAACGTCAAGCCCGTGATTTTGCTATCAAATTCTGTTTGTCGTTGCGATTTGGAACTGTTTTTACTTCAGGTTTTCCACCAACATCCTCTTCACCTTTCGATCCATGACATAATCAGCACGTTTTTATCACTTCTCAGTTTTCTCTTCTTCTGTCAAACGTTCCGAAAATTAAGCCCACAGTAAACAGTAAATTTACACCGTGTCCAATATATCCTCATACACTTTTTCCTTGCATTGATGTCGTGCAACTACTCAACATGCTTCACGTATGTGTTGGTGTAGTTTTGCACTATGTTTATTCAAACGCTTTTAGGTTATGTCCGATTGTCTTCATTCGGTGTTTATCTTTTACCAGCGATGAAGGAGTTTCGTTCTGTGGTGATAACATTCTTTTTAAAAGGTGAGCGCCCGGGCGATATTTTCAGAAATTTTAAAAACCTCGTAGCGGAATTTTGTGTACCGAACCATTCGAAGGTGCCGTGACACCTGCTCGTTGGATGACCGGAAGAGATCCGGCCGTACTCGTACGGTGCGGACTACACGAGTTGTTAAAGTGGTCAGGGAACGGATTAGACGAGAATCACAGCGCTCTGTACGTTAAATAGCCGCAGATCTGAATGTTTTGAGATCGTCAATGCACAATATACTGCAAAATGATCTCGGATTCTAAGCTTTCAAGAGACGTAAGGTTAATGGACTTTCAGTGAAGAAGAATTTATCTTTTCCGACCAAAAGTTATTCGTCGTGCAACAATCCCACAATGTCCAGAACGACAGATTGTGGGCTCTCTCTTCGAGAACTGTTCCAGAGAGTGATAGAAATATTCCACGGTTCCAAAGTGCTGCGTCAGTGATGGTTTGTGGAGGAATTTGCAAGCGAGGCAAATTACCACTGGTTTTCATCGAAAAAGGCGTTGCCGTGTGTGAATGCCGTATATTATAAAACGTAAGTTTTGGAGAAAGTTGTCAAGCCATATGTACAAGAGGTGTTTGGAGATGATCATCATGTGTTTCAGCAGGACGGAGCGCCATCGCATACTGCAAATCTCGTTCAGGGTTGGTGCAGAGAAAATTTGACCGACTCTTTGGACAAGAATGAATGGCAACAGATTTGAATCCTTGGATTATTTCGTATGGTCATACATGCTGGCGAAGGTAAACGACTACAGGGCGTCTAATATGAAACAATTCAAACCCGTAATCAAACGAATTTGGGATGAAATGCCAATGGAAGTCGTGCGTGCCCGCCTGTGACGGTTTCGAAAAACGTCTGGAGCTGGTCTAGAAGGTTAAAAGCGGTGTTATTCCAAAACATATGCTGTAGTTCATCAGTATTATATTGCAATATAATGGGTAAAGTTATCAATAAAATCTAGATTATCGATCGATAAATAGAGTTTTATTTTGTATGAGAATATATTGGACACGGTGTAGAAGGAGATGTCCGCTCAACACCAGCCCCATGAGTGGATAGTAATGTTTGCTAGAATGAAAGATATGAAGAGAAAATGTTGAAAGTTCCGTCAGTGTACGGTAGGTTGGAAATAAAACAGATGTATGGAAAATTAAGCGAAAGGGCATGGGTAAAGTAGTACTCGATTCAAGGACGTAACCCATTGCCTAACATCCCACTGCGGGGTAGGTCGAGGCACGGACGAATCCGCCATCTCAACAGGCAAAAGGAGACGTTTGGAAAGCGCTCGTGTACCACTGATGGCTTTGTGATAGTTATTCTAGCGATATATTGTGTGCACTCAGTTTTGATGCGCACATGGGAGAGGAACTTTCTCCTTTTTTGGGTTTGTTTTGATTCGCAACGTCTGAGATCACTCAAGTTTTTCTCGTCATCTCTAAAGTAGAGACCTCGGAGAGAAACACCGTGAAGCGTTGCGACCACTCTTGGTGCCTCATGGTGATGAGCGAACATCTCCTTCTACATCATAATCGTTACTGCACGCACGGAGAATACAAAAACATAACAATTAGAGTAATTTTTATGGTTTTCTGATGAGACCCACGAGAGAGAAGTTTTCATTCAAAAAAAAAGGTCAGGAGCTCGTTACGTCTCTTAATGTTATTTAATTAGTCGAACAGTGTAACATTTATGAGTTCAAGTGAGTATTTCGTAACTTCTTCATTAGTTTATAATTTAGAAAAATGATGTCTAGTTCTTATGCGCTTTGAAAGTCAAACTTATCTCTAAGTCCTTTAATCGCTTCAAAGTCTGAGATGCATGTGCAGCCTAACAATACTTATTTGAGTCTTGGTCAGTTTAAGATTCATTTTTCCGAGGCAAAGTAAAGCTTCATCACGCCTATTTCCTATCTATAAATAAAAAGCTACAAGGTATAGCCCAATGGGGTTGTGCGCAAAGGTGACGTAGGACTACGCAGCAATGTGCAATCTAAATCGCTTGATTGTTTAAGGATTGGCCGAAATTGGTCTCGTTCCAAATCTAACTCCCATACACTTAACGTTCGCACTACAACCTGAATTATTTGATATAGCCTGTCTTGGTATCTACATTCATACATCTTGCTTTCACTGGAAATAATATGAATGACATACTCTATAGATACTCTATGTCACGTAATATAAACTGTAGTGCAAATGGGTTATAAGTCATTTGGGACACTTTTACCCAAGATGCAGGTTTCATGCTCCGCCAATTGCATACGAGTTCTACAACACTGCAAAATGTACAAATGTCTGAAACATTACGGTTTTGGCACACGAAAAATATTTTTCACAATCGACCACCCCAAAGCCCAGCACTCTCAAAGACATGTCAATTTCGTTATGAAGCTGGTTTACTTGGCCACGGCTTCGCTTCTCTCGGAAACCTCGTCTTTGGCTAGCTCTCCATGATCGAAAGGCGGTTTAAATTTCCAGAGACGTCATCCGCCAATTGATTTGAGTCAGTCGGGAAGCTACGCTTTCAATCCGCTCGGAAATGTCATCACGAAGCTGTTCGTAATGATTACCGTTTTGGAGGAAACTACAGAATCGAGTTAAAATGCTTCAGCACCCGGTAGATGAGGTGCTATACGCTTTCTTCTTCTGAACCTTGCTGCTGGAACTGTTTGCCTTCCGAGATGGTGGAGCGAGAATGCACTATAAAGGGTGAAATTGCCACACTATGAAATTGCTCTAACTTTTTAACCGTTGGGTAGAATTTAATGAAAGTTTGGGTGGATTTAGTTCATAGTGCATTATTGACATTCTGCATGTTTTAAAGTCCTGTGATCAAAACTCGCGGAAATGGAGTCGAAAGATCAGCTCGTGCGTGATAAAATCTTGCGCATTCATCACGAGAACAAGGATCTCTCGCATCGTTCCATCGCTAAAACGTTGGGA
The DNA here is from genome assembly GCA_034211315.2 of Aedes japonicus. Taxonomy (NCBI): domain Eukaryota; kingdom Metazoa; phylum Arthropoda; class Insecta; order Diptera; family Culicidae; genus Aedes; species Aedes japonicus. The sequence goes on along the minus strand of JASCZW010001053.1, from coordinate 92,804 downwards.
ATCGTGAATTCCACGGTGTCGCGAGTCATTAAGTGGTTCGAGGAACGGTTGACCATCGATCGGAAGCCCAGAAGTGAAGGAAAAAGTATTCCGTACAACACCAAAAATCACAACCGCGTAGTTGGGGCCTTCAACCGAAATCCGAACGCCTCCGTTCGGGATGTGACTAAGAAGCTGCACCTAAGCCGAAGTTTTGTCCAGAAGGCCAAAACTAAGGCTGGGCTTCGAACGTTCAAGATACAAAAGGCCCCTAATCACGACGAGAAGCAGAACAAGTCCGCCAAAACCCGTGCCAGGAAGTTGTACCTCAACATGCTGACGAAAGTTGAATGCTGCATCATGGACGACGAAACATATGTGAAGGCCGACTTCAAACATATCCCCGGCAACCTTTTTTTCACGGCCAAGGATAAGTTCAGCGTTCCGGAGCATGTCCGCACTCAGAAGATGTCCAAATTTGCGAAGAAATTCCTGGTTTGGCAAGCCATCTGCACGTGCGGGAAGCGGAGTGCACCTTTCGTGACCCAGGACACGATGAACGGACAGGTGTACATAAAAGAGTGCCTCCAGAAGCGGCTGCTTCCTCTCCTGAAGGCCCACAACGTCCCAACAATCTTCTGGCTGGATTTGGCCTCATGCCACTACTCCAAGGACGTGCTGAAGTGGTATGCGGACAATAAGGTCAATTTCGTGCCGAAAATGTTCAACCCTCCCAACACTCCGGAGCTCCGCCCCATCGAGAATGGGCGATTATGAAGCAGCACCTTCTTAAACGACCTAAGGTAGTGAAGACAGTCGAGGAACTGAAGAAAGTATGGGTTTACATGCAAAAAACGGTTGATTCACAGGTTGTGCAGAATCTTATGGCCGGGGTTAAGGCCAAGGTGCGGGCATTTGCGTATGGACTGTAAATAAAATACGAATAAAATGGTAAAATGAAGTTTAATAGTTATTTCTCAATCCCTGAAAATTTGATGGCAATCGGATGAAAACTCGAATTTTGCGAATCAATTTTGTGTGTGGCAATTTCATCGTGGACACCCTTTAAGAACATATTCTGTCGATATGATCGACCACCTGTAGATCATTATCCTTATTGCGTTGTAGATGGTTGTGGTCTATTTGGGAATTTAAAGTCTATTATTGTCGATAGCCGTCTAGGTCGAAATAGTGCTAATTGAACGATAGTCCAGCATTGTGAAGTAAATATGTAAGAAAATTCTATTGTTTACTCTATAGATAGCATTTGGTGGCTCTGAAAAGGACTGTTTGGTTTTAATAATGATACGGCCCCGATTGTATTTTCTACGACATATACGCCAGATACGACAGGCTTGGAATTAAATGGGAAATACCAATTTTTCTTCTCATTTCTTGTCACATACTTGCAGCCATATGCTGCGACATTTCACTTTCTCAAAATTATTTGATTATCAAATGATGAAAATTCGAAACAGCACAAGAGAAATATTCAACCAAACCAACACTTTGATTAGCAAACTGATTTGGTCGTACTGAAAATGACGGATTTAGTTGACGGTAAAGAAACATTATTCGCGATTGAACTTGGGGTTTCTTCTCGGTATTCTTGGTTGGCCATCTGCAGGTAACGTGGGATAATTCTTGTCCCGTTTGTGTCGCGGGCGGATTTTTTCCACCAACTCGTAGGCTTATGCAGCCTACTTTCTCGCAGCGAGGTTGACGGGAGTATCGGCTCAAATAGCCAACTGCACCAACTTCTCTGGATGACTACTGCTCACCAGTGCACCCTCCAGTGTGCTCGCACGCCTACTGCGTTGCTACAGCAGTGTGGCTCTGCACAGCACTACGACTGCCGAAGACTGAATCAAATTTTCTGCTAAGAGCTGGTATGGTAATGGCGTCGGATGTTATTTCACGAAAGAAGGCGGTCTTTGACGTGTCGCAGTTCGGCTCGAATTAATTTCGTTAGTTGTTCAAGGTTCTTTGTGATATACTCTGAAACGCAGCGTTTAATGAATACTATTTTCAGCCGTGACGCGGTAACTGAATTTCAAACAGCCTAAGAGAAAACTTCAACCAAACTCTTTAGTTAGTAAACTGATTTGGTCGTCCTGAAAAGGACGGATTTAGTTGACGGTGGAGAAATAATTTGCGATGCCCCTTGGGCTTCCTTTTTTCGTTCAGCTCCTCATCGTTGTGGCTGGCCATCTGCAAGTGACGTGGGATGGTTGATTCTCGTCACGTCACGGGCGGCTTCAGCAGCCATGTTTCTCGCAACGAAGTTGACGTTTCATCGGCACCAACATCAAACTGCACCAACGCTTCTCTGAGCAACGACTGCTCGCCAATGTACCCTCCTTGGGCTGCAGGACGTTTGGCATCCGTTTCTTACGACCTTGCTAGGGAAAACACATTTTTCAGCCTGTTGATATGCAAATTTGTATGGGAGCAAATGAAGATCATTTTCAAATGAAAAATTTAACTACTATATACTGTATAATTTCAATGCGAAAAATTGGTGAGTCTTTTTGATCAAATGGTGTATGAATGAAGTCATTCTGTTTAGTCGAACAAGAGTTATAAGCGTTCAAAAACCTTTCAGTTTTGCGTAACGCTCTCATTTTTCAAAATTTTAAAATGAAACCCGGTATAGAGAGGAGAAACGTAGTCTTACGTTAAAACAAATTAAGTAAGTAAGTAATGCAGATATAGCCTCACCCGTCAGCTGCCAAATTATTTGGCTTTGTTGCCGTTGTCTGATTTTATAACCGAGGCCCCTCCCTTTTTGTGAGTTTTCGTACTGTATTTTCGTGCCTCTCATCATTCGGGGCTATGCTATCAACGCTAGTATAATGCACGCGAGATGAACCGAAATGATTTCGAATGCCGCCCGGTTGTGGTATTGAAGACAGAGTCACTGCACTTTCGTTATCCTCATCTTTCTGGGCCATGCTATTTAATGTTAATATATAGCACGCGCGACGAACCGAAATGATATCATACGGGACGGATTGCCAGTTTTCAGTGGCCAGAAATTTACCTTTGTATTGGGTAGACATGGAAACCGGTAACTGTCCGATTAGTCGTTTTCAAACTTGTATCTTTCAATTTTAAAGCCTGCCGTTACCCTATACAAAACTATCAATACACTTTCTCTTCATTTCTATTCGTTCTAGCAATAAATTACAGTCCACTCCTAGAGCTTTGCATGGAGATGAGAAATTATCTGCTTCTGACAAATTTCATCCAGATTCTTGTTAGTGCTAGAGTAAGATAAGCGATTCTACCCATAAGTAAGTCATTTTTACCCAATAGTAGGTTAACACGATTATTCCCAACGTTAGCTCCCCGCACTTAACTGCTCAGTTGGGTACCTTTTCTAAGCGTTTACGAGCTGTTTTTTTTTGGAAGACGATGTGGAAAATTTCCTTCTTGCTGAATCAGTCTGAAATTGAAATTAATTTTCATGGAAATTTCATTTTCACAAGGAAGCTTTCATACGTCTTATTATGATGTTTGAGTGGATGAAAGTACGGCACTAACTGACATAATCCAAGCAACACGGAACTGACATAATTGGTTGTAATAACTTGATTGTAACTTAATTAGTCTTATAACCGTCATGAAAATGCACTGCACTGCTACTGACACTCACACATTTCGGGAGGGAATCGATTGTATTCACTACACAGAAAAAAATAATTAATTTTAACAAGCGTGTAAAATTTCCCTTCGTTTAACTTCAAGTCAAAGAAGGCGTAAACAACGAAATGGGTTGCAATTTTTCATACGCCATACAACAATGTTTGAAGTTTTTCATACAAGAGGCTGGATTCAGGCGTTATCTGGCTTAAATTTACATGAAATATCCCATTATCTTCTGCCAAATCTTGCATTCCCTTTATGTGCATTAGATAACGCAGAAAATTCAATTTTTCCTTTTATCTGTGTACGTCTTTCCCAAAGCACGCCAATTACAATTACAATTTCACTGTTAGTTAGAGTTAAATTACGAATTATTGTTTGATTTTTGTTCGCGAAAAAGGCGCAGCTAAAACAAAACACGTCAGTTTAGAAACACGGCTTGCTGCGATCTGTGGGTGGACTTTTGGTATTTGAACCAAAAATCTGGCAATAATTTGCCAATAATCCTGGTGAGTGCGAGCTTTTAAGTGGAATACCTGTAACTACCCTTATTGCTAATCTTGACAGATACGCGTGTTTCTTCTACAATGTGCAGACTTTTTCAGTGTTGTGTACGAATAGTTAAGTATTACACGACACTGAAGAATTCTGCACATTGTAGACGAAATACGCGTATCTGTCAAGATAAAGAATAAAGTTGGTTGAAATTAAATGGAAACTACTAATCTTTCTTCTCGTTTTCTAGTTTATTTGCCAAGGTTATAGCGCCTTATCTTGCTCAGTTCGTGGTGCAAAATCTTGGTGCAAAATCATGCATGATAAAAACAAACAAAGCTGTGAAAGTACATAAAGCTTTTTCTACAACTTGTTATAGCAAAATGTGTTTAGGTATATAGTATGCCGTGAAAAATAATTATAGGGATTGATCACATTCCCACTAAAAGTTGTCCCATCATTTTCAACTTATCTATAATGATCGTAAAACTCTAGCCAGGTTTGGGAAACTTCATGAATCATCAATGAACTTCTCATAATAGTTCGCAGAAATTCTTCAAACTTCGATAAGCTGCTGCAATGTAAAGAGATTTTCTTGCAAATTTTGAACTTACATATTTCTCAAAACATCAGTACAGTTCATAAAACTTTAGTATAGTTCTCAGAATTCCATCAATGCAAGCAGAATTTAAGCAAAGTTAAAAAAAACCATGATAAAGTTCAATGAGCATTAGAAAAAAAGAAGAACTCGAGCAAAGTCAGTAATACTGTAGATAATATTTAAACAACGTACACCGCTGAAAACAGACGTGGTTAAGCACTTTGGTTGTTGTTTTACACCGTTCTATTCAGCTGCCAAAACAAATTTGGAACGTGCTAAATTCCGTTCTACGGCACAATATAAAACTTTTATATATTTTACATCAAAACTGTCTTCAAAAATGAAATTTAGAACGCACTGGTGATAATGGAAAATTTCGTTTGATCTATTTAATTGTAATAATTAATAATAGACCACGACCGTTGAAAACGACCTCAAAATTCTAACCAACCATATGTGCAATAAAATATATAACTTACACTCTGGAAAATAAACTTAAAAATTTAAGAAGGTTCCACTTATGAACGATGCTTCGGAATTTAGGCTTGTGTTATCAAAGGATATTGTTTTGCACGACGTTGATCTAATACACCTTTAAGCTTTCCTGATCAAACGTTTCGATGTATACTAGTGGCCAAGTCACTGGACCTATAATCTCAATGTTCAAGGTTCGAATCCAGGTTGCTCCATGTACATATTCATTTTTCAACTTCATTATATTTCATAAGACAAATTTATGTATTTCATACTGATTTTTAAAGGCCAACAATCGTAATGTAATCTCTTATGCATATCGAAAGTTTTTTTTTCGCTGAGTGTAGATGAAACCATTACCACTATAAACCAACGCAATCCTACGTCTAGGTTCACGTATCTCTGATATAACTCACCACCATTTTTTTTTTTCTGTGAATCCATTAAAACGAATAAAGTTCCACTGGGCGTTGATACAATTGAGCCTACAGAAATAAATTAACTTGTAAAAAAAAAGAAACATTAATCCAAGGTAATTTTCTTTTTCTTTCTGTAAATCATTTTATCGCAATCCCGTGCCAAATTTCCGTTAAACTTCAACTCAATTTTGCAAAAAATCATGCCATGATCACTGTTAAAAAAAAAGAAAAGAATAAGCTCTGACTTCAGATAATAAAGATTGAATTTGTTTTACTCTACGAAAGTATAATTCACTAACAATTCCAGAAATAAAACATAATATGTATCATAACCCTGATTAAGATGTGTTTATAGTGCTCGGTAAGATTTACAAACACTGTCACTCTGAAATAAAAATCGACTTCGAAAAAATCGGGATGGGGGATAGTTCTACTGACATGAAAAATAAACAAACAATACCTGAGTGAAAAAAATCAACATACATTTTGCAGACAAAAAAGCAGCAATATATTTAGTTCCGAAGCTTTTTCTCGATGTTGGTTAAGATTTCCCGACTTTTCCTGTATGGTTGTAAATTTATCGACTTTTTTTCCACATTTGGTGGGCAACCTTCCAGGTATATTAAGCCCTTGCCAAAAATCAAATTTTGTTATTCTTCAAGTTTATTTTGGGTCACAGAACAATAATGGAAAATGGTTCATCGAAAACTTCCACTAGCCCAACCGCATTTGAGAAAACTCACTCTTTCATCAAACCCCCTCTTATGTACATTAAACCGAGCCATAAGCCCTGTTTGATATGCAAGGCATCCATCTCCGGTTCAACTGCAGTAGCCTATCCGATACATTCGAGACCACCACGGCCACCACAGCCGACTTGCATTTATCTGAATCCATCGAAATCCAAAAGAAGAACCATTCCGAAACCAGGCTGCAGTGCATCTGGTCCAACACCGAATCGGTAAATATGCCAAGAGCAGAAAATTCTACATCCTTTCCATTCGGTGCATTGTTTCACTTCTCCAGGATCGGGCAAATACTCAAAATCCAGCCCGGTCCAAGTTTTACAAAACTATTCAATCATTTTGAAAAATTAATCAAGAATTCTATTTTCTTTCAATTAAAAAATGTTTTCCGATACGCAAACCGTCGAGCATTGCAACGTTGCCTGGTCCCGGCCAGCGCACATACGACAAAAGCCCAGCGAATCTCTTCAGGATATGGGCGGACAAACGAGCCAACGAATGAACAAACGAGAAGGAGAATATTTATTTTCAACGCTACCGCCTTTGGCCAACTGTTGTGCGTGGGTCGACTCATGATGGGTGAAGCCGTTTGGAGCTCCTTTCCTTCTCACAGACGGGCAACCGCACGGATGCAACGCACGTTTGGCCTAGGACGCTGTTCCGAGTGCGATCCAAATCTGGGTGGCTACCGAATGTGCGGTGTGGATCTCCAAGGCAGTGCCACTATGGTGGGTCAGTCCGAGTGACGGAACAAATTCACTGAGAACTGTTGGCAAAACCCAAAACCCCGGTAACCCTATCGACGAAAAAGAAGTGCAAGCCCCATTCACGGATGCACCCGTTGCATCTTCGTGTGTCTGGCTCTAGATTGGCCCGATTGATGGATGGATGGATGGATGGATGAATGTGCACAGACACTGTTCTACGGCGGTCATTCTCGGTGCACGTTCCGATTGAAGCACTGCTCACTGTTCTCTAACTGGAAACCGCAAAACTCTCGAACTCCGAACGAAAGCCGCCTCTGGAGACGGAGGGTTGAAGCCCACCCACCATTGAAGTCTACACTGCTCTCGCGTGTAGAATATCGCGTAGCAAAGAGACGGGACGAGAAACCGGAAAAGGCTTTGATTTTTGGAAGAGAAAATTGAAACTTCGTCTAAATTAAAAGGCTTTAGAACGGGAAACGCACAACCGCACACCCCGTGTTCACTCGGAAATGGCGCTGTGCATGTGGGTGGGTAGGACTGGGGGGGGGGGGAGTGGAAGTCTCTATTGCATCGCACGTGCGTCGGAAGAGTGAGCTCTTGTTTCGAATGCAGCGGAATTCTTTGATTTGCAAAAGACGTATGTGCGCCATCGCTGCGGAATGTTTTCTTTGTTTCGCTACGCTGAATTCCAGATTCTTGTATGCGTGTTTTTGCAGGATGCAACTCGGTTTGAATGATGGATGCTGCATGTTCGTTCGTTCCTGAGTGGTTTTCAGATTGTAGCGCATTGGACGTTTCCGAAATTATTAACTAATTTTTCACATGAAATCCCATCAACCAAAACACTCGACAGAATAACCAAACTACTCGACGTAGCAAAAATTTCACCATGAATCGATCTGTTGAGTAGACCTGTGCGCCGATCTATTTTGAATCGGCGGCGGCGGCGGCGTGGATCGGCGCGGGCATAAATTATCCCCTCAACATTTCCTTATGCTTATCCCTTTTAACTGTTTGGCTTTCTAGTGCACTGTAAAGACTATAGGATCACTCCAAGTCTTATATTTTGATAGAAGGCCCAGATATCCGAAGTGTTATATAACTATGATTTGACGTGTGTATGTGTGTACAAAGATATGAGACTTAACATTATGGAATTTGTTCATAACAAGTCGACGGGGAATTCGGCTTATGTCTTTATTACTAAGCTTAACCAAAACTGATTTTATGCGTTCAAAGTTCAATTGCCAAGAGACGCTCTGCACATTTCGTACAAAAATAGTTAAGTTTAGATCTTCACGAAGATACCATAAATAATATTTTACTGAAGACATATTGCAAGAGAAAAGTAGATAATGAAGTTCTGATTAGACATTTTATTATTTTGTACTCTGATTTTTAATGTACCGTTGAAAATCGAACACTCTTGTAATATAACAAAACGCAATGGATGGAGCGAACGAAACATCTTTCAATTGCAATAAAATAATCAATCCTTCAATAATTCTAAATATTTAAAAATTAAATATTCAAAAATCTAGAGATTTAAAAATCTAGAAATCTTTACACGTGAAAATCTAAATATCTAAAAAATTTTAAAAATCTAAAAATTTAAAAAGTTTAAAAATCTCAAAATCAAAATATCTAAAAATCTACATAAAAAAATTATAATCCTTGAGCCTTAAAAACCAAAGATCTTAAAATCTAAAAACATAAAAATTTAAAAATCTATATATCGAAAAATCTGATTCTAAATTCCAAACTCTAAAATATTAAAATATAAGAATCAAAACTAAAAATCTTAAAATCTAGAAACATAAGAATCTAAAAATCTGAAAATCTTAGAACCTAAAAATCTAAAAATCTAAAAATCTAAAAATTCAAATATTTGAAAATCTTAAAATCTAAAAATCTTAAAATCTAAATATATTATAATCTTAAAATCTTGAAATCTTAATATCTTAAAATGTCAAAATCTAAAAATCTACAAAAAAAAAATTTAAATCCTCAAACCTTAAAAACCAAAATTCTTAGTATCTAAAAACATAAAAATTTAAAAATCTAAATACCGAAAAATCTTATTCTAAATTCCAAACTCGAATATATTAAAATCTAAGAATCAAAACAAAAAATCTTAAAACCTAGAAACATCTTGAAAAATCTAGAAATCTAAAAATCTTAAAATCATAGAACCGAAAAATCCAAAAATCTAAAAGCTAAAAATCCAAATACATACCTAAAAAGCTTAAAATCTACAAATTTTAAAATCTTAAAATCTTAACATCTCAAAATCTCAAAATCTCAAAATCTCAAAATATCAAAATCTCAAAATCTCAAAATCTCAAAATCTCAAAATCTCAAAATCTAAAATCTAAAAATCTACAAAAAAAATTTTTAAATCCTTAAACCTTAAAAACCAAAAATCTTAAAATCTAATAACATAAAAATTTGAAAATTTAAATATCGAAAAATCTGATTCTAAATTCCAAACTCTTAGATATTAAAATACAAGAATCAAAACTAAAAATCTTAAATTCTAGAAACATAAGAATCTAAAAATCTAAAAATCTTAGAACCTAAAAATCTAAAAATCTAAAAATTCAAATATTTGAAATTCTAAAAATCTAAAAATCTAAAAATATTAAAATCTCAAAATCTAAAAATCTACAAAAAAAATTTTTTAATCCTCAAACCTTAAAAACCAAAAATCTTAAAATCTAATAACATAAAAATTTAAAAATCTATACATCGAAAAATCTGATTCCAAATTCCAAACTCTTAAATATTAAAATCTAAGAATCAAAACTAAAAATATTAAAACCTAGATACAAAAGAATCTAAAAATCTAAAAATCTTAGAACCTAAAAATCTAAAAATCTAAAAGTTAAAAATCTAAAAATCTAAAAATCCAAATATCTGAAAATCTTAAAATCTACAGATTTTAAAATCTTAAAATCTTAGAATCTGAAAATCTCAAAATCTCAAAATTTCATAATCTAAAATCTAAAAATCTACAAAAAAAAATTTAAATCCTCAACCTTAAATTCCAAAAATTTTAATATCTAAAAACATAAAAATTTAAAAATCTTAATATCGAAAAATCTGATTTTAAATTCCAAACTTAAAAAAATTAAAATCTAAGTATCAAAACTAAAAATCTTAAAATCAAGAAACATAAGAATTTAAAAAAAAATTCAAAAATCTTAGAACCTAAAAATCTAAAAATCTTAAAATTCTTTAAATTCAAATCTTACAATCTTAAAATCTAAAAATCTTAAAATCTAAAAATCTAAAAATCTAAAAATCTAAAAATTTAAAAATCTAAAAATCTAAATATCTAAAAATCTCAAAATCTAAAAATCTACAAAAAAAAATCTTTAAACCTTAAAAACCAAAAATCTTAAAATCCAAAAACATGAAAATTTAATAATCTAAATATCGAAAAATCTGATTTCAAATTCCAAGCTCTCAAATGTTAAAATCTAAGAATCAAAACTAAAAATCTTAAAATCTAGAAACATAAGAATCTCAAAATCTTAAAATCTTAGAACCTTAAAATCTAAAAATCTGAAAATCTAAAAAGCTAAAAATCTAAAATTCCAAATATTTGAAGCAAATCAAAAAATCCTAAAATCTAAATCTAAAAATCTTAAAATCTCAAAATCTAAATATCTACAAAAAAAATTCCAAATCCTTAAACCTTAAAAACCAAAAATCTTAAAATCTAATAACATAAAAATTTGAAAATTTAAATATCGAAAAATCTGATTCTAAATTCCAAACTCTTAAATATTAAAATCTAAGAATGAAAACTAATAATCTTAAATTCTAGAAACATAAGAATCTAAAAATCTAAAAATTAAAGAACCTAAAAATCTAGAAATCTAAAAATCTAAGAATCCATATATCCGAAAATCTTAAAATCTAAAAATCCTAATTCTTAAAATCCTAAAATCTAATAATCTTAAAATGTCAAAATCTAAAAATCTTAAAATCTAACAATCTAAAAATCTGAACATCTTAAAATTGAGTATTTGAAAATCTAACAATCTTAAAATCTAAAAATCTTAATATCTAGGAGATCGATAAAATTATAAAATCTTAAAAAATTCAACAATCAAAATAGATGGCAAAATATGTGTGCAATCAGTTCTAGAAAATCCTCTGACGATAGTAAAAAGAAACCCGCCAAACCCTGCATATGCTAAATCTTAAAATTTGAAAATAAAAATAAACAAAAATCTAGAAACTTTGAGAAAAATTTAAGAATCTCAAAGTATTAAAACCTTAAAATATATATGTTAAAAAATATCCAAATTACTTTATATTTAATATATTTAGAAATTAAAAAGTCAAAAATTAAATCAATAAGCAATTGGAGCAGTGAAATAGACTGAACTACCAATATTTTTACAACATTACAAAATCACATAAAATGATCAAATTCACGGTGCTCTGATTTACCTGTAAGTTCAGTAGTTAGCCAAGCTATTTGATTCTGGATTTGTCCGTATAAATCAAAACAATGTTTTCCCGACGATGGTTTTATTCGGCAAATGTTTTGTAAATAAGGTCTTTCAGTGATTTTAATGTCGATATATATTAAATTAAATAAACACCTTTTATTTATACAGTGCAAAGTATTCAGTATTCAATGCGCAAAAATCTGGTTTGTCCAATCACTGTTAATTTACACTGATCGTTGTTAATAGTTTATGAAGTTTCGAAGTTCACACGGAAACAAATCCGTTTCTGTTTTCATGAACAAAAAATCATGATACTAACTCTCTTCTTATTTTATGAATTCGTGACTTTTATTCATGGCTTCATGATTGAAATGACAGATGCGAGCCATGAACTTAGGAAGTCTTGTTTTGCCTCTAATCTTAAATTGTGTTATTAGCATCATTAATCAAGAGTTTTTGCAAGAATAACTATAGCGTAGTCAGTACATCCACCAAGTACTAACACAGCACTCTTCATCAACACTAGGTTCGAATCCTGACGGTGGGTTTATTTTTTTGATTCAATTCAGAGTCGATAAAGTAGATTTGGTAGATTCATGGATAAAGTTTTCTGTATCAGGAACTCAGCTCATGATTTTGACCCGATTTATTTCATTGCGTTGCGGTTTCATTGCGGCGTGAAAATAGTTCATGATATCATGAATTTTGTTCATGGTGTATATTCATAACACGAATACACAACATATTCATGAAATCATGACCTGATGTTCTCGTTTAGAAGAACACATTATTTCTCGTGCACGCCTGACAGAATGCTATCAAGTTGTGGAATAAACTCTATTTGTTTTTTAGCCCGTTCACACTACGGGCTATATTACTTGAAATAGCGAATCTTGATATGATACGTCCGATGCATTATTTTCAGTGAAAACTAGATATACGAACATTGATATCAAGCGACTTTATATCAAAAGATATAGCTCATAGTCTAGACAGCACATTACATTTCCTATTATTTTTGACAAAATTATGAAATACAATTCAGCAAATTTACCGATCCGTTTAACATGAAAAAAATTTGAAAGTTTAAAGGTAACCTTTACCCTACCATATTTAATTAATTACTTGAGTATAGATAGATTGTTGGATTTTATTTGCCTTTATTCACTGCTAGTTGAGTTTATTTCTCAATTATTGGTAGTCTCATACCTTGGAATGTTTTTTCGCTGGATTTTAATCCCAGTGCATGTTAAATGTGGCCGGATTTTTTATTTTCCGTGTCAAAATTTCGCCAATCTCACCCCTTTAAAATTACATGAGAACAAAATCCATGGACAAGATTCCCGAGGGGGTAGGCTACCTTAACCATTTTTAATTTCAGGACAATCAGAGTTCCGAATAAGAAAACAGTATACATAGCCATGTAACCTGACGTTACTTTGTTTAACTGAGAAATTTTAAGAAAAATTCATCAATTTCATTATTAATAAAACTAACTTTCAGAATATAAAAGATCTATCGATTGCAGGATCGTTCTCAATATCTCGATGCCTGTCTTTCTGCAAACTTAGACCAGCTTTTTGGGTTGCAACGATTAAACATGTATTGCAAAACAATTTGTGAGGAACAAAACTAGAACAAAACGACAAAACTGATCACCGTCACACACACACACCCCTCTGGATTGAATAGACCGGACTTAGGCCGCCATGTTGTATCCAAAACGAACATTTCCCATACGATTTGACAGTTGTTTTGGATACATCCATTGTGCCAGAATCACGTTGTCCGGTCTATTACTTGAGTGTCTATACTCTGGATGGCACACTGCATCGAGATGGCATCATTTGGGATAAAAGTAAATTTCTAAAGGGCGAATGAATATAACTAAAGGGATGCATACACGGTGAAAAATTTCATCGGCGCGCCTCAAATTGTCCGGCGGCGCGGGCAAAACAATGCAGCGGCGCACCGGTCGAAAATAGTGGCGGCGGCGCGCTATTAAATCGTCGGCGGCAGCGTGGCGCGGCGGCGCACAGATCTACTGTTGAGTGCTTTTTTGAATATTACATTTCGACATTTTATTCATCCACTGCTGCTCTTCAGCCTGGCTGCAATACTCAATTTGTCCATTGCTTCCTGCTCACCACCACCAACAGCAGAAGCGCAGCCCGATTTGAAAGGTAACTTCAAATTGGGATAAAAAGTTCCCCATACCTTCCCCACCTTCTGATCAACCATGGTCGAGTTATATATCCGTAAGTGATTTTCACTATTCACGTGCATTCACTTGGATAAAGGCCTGGCACTACATTTTTTGCGCATTCATTTTTCAACAACCCTCGGCAGCGGATGGGGCGGGTAATATATGAAACATGTACACTTTTTCCTTGCCTCCCACCCGCAATCCAGCCACTTCACCCACATTCTAGACGACGACCACGACGACAACGACGACGACGACGACGGTGATGGCGGCAATCCAACAGCCTACCAGCCAACATGCATCGATGAAAACTAGGTTTCAGGCAAAATTTACTTCATATTTTTAATTGAATCGGACGAATCTGGAAAGAAGCGCTGACGCGGGAAAAGAGCTAGAAGAGGATTCCCCCCCCCCCCCCATTTCCCCCCACCCCTTCACGACAGCCACTTCTAACAAATAACATGCAGGTAGGTACAACATAGCCGTATCTGCGCCTGGATCACCACTCTCTGTGTGTGCCGTGGATGCTGGCACGACCGAGTACTGAATAATCCGGCCGCTATGTTGTAATCGTATTTTATTCATAGTTCCACCTTTTCAGAATAAAAAAAAATAACGTTTTTTTCCTCGGACCAGCTCAAACTTTGTTACAAAATGTAGGCTTGGATGCGAAAATATACAGTTGCATTCTCGGTGCGAGTGATCAATGTTTAAAACAGGTTAGTGACCGTTTGAAATAGGCAACAAAATAACAAAAACAACAAGCAGAACGGGTAAGTACTTACATCGTCTCCTTCATTCGTCGTTTCCAGGAAGGTCATCTTCGAGTCTGTATCTTCCGCTTGAAAGGTGGACTGAAATACCAATGGCGGTGCAGGGGGTGGAGGCTGGGGTGGAAAAACCATCGTTGTCGGTTGGCTGATTTCAGGTGGAACATACGGTTTCTGTTCCAGAGGAATTGCGATGAAGTTTCCTTCGGAAGGTGCATCAGTCGACGTAGACTTGCGTTTACGGGGATTCTCCGATGTGGATTCGTCTTTGACGTGAACTTCCTCTTCCTTGGGCCACTCAACGGGAACCTCCAATGTTTCCAGGGTCTGTTTTCGAGCAAAATCTCGCTCCTTCGATGATCGCCTTTTGTTGAGATCATTGCTGGGGCTGTTGAAGTTCTGTTGAATATTCTCGACGATTGATGCCGTGTAAACAGTGAACTGTTCAACGTTGTTGGTCTCGCGAGTTACGCGAACCGGTTCGGACTCAACGTCCTCGTGTGACACATCCGTCAATCCTCGGATTTGAAACATTTGAGCAAGATTCAACAGGGGCCGTATCTGCTCCTGGGCTACATTGATCTCCCCACGATACATGAAATCGACCAACGCTTTCAACTCTTCCCACTTGACGTCCTTGATTATCACAACCGGATGCTTACACGGTGTGTCCTGAAAGATGGTCTGAAAGTAGGGACTGCTGGCCGCCAGAACCATCTTGTGAGTCTTGATCGGACGACCCTCGCCAATTAGAGTCACATCAACGAAGGACTCGGCTTGGAAGAGCTGATCGAAGACCGTGGACAGATTGGAGTGGTAGTTGTTCCAGCGTAGACAGAACTGCTGCTCTTGCGTTGGGTTAGGCTGTATTGTTGGCGTGGTGCTGTGGTTCATGGTGAAATTGTTCGTTGTGGTAAACGCCACCGGTTGTAGGTCGTTCAGAGGCATTTTGAAGTGCCGATCGTTTCTGAAAGGGAGAACAAAGTGGTGAAATTAAACCAGAAGGCATTTCAATAAAACTGAAAGAAAATCATGATGCCCGCCTTTGATGTTAAGAGTCAAGGATGATGGATCGTATCGTGTACAGAGAGGCCAAAGTTCTCACAAGGCTTCAAAACATCGGTTATTGTTTATATTTTTCTATCCTTGTTAATGTGTGTGTCATCCTCTATCCCTCACCAAACCGGGGGCGTTGGGCGAGTAGAACTGCGAATTATTTGATCAATCATATGCTCTGCAATGGTGCCCTTTTTGTTATGGAGGCCAATACAATAAAAAGGAGAACTTTTGATGCAGGACAAGTTATCCTCAAAGCTTTTGGGGAAATGGGAGGTACTAAGAGTCCACAATAGGTATAGCAAAACATTACTTAGACGCCCTTATTCACACTTACAACTCAGGAATAGAAGGTCAAGAAGAGCCACCGTCATCAACTAAAGCTTGAACCGGGTACCTAGGAAACCCACAATACCCGCGGCAATAGTCAGCGGACGATGCCCTGGTCGTATTTAGTAAAAGTGATTATATATATAACTAGCTGAACCCGGTGCGAGCCTTGCAACGCATGCAACTAAGTGAATGAAAAATTAATAAAACTGGCGCGTTTATGGTTCTGAATGAATCTGGTTAAAATATTTTCGTTTGCTTGTGTGTGTTATTTATGCAAAAAAAAAAAGGTTTGTGTTATGAATTCAACCCTTCGACCGGTTGTTTTTACCAGTTTTGCTTTCTGCGTAGAAACATTTCAAAGACAAACGAAGCCGTATCCTGTCAGTTTGTACGTAATTTTCTCTTGCAGAACTTAAGATTAACTTCTTGTGCATAATGTAGCACTGAGAGTAATTTAACCAATTCTTGACTTAAAAGGGGTTCAAACTTCTATCAGAATATGCTTCTTACCCGAGAAATACACATTTTGTGTTTTAGTTTCATAGATAATTCTCAGGTTTGGTTCAAATTTCTGTTTCATTGGTTTGAGAGCCCTCCTTCCCCCTCTCCAGAGGGAAGGCGTCTCGAACCACCTAAGAAAAAAGTCCTGCCCAAAAACACCGACATGCCAAACTCCAATTCCAAGAGCTCGAGCTTTGCAGAAATTTGTGTTTCATTTGTATGGAAGTCCTCCCCTTCTAGACGGGGAAGGAGCTTCGAACCATCATAAGAACCTTCTCCGGCCTCAACAACCCCTACTTATAAGTTTTCATAACAGTACGTATGATTCTCATGTTTTGTTGACATTTGTGTCTAATATTCATGGGAGCCCACCCCTTCCAGAGAGTGGAGGAGTCTCAAACCTCCATAGAAACATTTCTTGGTTCCGAAAACCCCCACATCTCAAATTTGGTTCCATTTGCTTGATTAGTTCTCGAATTATGCAGAAATTTGTGTTTCATTGGTGTGGGAGCACCCCTTCCAGATGCGGGAGGGGTCTCGAACCACCAAAACAACCTTCCCCGACTCCAAAAATCCCTGCAAAAAAATAGTCATACCAGTTGGGATAATTGTCATGCTCTCCCGGACCTAAATACTCCTCCATCAAATTAGCATAGCAGTAGGGATCATTCTCATGTTTGGCTTAAATTCGTGTTTCCTTTGTATGGGGGGCCCTTTTTCCAGGGGAGAAGGGGCTTCAAACCACCATAAAAACATTTGTTGCCTTTAAAAACTCACCCATACCAATTTTCGTTCCATTTACTTGATTAGTTCTCGAGTTATGCAGGAATTTGTTTTTCATTTGCATGGAATCCCCCCTTGCTAGAGGCGGGAGGGGTCTCGAACTAACATAAGATGCTTTCCCGGACCCAAAAACTACTGAATACAAAATTGCAAAGCAGTAGGAATAGTTCTCACGTTTGGTTGAAATTTGTGTTTCATTTGTACCAGAGCCCCACTTTTTAGAGGGAGGAGGGGCTTTGAACCACCATAAAAACATTTAATGCCAAAAACTCTTCCATTCCAAATTTGGTTCTTTTGCTTGATTAGTTCCCGAGTAATGCAGAAATTTGTGTTTCATTTGTATGGAAGTCCCTCCTCCCCCTTCCAGAAGGCGAAGGAGTCCAAACCACCTAAAACACATATATCTTATTCAGAAACCTCCACATGCCAAATTTGGTTCAATTTGCTTTATTGTTTCTCCAGTTATGCAAATATTTGTGTTCCATTTGTTTTAGAGACCCGCCCAAAATATGGCGGAAGAGTCACAAATCACCATAGAAACATTTCACTTCTTCAAAAACTACCACATGCCAAATTTGGTCCATTTTCATGATTAGTTCTCGAGTTATGCAAGGATTTGCGTTTCATTTGTATGGGGTCCCCCCCTTTCAGAAAGAGGAGGGGTCTCAAATCAACATAAAACTATTTTTTGTCTTCAAAAACCACCGCATACTAAATTTGTTTTTGCTTGATTAATTCTCGAGTCATGCATAATATTGTATTTCATTTGTATTGGAGCCCCTCCCTTTAGAATGGGGAGGGGTCTCAAACCAACATAGACAATTTTTTTGTCTTTAAAAACCACCACATGCTAAATTTCGTTCCCTTTGCTTGATTAGTTCCCGAGTTATGCAGAATATTGTGTTTTGTTTGTATGGGAGCCCTCCCTTTTAGGACGGGGAGGGTTCTCAAGCTACCATAGAAACCTTTCTTGTCTTTAGCAACTCATACATGCTAAATTTGGGTTCCTTTGCTTGATTAGTTCTCGAGTTATGCAGAAATTTGTGCTTCATTTGTATGGGAGCCCCCCTTTCCAGAGAAGGGAGGGGTTTCAAACCATCATAAGAACCTTCCCCGGCCCCAAAACCTTCTCCATACAAAATTTTACGCCGATCGCTTCAGTTGTTTTCGAGTCTATTAGGGTCAGACAGACAGACAGACAGACAGACAGAAATCCATTTTTATATATATATAGATTCATAATAAGATTAAACTATAATTGATGTATGTTCAAAATAAAAGGATAAAGTGAGAACCGTTATAAAGCCCATAATATATAGAAACGATCTCACCCATTAGCATCAAATTCCAGGACGTCATATCGATCCATCTGGCCGAAAATGTCCAATGAAGCCCCACTTTTGAATGACACTCAGAACCGTCTTTTTCTCTGCTGGCTGTAAGCCAGGGCTGGTAACGGGTTCATGGATAAATAAAAGTGACTTTAGCGACTAAAATAATAAAAATAGTGACCAAATAGTGACTAAAAACAGATTTCCAAATTTTAGTATTTTATTAATCTTTTATACATTTGATGTATAAGTACAGTAAACATGAACTAGGTGATCACCCACGTTTGCAAAAATACATGCGCAGTATGCCTTCTTGTTTTTTTTTTTGTAGGTCCATAACGCCTTCCAGCATGACCTGTGCTAGAATTACTTCTGACATATCTTGCCAGTCAATTCCTTTTTTGAGCCAATGCCATGTGAAGCTGTTTTCACTACTTTAATCACCTGAGGGTATTTAGGCCATTTTCATACTGGTTCCAATACTCCTCAATTCTGTACTCTGTACTCAAGGTCAGCGCCTAGCATCTTAACAAGCTCTATTCTTCAATAAGAAGATCATAGTTGACCTGAATCAGAAGTAATTTGGCGATTTTCACAACATACTTGGAGCTTTCACAGCAAAATTTTTAAACAAGTTCTGCAAACCAGACTTTTAACGTACGACTACGTTTTTGTTTTCGTGTGGTTTTTGGTACAATTTAAAGAAATCGCATTGCGACCGTCTTTAAAAATGGTCAGGCTTTGAGCATTAGTACTTCAACCATTTCTTAAAAAATTTCCAAAAAATTTGCACCGATCAATTGGAAATACACTAAGGTTTTTTTTTGCACGGGGGATACGTTCCACTTTAAGTATGGAACCGTGTAAAAAAGACTAAATAGAGTTGATAAATTCACATACTTAGACATTTTATATTGTTTCGATTTTGTTTGTATGCGTTACCTTTCCATGCAATGACCAAAATACAGTTTTCAAAATTTTCAGTATTTACACTAAAACTTGTGAATTTTTTTGAAAAACTGCCATAAGATTACTTTTGGCCCAAAACGTAAAATGTGATTTGAATAAGATCGATAAGTTGTTCCGTTCTGGAGTTATCGACGAAAACAACCCGTGTAAAAAAAAACCGTGCGAAAAAAACCTTGATGCGTATTTCTACGCATCAATTTCAATAGCAAACATTGTTGATTTCGGGCCACATGCTATTGAAAAATTCATAAATGTTAAGCCTTACCTTAAGAAGTATATTAACTCTTTCAGGCCTAAGGGGTCATATGCGACCCCAAAAAGATAATGGTTGTATAAAATCACACAGACTGAATATAAGTGTACACTGTCTTGAGCAAATTTGTTTTCCATCAATTTTTCTACCTGGAAAAATCAAAAGTATACGAGTTGACCTAATCGACGACCTAGAATAACATATGAAGAAAAACTAAATGCCTTATTAATAGTGTAAAGCGTTGTTTAAGAATATTGTACATATGCATACGTATTATTAAATTTCCGTTGAAAAACGTTTGAATCTTTCTGAGAGGTTCTAGGTCATCCAAAATGTACTTGAGTTCAAAACAGCCGATCTACAGTTGTAACAGTAGATTTTAGAGTTATACTACCTGGGCTCATTGATGACCGCCGATAACGACACCCGCAGAGAAATAAAAAGTCGCATTATGGCTGGCAATTGTGCCTACTTTGGACTCCGAAGGACGCTTAGATCGAACAAAGTTCACCGAACCACAAAGTTGACCATCTACAAGACATTCATTAGACCGGTAGTTCTCTACGGCTATGAAACATGGACATTGCTAGTGGAGGACCCACGCGCCCGTGGAGTCTTTGAACGGAAGGTGCGGCGTACCATCTACGGTGGAGTGCAGATGGAAGACGGAACGTGGAGGAGGCGAATGAACCACGAATTGCCATGGGGAGCACCTCCCATCGTACACATCGCAAAAATCGGTCGACTACGATGGGCTGGGCATGTCGTAAGAATGTCGGACGACAGCCCTGTGAAAATGGTTCTCGAAAGCGAACCGACAGGTACAAGAAGAAGAGGCGCACAACGAGCAAGGTGGATCGATCAAGTAGAAGGCGACCTGTGGACCCTCCGCAGACAGCGAGGCTGGCGAGTGACAGCCATTGACCGAATAGAATGGAGACAACTTCTGTGTACAGCTGAGGCCACGCCGGCCTTAGTCTGATTGGTAAGGTAAGTTTAGGGTTATATAAGCGTATGATATGTATTCAAACATGTTGAATGAACCTTTTGGAAGGTCAACAGTCATTATTTGATATTTTTAAGACGTTCTAGATCATCCAAACTGTCCTTGGGTGCTGAACTTCAGATCTACAGTAGTAACTATAGCTTTTTGGGCTATACAAAATTACGCTACGTATTCAACCATATACAGTGAATATTTTCGAACGTAAAAAAAACATCATGAGATACACATTTGACATTTGACATTTGACATTTGACATATGACATATGACATTTTATGCCGTTTGGCAGGTGATATGTTTATCATATTCTGACTTGTTATTTGACATATGACGTTTGCTATTTGACATTTGATTTTTGACGTTTGGTGAAATTTCATATAACGTGTGGCATTTTACATTTGGTAATCAATATTTGGCATATGCCATTTAGAATTTGACATTCGACATTTGATATTTGACATTTGACTTTCTAGTTTTGGCATTTATCCATAACATTTGAATATAAAAAATGTACATTTGGCATTTGATGTTTGGCATTTAACATTTAATATTCGGTTCTTAACATTTGGCGTTGACATCTGTCACTTGACGCGTACGCGTTAAATAACATTCGTGCATTTGACATTTGAAATTCAACGATTTGCATTTGGCATTTGGCATGCAATGCTTAGCAATTTACATTTTAAATTTGGAATGTGACAAACTTATTTTGAAATATGACGTTTGGCATTTGGCATTTGTTTTTATTGTTCAACTTATGAAATTTGGTTTTTCACGTTTTTAATTTTAAATTATTATTTTATTTTTCACATAGGGTTAAATTTTTCTAGCCGTGTATTGTACTCATAGTTGAGTATTTACGGTTCATAGTGTATTTCCCCAGCATGCGCCATTTTTTATGTGTCGGAAGCTTGTCGGGAGTGAAAAAGAATAAACACATTCTGCCTATTCAAGTTCGACCTGCGATAAAGGGTGAAGCATGACACAAGGGGACTCGCCAGCTCAACAGTGCGGTAAAGATACCAAGAAAAGCTATCGAGACAGTTAATGAATTTCCGCTATGGTAAGATTACCAACATGAGTACATAACGTTAGCTGACAGTAAGTTGTTACTGATCGACGATTTGATTGGTGACGATTTAACTGTTACTGGGACTGGGAGGAGATAAAAGAAATCAACATTAACAACCCAGAATCATCGACTAGCGCTACAACCAAGAAGAGGTGTTGGTTGTAGTATCAAGGCATCTTCTCCACCTGTTTCGAAGAAATCCACAGCTCCAGCTTCCATAAGTTTCGAAGATGAGGCAAGTTCATATTTCATAAACAACTCTTCGACGCAGACGCAATTGACGACTCATCCGGTAAAATGCGTTCCACTCGAGCCGGAAAAAGTAAAATATGTGCAAGGTAACTCTCTTGTGTTCATTGATTTGTTCATAATTACAATCTTTTCGTTTATTGGAACATCGCATTTATCGAGGAGACTCGCCGGCAGTTGCGAAAGCATTGGCCGATAAAGCGCCAAGTCTTCTGAGACGAATCCTGGCGTATTATGGAAAAAAAATCCTTAAGGAGCCAGGAGAATGAATGCTTACATAAATTAATAAGACTTCAAAAGAATCAGCAGTTACTTCACACATTGTACGTTGTCATCAAATGTAATCAAATAATCCTCAACCTCGTAATTGACATACTTAAGAAAATAAATCTGAAGAGATATTATTCACATGTTGTTATTTAATTAAAATTTGAAAAACAAAAATTGGTGCAATGAGAAGTTCTGGCGAAAATGGTTATATCTCATGTATAACAATGGTTGTTATTAATTTATAATCTGGGACTCGGTTGATTATATCTCGTTTAGTAAAAAGTGTGATAAAACCTTATCAACATCTGTTACACTCGGCAACTTTTTGTTATACTTTTTGATATTTTAACAACCTACCAGCTGAATTTATAACAGGCACTGTTACAATTTCTTCGTTGAAATAAATAACACCAATTGTTATAATTTTGATATTCCCTTCTGATCGGGGTGTGGCCCATTAAGTATTGGAACAAACATTTTTGATTCTTACAGCGACCCCAGTGGTCGGATTTGTAAACTATGACATCTTATGTGTTCCCTATTACAATAACAACATAAGAAGTTTATTTTCGCGGTGTAGGTCGAACCGTTCGAACGTGTTTTAGAGAAGAAGAAAGAAGAAAAATAATTGTGCGCAATCATTTGGAAAACCCTTCGTGGTCTGGGCCAAAACTTGCTAAAGTGTTGCGTTTTCCTCGAAATACCGAGTGGCGTGTATTGAACAAGTACAGTGGCCACAATGGCCAAATATTTCCAGAATGACGACCAATGGTCTTGTTTTGTGAAATCATTTTGAGGTTTGAGGTGTTGCAAGCTATGTTTTGGTACCGGTTTGATCCTGGTAAGTGTTTCGGGAAGGGTACCCCACGGTTCCCCTGAATATATCTGAAACTACGTAAATTCCAGAATGTCTGATACTGTATCAAAAACAAGGACACATTTGTGATCGTTTGCAAAAGATTGCATCCAATTTGGTGAGATTTCGCAGAATGACAGGGAAATGAAAATCCAGATTTTTGCTAAAAGAGGGGTCAGGCATGTATCAGGTATCAGGTATCAGGTTGGTTGGCTCAAGAGCCACGGCTTGCAGCGGCACGTTCCCCTCTTAGATGGGAGAATTGTGCCTAGCCACAGGAACCTTTTCATCATTACCCGACGATAAGGAAGGAAAGGTTGGAAAGGAAATAAGGAGAAGGAAAATAATGATAATGAAAAAGGAATAGAGCGATACTTTCGGGATATTATCATCCCTGAAAGGTCAGATTTTGAGTCACAATAGCCTCAGAGTATTTTATGGAAAGATAATATTGGGTTCTAGGACTGCCCAATTTGAGATATTAAAATTATGATAAGTAGTTTGCATCAGAGTTCTTTTCCACATCGGGAAAAGAATTGAAGAACATTTTTTAGGCTGAGATTTCTATAATTAGACTCATCAATAATATGACGACCGAAAATATTAAAACGTAGCTGAGCAATTGCAGGACAATTGCATACTAGGTGGAAGGGAGTCTCATAGTCAGCTTCGCAAAGCTCACATGCAAACGACTGTGCACGTTGCATGTTTGTCAGATGATAGTTGAGATTACAATGACCCGGGACCCATAAAAGATGGACAGCATTTAATGAGCTAAGGTTTTCTAACTGAGTCCGGCATACTATGACCAGTTTTGATCTGGAATTATATGAGCCAATCGCTTTGATAGCAGCTTGACTATCGGAACAAAAATATATTATTTTACCCATTACTTTTTGTTGGAGGGCCGCCTGCACTCCACAGATAATAGCAAAGATTTCTGCTTGAAAGACTGTGCAAAAGCTACCTAATGAAAAAGATTGTTGTAACCTCAACTCACGAGAGAAAACTCCAGCTCCAGCTTTACCATCAAGTAGAGATCCATCAGTAAAAATAATAACGTTACCGGCGATCGTCCTCTCAGTGTGCCCGAGGACCCAATCATTACGCAATGGGAAAGAGATAAATATATCAGCATTTGGAAAACTAATAGGAAGTGTTCCCAAGCAACACATGAAACATCGTTCAAAAAATGTATTTCATTTTCTTGTTAATAATACGACTATGAACAGGCACAGGAAACAAATGCTGTTGCTTCAGAGCTGATTTAATGTTGCAAGGGACACTTTAAATTGCACTAACGTTGCAAAATATTCAAATTTGACACTATCATCAACATTGAATTATGATCTCCAGTCAGCTGGACTTTGTTTGTTTCAAATAAATTTCTCTTTGGGTATGTAAAACTTGTTGATGTCAGGAATTATATTGCAACATAATCTTAAAATACAATCTTGTTTCATTTTAGTATTATGAACCTTTAAGTTACCAAAATCCGGATTGTAACTTACTCTCACACGTTGCTGTGAAAATATGTTGTATTAGATATGCAACCATCTAGTAACTAGTATGGCTTCAGGGACCATGTCACGAGCGATGTTACAAACCAAATCTAAAATACTATTAGTAAAATCTTACAAAAAGCGGAGAAATCTAACCACGAAATAAAGTGATATTGAGAACATTTCAGAAGAGTTCCAGCTTATTTGTTTCTAATTTGCAAAACATGATTTACGATTAATTCGTTGTGCTTGATAAGACCAACGAATTTATCCAACAATTTATCCAATAGACCTCTAGCATATAAAGCATGATAGCGTATATTTAATCTTGGTGGAATGTCGTGGTCCATATACTTTCTAACGTCTTTCATATTAGAAAAATATGAATGCTATGTTCACTGATAATATTCTAACAACATTTATGCATTAAACGTTTTTTATCATTCACCCATATGGTTCGCAATTGAAAGCTATTTTTTATAAGTAGAAATTATGTCATCAAAGTTTCTGGTAAAATCTGTATTGGCCATTCAATTAAAACATCAAAAGTGCAATTGCTTTCCAGAGCCATTGCTTAGAAGCTTTAATTCGAAATGCGACATCATTTTATTAAAAAATCTCAGTTGAATGAAACCCCTTCTTTTCATAAGCCAAATCTAGAGGGCTTAACTTCTTGTCAGTCAATCCACAGAAATACACCTACGTCATTAACGATAAATGATTTTTACTATTACGCGTATAACTTCATAGGGAATGAATTATAAAACATACTATGGCAATAAATAAACGATCGATAGGATGGTGAAAATTGATAGAGGATGATACGACACCAAACAAGCCTATTGGTATCCATCATAAAGAATGTTAAAAGATACTTGTTACTAAGACTTGTTTTTATTTTATTTCCTTGGTCAAATATTCATGAGAGAGCTAGTGCAGGTAGTCTGATTGCATCGTTTAAAAACAAAACGGTGAACTATTGAAACAGGAAGGAACATTGCCTGAAGTTTGGATTTATTACTCAATCGTCTAAAAAATTACACTTTTTTTATGCAGTTCTTTTGACAACTGACGTTTAACACAAATTTGCGCTCACACTCTACGCATGCAATGCTTGTTTCAAATCATGCATTTGCAACTCGATTTTGCGTAACTCATATCGTGACATTTTATAAACTATACATACAAGTTCATGTATGCAAAAAACTGTTGCGGTAAGGTTGCAGTTCAATAGGAAAAACTAAGATCAATATTATTAAATCTGCAACGTATTACATACATGTTGTATACTATGCACGCTGCAATGCAAAAATGATACAGTATGGCGACGTTGAAATGAATATCTTGGTAACAGTCCAGTGTTTTGAGATTAAAGAAATAAGCCGTACACCGCCGATCAAAATTCTCTTCATATTGTTAACAATGATTGGTTGAGCAAAAATTTCAACATGAAATTTGTCTACTCTTTTCACAATTAGAAAATCTTTGGATTGTTGAACAGCCATTATCTTTTCTTCAATCTAGATTTAAAGTATCTATCGAAGAAAAGGATGTACGAAATTTCAACCAGAAATGCCCTGTTTAAATTGTACGATGAGATGAAGCTTTTGAATGTTACTTGTTTCATATAGCAAAGTGTCATTGCAGATATCAAATGGAAAAATGACTATTATTTCAGGTTTGAACAAACAAACTTTTAAAACATTTATTTCTATTATTAATCTTAAAACGCTTCCTTATTTCAAACCCGTCATACATGATTTAATTGTTTTCATTCTTAAATTAATATTTGTTGTTCCTATTTTTCTTGGTGAAAATAGGTACACCTACTATTGAAATCATAGAAATTTCTTTACGCTAACAAAAAGTTTTGAAAACAATTATTAATTTAAACACATATGTCGAAAAATATTTTTTTAAACGCAAAATTTTACTAATTTTGTTATGCTACGAATTCAGTAAATTCAGTGAGCCTATCGATAAAAGTCGCTTGTTGTTATATTTTCTTTTTAGATCAATGCTGTTTTTTTGTATTTGTTTTTCAAAGGCATGAATGCTCGTCTTTCCATCATTCAAATACATTTTATAAACATTTTATAAACAGATTTCCGCACCTTGTTTGAGTGTTATTTGAGTGAGTGCAAGTTTTACTTGAATGATTCTCTTTAATTGGCTGGCCAATTAAATCAATTTTATAACAGCAGCTCTTTCACAGTAACTGGAGTTGCGTACAATTAAATTGATAACCTGTAGAACAGTGGTGCCTAGCTCAGAAAGTATGTTTAACTTTATTATGAGACTCTAGGCTTTCGATGATTGTTCATATTTTGATTTACGCTTATTGTGTACGAATT
This sequence comes from Aedes japonicus, assembly GCA_034211315.2. Lineage (NCBI taxonomy): Eukaryota > Metazoa > Arthropoda > Insecta > Diptera > Culicidae > Aedes > Aedes japonicus. The sequence goes on along the minus strand of JASCZW010001053.1, from coordinate 65,760 downwards.
GTCAATAAACTTACAACCTGCGATGTAGTTTTATTTATATTCTCAGCCGCCATGATAAATTATATGATGAAATCATGCATAGACAAATGAATTCATGTTTTTGCATTATTATTAAGATTTGATGACTCAAATTAAACATATTTTATTTGTACATGGTAGACAAGCATAAAACAATCAAATTTGGAATCTTTAATTCAAAAATCATCTGAGAACTACTTTTCCAGAAGAACTAAAAAGGACATTTTTAAGCATTTCTTAAGCGCATTATATTTTTCGAAGTGAAACAGCGTATTTCACCATAAATCCGATTTCGTTTGAAAAATTGACGGTAAGATGAGAAATTCCAAAGCTCTAATTATTATTAATAAAAATACTCATTTTTAAGACTGCACACCAGTGAAAACAATGTTCATTTTTTTAAATATAATGGCACCTCATCTGCAACCGGTTATGAACTGAAAACAAATATTTATGGTGAACGACAGACTCGCGTATTTATCATATTATGTTAAAACATCCATGAAACGTATCAATAGCTCGCTAGGAACATGATTATCATTCAACATGTCAGATTATGGTATCAGTGCCATAAGTTTCGTGGAGCTTTTTGTTAACACGTTTGGAACTCAGATAATATGTTGCAAATAGACTCCACCTCTTGCGCTTTTCTGATTGCAATGCATTCACGCGTGACGTCGTAGTTGCCTTATACTTCAACCATATTTTGTCTCAAAGAAGCCAACGTTGCTTCATTGAAACAACTTGTGTTACTTGGGTTACATCGCTCGAAGCTAGAACAAACTTATCCCAATTTATTAAGTGTGCCCATAAACGTGTATGAGACCTATTATTGTTTGCATCATGATGCCAAAACCCATTTGCCTGTAAACGGTATGCGCAAGAGTAGGCTTCCTGTTTCAAGAAAATTTGCAATGGTTTGATATTGAAAAGTGCTTCTAGAGCAGCAGTGGGTGTAGTTGAAAATGCACCAGATAGTGACATTAGACACATGCGCTGAAAGTGATTCAGCTTTGTCTGGATAGTTCTCATCTCACCTTTCTGCCACCATACGAGGCACCCGTAAGCTAATATTGGTCTAACAATTGCAGCAAAGAACCAGTAAATATATTTTGGTTTAAGACCCCAGGTTTTACCTATAGTTCGCCTACATTGTCCAAAAGCCATACATGCCTTTTTGATTCTAGAGTCAATATGAGCAGACCAATTTAACTTGGAGTCTAAAATAACTCCAAGATACCTTACTTGGTCTGTTATACAGACTTCAGAATCAAAGAAACGAAGTGGACGAACTCCGGTAATCCTTCGTTTTTCTGTGAATAGAACAAGTGTTGTTTTGTTGGGATTTACTGAGAGTCCGATATCACTACACCACTTTTCAGTTTCTCTTAGAGCCTGTTGCATCAGGTCAAAAAGAGTACTAACACACAATCTAACAATCATTGTAACGTAGTCATCAGCAAAGCCATAAGAAGGAAATCCCAAGTTGTTAAGTTTACGTAATAGACTATCTGCTACGAGATTCCATAGCAGAGGTGATAGAACGCCTCCCTGGGGACAACCTTGAATACATTGTCTCCTTATATAGGCTCGTCTCAGCAACGAGTTCAAATAACGATTTTTGAGCATCTCGTGTATCCATGTTACGATAACAGAGGGCACACCATGAAAAAGTGCAGCTTCAATGATGGCATTGAAGGAAACATTGTCAAAGGCGACCTCAATATCTAAGAAGACTCCTAAACAGGATTGCTTCTGTGAAAAAGCCTTCTCTACATCATGGACAACGTGGTGCAAAAGGGTTGTTGTAGACTTGCCTCTTTGATATGCATGTTGCATTTGATGAAGAGGTTGTCTAGAAAGAGTTTCATTTCGAATGTTATGATCAATAATTCTTTCTAAACACTTAAGCATAAAAGAGCTCAGACTGATTGGCCTGAAACTTTTCGCTTCATCATACGTCGCGCGCCCCCCTTTTGGGATAAATTTAACATTTATTTCTCTCCAGGATTTTGGAATGTAACCTGTAGCAAGGCTGCAAATGAAAATTTGTTTTAATATATTTTTAAGATGATCAAAACCTCGCTGAAGTAAACATGGATACAGCCCATCTGCTCCAGGAGTCTTATAAGGTGCGAAGCTATTCAGAGCCCATTTGATTGATTCGGGTGTTACTAGCCTGCGAGCTAACGCCCTAGATTCATAACGAGCACAAAAATGTTCAGGGTCATTGAATGGTTCCAGTTCTGAACATCCTGGAAAATGTATTCGAAAGAGTATTTCTAGCACCTCGTCATCATTATTATTAAAGTTACCAGCTTCGTCCTTAATACTGTTTACTTGAAAATCCTTGGATTTAGCAAGAATTTTATTGAGTCTGCCGGTTTCATTTACACTTGATACATTTGTGCAAAGGTTTTTCCAGCCCTGTCGTTCAGAGGACTTTAGAGCTTTTTTATAAGCCTTTCGAGCTATTTTGAATCCGTCAATTCCCTCTGTTCGACGTCTATTCCACGCCCTTCTACACATTTTACGTAACTTTGTGAGTTCGTTGTTCCACCAGGGTGTACCCCTAGTTGATTTTATTGTTCGTAATGGACATGCTTCTTCATAGGCCTCCATAATATAGGATGTTAAAATCTCAACGACATCGTCTAAGTCATTTGGGCTTTCAATAGAAGGGTGAAAGCCAAAACATTTTAATGCAAGGATATCTGAGTAAACGTTCCAGTCTGTATTTCTAGGGTTTCTGAAACGACAAACTTGCAGACTACCATTTAAGTGATCAAAGAATATGAACCTATGATCAGCCAGAGATTCTTCTTCAGAGACTCTCCAGTTATTGAATTCATGTGTAAGTTTATTGGTGCAGAGGGTTATATCTAGCACCTCTTCTCTGTTTGATTTGAAAAAAGTTGGAGTGTTACCTATGTTTAAAATACTTAAATTTGTAGAACATAAGTACTCCATTAGTTCCAGGCCCCTCGGGTTGATATCCGAACTCCCCCAAATAATATGATGGGAGTTTGCTCTCGCTCCCAACAACTAATGGCAAATTATTTACATCACAATGAGACAACTTTTTTCAAGTCCTCTGTAGGTGAAGCCTCATCATGTGGAAGGTAAGCTGAGCAGTAGATATATTGTTTGTCGATATTGTCAACATTTACGTTTATTGATACAACACAAATATCCCTAGTGGTTAAGCTGGGAACAAGAGTGCCATTTATAGCATTACTTAAGAGTATACATGCACGTGGCATGATGCGAGGATTTGTCATCCCTTCTTTACTAAAAGTAACAAAATTAGGATTAACTAGATTTCCAACATAGAATCTTCCATGACGGAAGTATGGTTCTTGGACCAGCGCTAAGTTGGCGGTACCTGTTTGAACTATTCGGCAAAGATTTATGGCTGCTGTTCGTTTGTGCTGGATATTAACTTGTGCTACCTTAATAGTCGACATACGTTATCAGCGTATGACAAGGCTTTTTCATCCCACAACTGAACAACTGCCAAAACATCAATTGCACTTAGGTTTTTCGTTAAAAGTAATATAGTTTTAACTGTGTTTGTTTCTTGATGAAAAGAAAATTGTTTCAGTAAAATTATTAGTTCATTCTTTAGCATATTGATTAAAACAGGTATTTCAAAGTTGTTCCCTGAAAAACATACATACAAACTTAAAAATCCCCATCGAAAATGAAATATAGGTGTTATTAAAAGATGCATGACTATTTGTGTAACTGTGTTGTTTAAATTAGAGACTTTTAATTGATTAATCCATACCTTGAATGAATGTATAGCTTCCACTTTGTCGTTAAAAAAGTAGGCTGAGACTATGTAGAGTTCAGTTTTTCCACATCTGTTGGAAACCTCTACGGTGGCTGCAAAGGTATACCACAGTTCCCCTGAATATATCTGAAACTACGTAAATTCCAGAATGTCTGATACTGTATCAAAAACAAGGACAAATTTGTGATCGTTTGCAAAAGATTGCATCCAATTTGGTGAGATTTCGCAGAATGACAGGGAAATGAAAATCCAGATTTTTGCTAAAAGAGGGGTCAGGCATGTAGGTGTTAATATTAAAAGTGTAGTGAAATTACAGTTAAGATTTTATTTTCATCAACAGTCAATAAATGTTGAAGCTAACAGTGACCCTGTGAAGCTCAAATGGAATTAGAAATCCTGATAAATTCCAAATGAAACTCATTGGTTATGTTCTAGTTTTGGGTTTCATTCCACTCGAATGAACGAACACACGATTTTTTCATACAAAAAGACAACTTCAGTCATCATCGACATACTCCGCCCACCAGCGCCGACACATCCTCGCACTCACATCGACCGCTGGCCGTGGGGACGGAGTTTGTTGCAGTCCACCGGAGAACGAGAAGCCTTTTTGCTCGTTTTGTTATTGTATTATATTTTAAAATAGAGAAAACGAATCCAGCCGAAAAGAACGGGCACCGGATCAGGCCATGTCGGCATAGAGCCAAGCAACAACGACGGTGGTCAACGATGACGACGGACGACTACCGATACGAAAACGACAACGACGGCGACGACGACGACGACGACGACGACGACGACGGTGGATTGGAATTGAAATTGGAGCTAGAAGGCCCCAGCAGCGGTTCCCGATTCGAAATTCGAGGATTTATTGTTTCGTATGTTTACTCGAACAGAGAGGGAATGGGTAACGAGTCCGATATTCTAGTTCTAAGCTCAAAACGAAACGGAACGGACTCGAACTGCACAGGCCCAGCTTCTTCTCTGTAGGAGCGAGAGATACGGTTCGTACACACAAATGGAGAGGAGCTATAGGCATTTCCTGGGTAGATATTTCACTCGCCATCGTTATTATCAACAAGAGAAAACTAGAAATGCAATGTTGAACGATATACGTGCAAACAAATATTATACGACGGGGGTGTGTTGCGGGGGTGCGGGTTTCTGATCGGACGGGTGGCGGCCTTTTGATCACTTTTTCTGAGGAGGGGTCTTCGCGAGAACACACTGTGGGGTGTTTGCTATGGCTAGGCCCCTACTGGAACGGGAAGCCGGAACGATATAGAGATGTTATTTTTCGATGGACAAATTGATTTTAGTTTCCATCTTTGCTAGTTTTCGTCGTAGTCGTTGGCGACGACGACGACGACGACGACGACGACGACGACGATGCAGCTTAGGACTGTGCAGTAGAGGAAACACAAAACGTCACCAGCTCTTTCTGGTTTCAGTCGAAGGTGGGTGGTTGGGCACTGCGTGGATCAATTGGCACCCCATCGTCGGTCGGTCAGCGCATTGGGAAAAGAACGGCAAGGAACGGTATTCAGGAAACGGACTCGACTCTATGTGGGTGCGTTTTTGTGTATCGGCCTATGATTGATTCTTTTCTCTCTCAGATGTTGCTGCTGTCCCCAGCTGCTGCGTCGATTCAATGAATAAATAATTGCTTAAATTGTACACATCATATCTTCGAATCGGAGAGCTGAACGCTGCTGACGACGATGGCGTATGTTGGTGTGTGATCTTTTGTTTCAATTTTGCACATTTTCCGATGCTGTTTGAATTCTATTGAGTGAAAAAGTCGACGGAAGGGGGATGAGGGATTTGATTTCGGTCGAAGAGGCTTGCTCCGGAGCACCGAATAAGTTTGACTTGTTTATTTTCCAAGCCCAAAGCCGGCCATGGGGACGATGGTAAACGATTGTAGGCATGGGAATATTCTGAGTGATGAATAAATAATTGCTACGGCTTGCACCTGTGCCAAAGGAGTTGCATTCTAGTATACCGTTGAGAAAAGAATTCAAATGATCTGAGATGTTGAATAAACATGACTTAAGGGTGTTACGAACAAAATTTGGTCAAACAGTAATGTGTTTGAGTCGATCAAAGCTTTTAAGGCTTGCTTCATTTAGAATTGGAACAAACTTTTGCTCATATTGTGGCACTCCTGGTGGACGGATTTGGAAGTTCTTGGCGCCCACGTATCGGGATTTTTTTTAGCTTCACGTATGTATTTTTGACATTCCGCAAATCGACTGTACGTTGTAAACAATCAACATGGAAGCCGAAAGAAGGGAACAAATTGTGCACAGTTATTTGGAAAATCCATTGTGGTCTGCATCTAGGCTAGCTAAACAGCTGAAATTGCCCAGAAATACCGTATGGCGCGTTATCAAACGGTATAAGGAAACATTGACGACGATTCGGAAGCCTCAAGCCAATCGTCGGAGTGGAACTGTCGACCGGAAACTGCCAAATCGGATCATAAAACTGAATAGTGTGGCCAAAATCCGTGCTCGGAAGCTATACGACCAGGTGCTGACCAAGTTCGACGGGTGTCTTCTGATGGACGATAAAACCTATGTCAAGGCTGACTTCGGGCAAATCCCAGGTCAAAAATTTTACTTGGCAACGGCTCGGGGGGATGTTCCAGCCAAATATAAATTTGTTTTTGCCGACAAATTTGCACGAAAATTCATGATTTGGCAGGGCATTTGCAGCTGTGGCAAAAAAAAACGAAAGTTTTCGTTACAAATAAGACAATGACGTCGGAACTATACCAAAAAGGTGTCTCCAAAAACGAATTTTGCCGTTCATTCGATCCCACGACCATCCCGTAATGTTTTGGCCAGATTTGGCAAGCTGTCATTACAGCAAAGTCGTTCAAGAATCGTATGCAGAGAAAGGGGTCCACGTTGTTCCGAAAAACCTTAACCCACCCAACTGCCCCCAGTTCCGCCCTATTGAGAAATACTGGGCAATCATGAAGAGGAGACTCAAGACAAAAGGAAAGGTTGTCAAAGCCATCAATCAGATGAAGATCTGGTGGAATATGATAGCTAAAACGATGGACGAATAAGGTGTGCGCCGCCTAATGAGCCGTGTTACAGGAAAAAATCGAGAATTCCTTCGAAACCGTGACGAATAATTTTATCCGTATTTGTTCTTAAAAATATGAAGAAAACGCTACATTTGTATAAAAGAAGATCTTGAATTTAATAATAAATAACTGAAATACAGGCAATTGTTTTTGTTCCAATTCTATCTGAAGCAAGCTTTATTAATAAGTCCAATTATTTTTCTTTTTCAAGTTCAGTGAATACAGAATACTGAAGAAATATTCAGCTAAGCTTCATTTTTACATATTGCAAATTGCCGTGTCTTTGGTTTAACACCTTCCATAAGATTTTGTACAGTCTTCTTGTCCACTTTATTCGCCGTAGAACGCCAGTTTTACTTGAACTGTTTCTCGCTCACAACAGCTTTTTGAGTCTTCTTAAGGCTCCGCTCGACGATGGCTCAATATTGTTCGATTGGGCGGAGCTCTGGCGTAATGGGAGGGTTCTTGTCCTTGGGCACACTTGAACGTTGTTGGCAGCATACCACTCCATGGCCTATTTCCCGTATTGACAAGATGCCAAATCCGGCCAATATAGAACGGAGCAATTGTGTCGCTTCAGGAAAGGCAGTAGATGTTTTTGTAGGCACTCGCTCAGATAAATTTCATGGTTGACGGTTCCGGTCGCAATGTAAACGTTGCTGTTCAAGCCACAGATACAGATGGCCTGCCACATCAAATATTTCCTGCAAAATTTGTCTAAAACAAATTTGCCGAAGACAATTTACACTTTTATTCAGTCTGTGATTTTATCCAGCCATTTTTCTTCTTGGTCTCTTTAGGCCTCAAGAGGTTATTATATTTTTTAAGACCAGGATTACCATTTTTGAATTTTTCAATTAAATGTGGAACGAAATCAACATTGTTTTCGGTTAAAGTTTATGCGTAGAAATATTTCCTATCGATTGGTGCAAACATTTTGAAATTTTTTTGAGAAACAAATGAAACGCTCAAAACCTGACCACTTTTCGTGAAGGTTGCAATGCGATTTTTTTAGATTGTACCCCAATATAGCAAACACAGACGTAATCCTACGTCAAAAAAAAGTTCAACCATGAGGAGTTCTTAAGTGCTTTTTTTTAAATGTTCATGACATGGGATTTGAACCCATATTTTTGGGAAAAGCTGTTGTTTAACCTTCTTTAGGTGTCGGGGTCGAAATGACCCGGAATAGATTTAAAAAATGCTATAGCTTTCTTAATTAGGCAACTAGACGTTTGATTTTTTTTTTACTTTTTCTTAATCATAGTAACGTTTCGAACCCAATTTTTTTGGACATTTCTGAAGGGTTGTTAAAAAAGAGTTACGAATAAGGTGTTTCGGGTCATATCAACCCGGATTCAAACTCACATTGTGGAAACTATATTTGATCAAATTTGAAATCTTTGCAATCAAAATGCTTACAAGAGTCCCAATTTTCAGTTTCTGGTGAGTACTGTCCTTTTTGATCCGATTGGCCACAAGGAATCTGTGCCGGAAGAGGATATGTTTTGTCACGATCCGTGAGGCGGCGGCAGATACAAATTTTCATCGGTACATGATTTTCGACGGCTCAAACTGCATGATTTTTCATGAAAAGTCTACTTCTAGCCTCGAAATGGACCAATGCTCATAATGGCCATTCCGGGAAAATCTGGATGCCCCGGGGGGAACCCTTTAGGAGGGGACGAATACGATTTTTTGCTGAAACATGCCGTGCGATGGTTCAAAGTTTATGATTTTTTCTATAAATAGTCTACTTCTAGCCTAGAAATGGCCCAATGCATATATTTTGGCCATTTGGGGACAATCCGGATGCCCATGGGGGAACCCTTTTGGAGAAGACAAATACGGGTTTTCGCTGAAACATGATTTTCGACGGTTAAAACTTCATGATTTTTTTATAATAGTCTACTTCTAGGCAAGGAAATTACCCAATGACCAATATGGTTATTTTGGGACAACCGGGATGCCCCGTAAGAACCATTTAGGCGGGGACAAAAACGGATTTTCGCCAAAACATGTCTTTCGACGGCTCAAACTTCATGGATTTTGTTGAGTAATCGACTTTTAGCCTTGAAATCGATCAATGCCCATATTGGAAACTTTGAGACAACCCGGATGCCCCGGAAGAACGCTTTAGGTGGGTACAAAAACGGATTTTTGCCAAAACATGCCTTTCGACGGCTCAAACTTCATGATTTTTTGTAAACAATCAAATTCTAGTCATTACGGGATAACTCAGAGGGAACCTTTCAGAAGGAGACAAACACGAGTTTTCGCAGAAACATGCCGATGCTACTAAATTTTGACCATGCATTAAGAAACTTACAAAGCAGCTATGGTCATTCATTCAAGCTTAGAGTTATTGCCAAAGGAAACCATGTCAGTTTCACATTCATTATTTTGTCAATGCCAAACAAGTGTTGTTCTCATTACTCGCTAAATTGGCAACACAATTAAACAAATTTAGTTAAATGCATCCATGGAGCCGCCAAAGTGAATAAGCATTCACTTCCTCAACTGTCTGAATAACAACCGGAGTGGACCGACGTCTCGTCCGACCATGCTATGCTGTAATGAGTAAAAATTATAAACTAAGAAATTGGATCAGTTTAACTTTGATTTCGGAAACTTGAAAATTCTATTACCGTGCAGTTTACCGAATTTGCCAGATTTTGGTAATTTCGGTAACCAGGTCAGTAATCGAGTTCGTGATCTTCCAGAATCAGCAAAGCGGATCCAGTTGACATACCTTTCTTTGCTTACTTTGTTTACTTATTCATGAGCGCGTTGGGACGTGTTAGAATATTTCAATGTGTTTTGAGAACAACAATAAAAAAGCAATAAAATGTACCAGTAATCAGCCCTAGGTGCCACAAGGTTCTCATCTTGGCCCATTACTGTTTATGATACTGCTGATTTTTAATCATCTGATTAATCCCATTTAGAATGTGGGACCAATCGCTATTACTCAGCTGCACAAGAACCAAATGACTTCAAATTCTGTGCATAAATAGTTTCACACTAGTCCCACTGCCGAGTTGGCTCCGCACCCTATGCTGATGACATGAAACATGCAGTTGTAGTCAAAGGCTTCAAGTTTTCACAGCATTTAAACAATTTCCTTAAATATAACCACTACAACGATTCATCTTCAGTTTCACTTTACGCTACATTTTTTTACTACGATATTTTTGTCAGAATTACCATTTTTCCTCCCATTTGCTACTTTTTTGGACCTGGTTCATCAGTTTAGCATGTACAATTAACGTTTTAATTATGGTTCATTTTCTGAAGCTCGAAATGATCAAAACTCAGACAACCGACATAACAAATTGAATATTTTGCACTAAAAATCATGGTTACTAACACACCTGCGCCATCTGTTGAGAACACCGTGATGGGTGATAAAGCTCAACAGATGGCAACTATGTGCGCCCTAGCGAACTTTGACAGTTTAATGTGCTTGAAAATATCTGCCACCTTTAAAATTCCTGTCCAGGAAGCTGCTTAAAGTTTGCCTTGATGTAAGTTTCATCGTCCTGTACCACGCAATCAAACTTCGTCAGCATCGTCGAGTACAACTTTAGCGATCGTGCTTTGGCCGACGTGTTTTGTTTATCGTCGCGATTTGGAGTCACCACTTTATTGTAAGTCGATAGTCCAGCTCGTTTTTTAGCTCTATCCACGGTTGAAGGCGCCACTCCCAGCTTCTTTGCGACATCTCGGACGGAGAGGTTGGGGTTCCGCTCGAAACAGCGGCCAACTCTTTTTGTCGTCACTGTGGCCTCCGGCTTTCGATTTCTCCCGATCCAGCTCTCCTGGCTGTCGACAAACGTTCACCGAGCACTTTTAATACGTTGGTTACAGTTGATTTAGCCACGTTCAACAATTTCGCCAACTTGGCGTGAGAGTAGTTTGGATTTTCTGCATGCACGTTCAAAATTTTCATGCATTGCTTTTCTTCCTTCGACGACGTTCTGATAACTGAATTGCTAATATCAACATCAAAATAGAGGCATGATGCTACACGCAGACATCTTCAAAATTAGCGGTGTGCAGACATTTTTAATGCACGATGAAAGAAAATGCGTCAAGTTTAAGTCGACTAAATTTTGATCGAAACACCCTTCAGTACTTAGGAAGAACCTCTATACTGTTTCAGAATAAAATTTGAGCTGTTTCACAGATTCAAAATTGACTCTTCTTCGTCGCTGCTTCTACCTTATTCATAAGAATGTAAGTGTCACTCAGGTGGACTTGGCATTCAAATGTGAATAGATGAAGGGTGAAAAATAATTAAATTTAATTTCAACAAACTACCTACTTGCATTGCAATTTTCGAGGTGCTTCAAAACATTCCTTTACTTTACCTTACTTTACTCTTTTACTTACTTACTTCTTCGAAAATTTCCTCACTATTAGTTACATAAACATTGGGCGGAATATATGTGAAAAAACTCCAATCCAACAAAAGAACCACATCAAAATAAACAAATCCACAGCTTCAACAAAGCCGAAGCAAATGCCTAGCATCTAACCCAAGGGCATCCTCCCCGGCAACCTGAACGCCCTTCGTCGACGAAAATCGAACCGAAACAGGGCCTTTCTCGTTCTCAAGCCCCAGTCAGGTTGGTAATTGGATTTCAATGAAAAATTGCAGTTTAATATTATTACTGGTTGTTGTCGATAGAATATTCAAAAGTCCTGTGTCCATCCGTTTCCTTTCGCGGCGTAGTCAACCGTAGTTACCATTCCCGTACTTCCAGCGATGTTTATTGAATTTCGACTGTGTGCGACCGATGTGCAATTTCCTTCGCTTTTGTCTCCAACGACGACGACGATTCGTACCAAGTTATGGACATCATCGTCGTCACACGATTCGACACATGCAATAAGACTACGTATTCCAATTGGTCCTGAAAATTGTAAATTTTCCATTCCAAACGGAAGAAATTGCTGGTCAGTGCGCTTTCGTTCGATTGCCGGAAGAGAGCTTCGTCGTCGTCGTCGTCGTCGTCGTCCTGGCCGTTGAAGCATGCCGGTTGTGCTGGTTCCTTTTTACACATCAACTTAGGGGGGTGGAAGAATCGGAGGAGCATGAGACGGTCGTCGGTGAGAAAAAAAAGCTTCGTTTGACTAATTTGTTTCGTGAAAAGCGCGCACGTTTCACAAATGGACGAAGAGTTTGGGATTCCAGTGTGGGGTTGGAGCTAAATAAATTATAAGCTATACAACGGTCGTATTTTTTTTTGCCTTTCTCGAGTCACACACCGAGTGGCTATATATGGAGAAAGCAGTGAGTAGGAATGCGATTTTGTATGCATGTGTCCAGAAAAGTGAGGAAGTGTGTGTGTGTGTTTGTGCGCGAGGCTATTTGTGGTAATACTGAGCTGCTGCCGCGTCGAACGAGAACGGGAATAAACAAGGATGGCGAACTAAATTTTTTAAAACTGCATACACTTATTGCTGAATTTTTAAAATTTAATTTTCGTATTGACGTAATTTTATCTCGCTTGTATTTATTTCTCCTGGGGATTTGTCTTCTACCCGTATTCGGATTGTATTTCGCAGGAGAAAGAGTTATTTTTTTGCTGCACTTTTGAATGAGTGAAGCTGTTGTTGGATCATACATATTGGAAATCCAAATTAGGCTCAGTAAAAATTGGATTGATCATCGGTTACCTATACTGGGTAATATGTACTCTCATTGAAGATCTAAGGGACTTTTACAAAGGATCCAAGCCATCCTCAAAAATATATGAATTCGAATATTTTCAAAGATTTTCTATACTAGATAAAAGTGGGTATGACATTGGTTTGCAATCATTCTTAAGATCGTCTAAGCTAAGGTATCAATAGAACTGCGTCATCGGATCTGATGTAATGAAAGATACCATCTGGTCAAAATTTATCCGGACTGGTAAAAAAACAACATATTGATGCATTTATTTTCTTAATAGGCTCCTTTCGAGTCAAGCCAATGGTTAATCCAATTTTCCAGCCGCCTCGGCAGAGATAAATTTGCATTCCTTCATGAAATGTTGTTTTATGTCCTCAATCGACCCACGACGCGTTCCCTGAAGCAAATACAGTGTGTCTCATAATAGGTGTCACCTTTTTTCAGTGTTGGTTTATTTCAGCTGGGTAATTTTAACAGCGGAATTGGTTATACCCGTTTTGAATGTATTCTTCTGACAGCTTATCGCTCACGATAAATAAGCGATTCCGTATCTGGCAGTAAATTGAGAAACAATTTCAAATGTCCCCTGCTTCAATGAACAGGCTACTCAGACATGATCTTGAATGCAAGCCGTACAAGAAACAACGGCTTCGAGGGTTGACGGAGCGTCAAAAGCAAGCCAGGGTCCTAAGAAAGAGAAATCTTTTGGCTCGGCACGGTGACTGCGATATTTTATTTTGGTATGGAAAGCTCTTGCTCTTTCAGGACAAACATAATCAACAAAATGATCGTGTGAATGGCAACTGTCTTGCCAATATTCCAAGAGATAAACTAACTGTAGAACGCTATCAGAATGTATCGAAAATATCACAAGCAAAGAATGGCCTGCATCTTCACCGGATCTCAACCCACTTGACGGCATTGTTTGGTGTTCTATGCGTCAACATATAGACCCTACGAAGGGGCTTACTTTAGATTGATTCAAGAAACATTTGGTTGATATTTGGTACCAAATTCCTCAGGAAATCGTGCGTGCCAGTTGCGATGGGTTTATGAAGCGTTTGCGCAAAGTTATCAAGAAAAAGGAAGAAAAATTCGAATTGAATTAATACGATTTATTTCTGTAACATATATCTTTCAAATGAAAAATAAATGTTATGATTTGGTTGATTTGTTTTGCTGTAATCTCATTTTGTTGTAGTGACACCCATTATGAGACACCTTGTATTAACAAGTAATAACCGGAACAAGTAATAATCGGACGGTGCAATATCAGGAGAATATGGCGGGAGGGGTAGGACTTCCCATTTGAGCGTTCCCAAGTAGGTTTTCACGGGTTTCGCAACGTGAGGTCGAGCGTTGTCATGCTGAAGAATCACTTTTTCTGTGCTCTGTCGCTCATATGTGGCCGTTTTTCGTGAGTGCTGGCCTAATCGCATCAATTGAGTTAGATCCCGTTCTCCGGTAATGGTTTCGTTTGGTTTCAACAGCTCATAATAAATAACACCAACTTGGTTCCATCAAATACACAGCATAACCTTCGCAGCGTGACTATTCGGCCTAGGCGACGATGTTGAAGCATGCCCGGGCAGTCCCCATGAATGTTTCCGTTTTGGGTAACTGTAATGAATCCATTTTTCGTCACCCGCCACAATGCGATGTAGAAAACTCTTCCTTTTTGCCGCTGGAGCAGTTGTTCAGAGACGAAAAACGACGCTCAACATCTCTTGGCTTCAAATCGTAAGGAACCCAAGTTCCTGCTCTTGAATCATTCCCAACGCATGCAATCGCTTAGAAACGGCTTTGCGGGAAACTCCCAATCCTGAACCAAGCTCTTCTTGCGTTTGACACGGATCCTTATCGAGCAATGCCTCCAATTCAGAGTCTTCGAAGTTTTTTGGCCTTCCTTCACGCGGACGATCATCAACACTGAAATCACTGATTTTGAAGCGATCGAACCAATCACGACAAGTTGTTTCACTCAGAGCAGCATCACCGTAAACTTTTGAAGCTCTCGATGAGGCTCTAACCGCCGTTTTCTTCGAATAAAACAAGAAAATCAATACTTCCCGCAAATGACGATTATTTGGCACGAAATCAGACATCTTCAAACAACCAAAATATATAACACTAAACCAAAATCACTGATTTGGCACAGCGGTTTGTTTACCATATGTCTGAGCTTGGTTTATGACGCTTGAGATGTACAACATTCGACCAGCACTTACTACTGGCGCCATCTATTGCTAAACAGCGGGAACTTAGTTGCGCACCTAATACTTATGATCCTCACCACCACACAGTTGGCATACTCGAAGCCGTAATCGGACGTATTTAAAAGCCGCTGGTTACTGGTTATTGATACATGCTCTGATGCTTTTCTATAAGAAAAAATGCCAATTAATCGATTGGCACCACTTTAATCCTGTGCAAGGTATGGTAGGTGGCTCATTTCATCCTTCACCCTACATCAGTGTGTTTTTCTGGATTTATCTGTATAACTCCAACTTTCTCTGCATATCTTGCTTGAAAATGGACGTATCATACGTGACAATCTCTAAGGAATCGAATAGGGGTTGTTTCATGCTGTGCTGGGATCGAAAAATAGTTAATTTTGCCCTTTTTCACCCTAAAAACGAGCGTAACTAACGTGAAAAGGTCTGGAAAAACGAATGGTACAAGTTTCGTTCTGTGTAGAGGTCGAGAAATAGTTCATTTTAGCCCACTCACTCTAAATATGAGTTTTTTTTTATAGTTTTTTCACCTATAATTACAATCAACAATGATTCTATTTCATGAATGAACTTGATGTCTTTGTGAGGATTGTCGATTTCTCAAAGAATTAAGGGGAGAAAACACGTAAATAATCGTAATTCAAGTTCAATTTTTTATGGCACTTGCACTAGTCCATACAATGTTCGAAAAATTAGACACGTAGTGGTCCTTCATCTTCAATCTTCCTCAAGATTCACGGAATAACTTGCCATCATGGTCTGAACCACATTGAGGCACACTTGTTTGGCTCATCTTATGATACGGCATTTGATGTTTTGAGTTGCGATGGCTTCCCGACCATTTTCGTACATCGACTGGGATAGCTTTGCCCAATACGACTCGACTGACTAACGCTCGGCGATGCGTTTAGTTGATTTGCTTTCCTTTACATATAAACGGCACGTCAAACCAACCCAGGCGGCCTTTGCGCAATGGCACGAAATTAGTCCGTCCAGGACACAATATCTTCATAACTAAAAATGAGAAGAAAGATTAGAATTTTCCATCTAATTCCAACTACCTTTATGCTTATCTTGACAGATACGCGTATTTCGTCTACAATGTGCAGGGCTTGAATTAATCATGACATTACTGAGCAATACCACCCGTTCGTGAACATAACATCGCAAATTAGTTCAGAGACAGTAATCGCAACAGAACATGAATATTCGGTGGTTGTTACACTGTCTGAATGCTCGAAGCGATGATCCATACATGTCTATGTACACACTGATCAATGATGATCGCCGAGCACCGGCTTCAATGATTACACACAGCTTTGAATCGTCCGTGCCTTTGTTCTTCCGAGAGAGGAACGAAAGTTGCGAAATGGTCGTCAGCACACAATGGAGCAAGCAAAGAACGAGGCACAATTTACAACCGATACGGCAAATTGAAATTAATGTATGGTTAAAATCAATTTTTTTTTTAGTGTTTTCGGGATTAACTTGTAAGATTGGAATTAATTACGTTACGTTTTTAGCAGGGGATCATGAGAAGTGTGACAAACGATACAGAATAATAAAACTAAAATACGTGTCAAGGAGAAGTGAGGTTTTTCAGCATTACCTAAGATTGTTTTGACGTAATGTGCTATTCAATTGTGAGACTATTCTACAATTATAAAAATATTAATAATCTTATTGGATGAATTTATATACATGCTCGATTATATCTATTTTACTATACACATTACTGCAGAATATTTTGACCACCTTTAGTGCCATCGTGCGGCGAATAAGGGAGAGATTCTAGACAAAATCGTCAAAAGGTCGAAAGGAACAATTGTAAACAATGACTTGAAACGTAAATTTCCTGGAAATGTCATCTACCGGAAATCTGGAAATGTCATCCACTACCGATGGGAAGGTAGTAACTCCCTTTATCTGTTTCTGGTGCTATTTTGGTTGTGGGAGCAAGCAGATCCCCGAAAAATACGCTAGAGGTCATTGTTTACAAATGTTACTTTCGACCTTTTGACTATTTTGTCTAGAAATGGTCATCAGCACACAACGGAGCAAGCAAAGACCGAGGCACAATTTACAACTGATACGGCATATTGAAATTAATGTATGCTCAAAATCAATTTTTTTAGAGTTCTAAAATACCTGTCAAGGAGAAGGGAGATTTTACAGCATTTCCTAAGATTGTTTTGACGTAAGGTGCTGTTCAATTATGAGACTATTCTACAATGATCAAAAAATGATTAATCTAATTGGATAAATTTATATACATGCTCGATTATATCTATGTTACTAAACACATTACTGTAGAATATGTTTACCACCTTTAGTGCCACCGTGCGGGGAATAAGGGAGAGATGTAAGGAAGATGAGACAGGCCCTCCCATACATAATATCATGGTGCATACTGCGGCAGAACGATAGTGTGTCCTGTCCTAGTAATAAATCAAAAATCGCAAGTGCAGGACGGTTGCCAAAATTCTCGATCGGTGATATTTCCGCAGCTTGTAGTACAATAATTTTAAGATGAACAAATATTGGTTACAGGCAGAAAGACACCTGACAGGAATCTATCATGTCTGGCAGCTGTCTATAAGTCTATGACAAACATATAGGATATGTGTCCCTTGACTCAGCCTAACACGTAACGATCGATTATATTTTGCAATAAACACATACATTATTTGAGCTGTAAACGATATTTAAGTTGCTACACACTTGCTAATATAAGTTTAATAAGACAATTTGTAGTTTGTTTCACAAAAAGTTACACAGTTTATTTTATAATGTCAGGAACTTTCGAGGGATGTAGACGTAATGTCGGTCTATAAGCAGAAAATTGGGTCCATTCGTGGATGCATCTGCGTCCTATTTGATAAATTTATTAAATGCAATTTTCGTTCAGTTTTTTTCCATCTGATATTCTGATTTAAGGCTTTGCCAGCTGTATTTGCTCTCCACAAAATTTTACAAAACATACGAAAATAAAACTGCTTTTAAACACTTAAACATGATTTTCAGACATGATTTATCGTTCATTCAATAATGAAAACATTACATTTTTTTTATCTATAGATATTGTTGCTTTGGTTTGTGTTTAAATGAGTGGAATCATGGTGTTTAACTAGTGAAATCATGGTGTCTAAAAAGTGTCATTCTATTATTTCTAATTTTTGTTTGCATTATTTCATATCTAGTGGAAAACCAAAAACAGATTCAATGGGTCAAAATTGGGTCAAATTTTAATTTACTGCTATGTATGTATGTATGTAAGGTTGTCACCATCCCTTCTACGACCTTGTCATGTATGCAGCTCCACTTAATAGCAAGATTAAATTGAGTTACCGGGTTGCATTCACAGTAACGCTGTATGAAGGGCCAAAAACGGTTGGTGGGACCCGTAAGCAGAGACACTTACGCGAAACCCGCGGAACATAAGATTTTCCTTCCAACGATACGATCCAACAAATCGCATAACCCAATACGCAATACTCATTAAGCTTTCTACGGGATGGCTTGTTAAGAAGGGCGCGTCACTCTCACTGAAACTGTTGGAGTAGAATTTACAACATCACAATCGAATCGGTAGGATAAGAAAATGATACTGTTATTTCCCTCCTAGACGCCGGTTGTCATACCACTCCATTGTCCAATTCCAGCTTGAATGATACCCTGATGCTCCCTCCCTGCTATATTCAATGTCATATAGTAATATATAAAATATAGTGAACATTAAACTGATAGTAACAATTACATTTGTACACCTGAAAATTAAGACAATATAGTAGCTATGAGAAAAAAAATTGATTTAAACATATTTTACAATACTTGGAATATCCATGGATGATCTGAAATTATAGCATATGAAAAATAGTAAACCAAAAATTTCGAAGTGCTGTTCCGTTTCCTTGAATCACAAACACTTTTTGTAGTGAGTCTCACAGGTACTATACCAATTTTTATCAAATGAATTTAAATGCAATAATATCATATCATTTGATATCATAACATAAAATAAAAATCTGACGTTATAATGTAAAATAAAAAAAACGAGCAAGTCAGTAAACTATAGTAGAATATATATCCGTAACTTAGCTGGTCATCGAAAGACTTCCGCTTTTGCAGCTTCGATAAAATTAATATCTACTAAGAATTTGTTTTCACAGTTATAGTCAAATAACATAATAAGCGTAAGTTTAATATATATCTGTTATCCACTGGTTTGTAACTGAAAAAAAGATTAGATATGTTTTAATGTCCTAATAGTCTTGCAAAAGCCGAAAACAGCAAACAATTAGGAGAAATAAATTTTATATAAACATGAATAATGCCAGAAACGTAGATTAAGTAAAACCAGACAAAAAAAAGTCCGATAACTATTATTGGTCTAGATCTATAAATGATAGTGGGAAACAGGAAAGCAATGATTATAAATTATATAGTTTGGGTGAATAAGGGAAATGCTTTTTTGAGTAGAATTTGTCGTACATAATGCTTCCTATATTTTTTTTTTCAGTGAAAATGGCATAGAATATAGAAAAAATAGCGAAGGGATGTTATAGTATAAATTAATAATACCAATTTTAATTGTATTCACATATCTACAGATTGTGATCCTGCTGCAATCATAGACGGGCCCGCTCATGCACTACTAACCTTAGATAAATTATCATAACCACCGAAAAAAACAAAATATATTTAAAATTATTTAAAAATACTTAGGAGTTCCTTGGATGACCTGAAATTACAAAGAATAGTATATCTACAGTATCGATGTGCTGCTGCTATAGTGGAAAAAATAATTGATGTGATATAACCACAATGGAACTGACTCTTAACTTCGGGTCTTGGAATCCTTACTGAGCCCTTGCGGCACGTCAAGCCGGCCAGTTCAGCGCAAGGGGGGTCAACTTTTAAGTACCTTATATACACACTTAATACGTCTGAGTACAGAAAGTTCTTAAAAAATATTATTGAGTGCTTCGAATAATCTCGAAATACTTTTGAATTATATGATTCTCATGAATTACTTTGAGTACTTCTAAATCTTGGTTTAGTACCAAGAAGTCAACACATATTTACAGGCTTACGACGAGTACGAAAATTGAAAGAATCTGTTCGGTAAAATTTCAAACAGTTAAAAAGTTCGGTAAACTTGAAAATAATTCTTATAAATTACAGAAATCATAAATTCTTTCACAATGTTCGCAGAATGCTTCATTCCAAACTTATCTATAGACTGACTTCTTCAGATGTTTGAAAACTCAGTAGAAATTTACTGACCTCAGCAAAAAAAACCAAGTGTGTACAGCAGAACTGAATTCAAAGATGCATTTCAGCTAAACTAACAAAAGTATCCCCCGGTAAAGAACGCTACCAGATGGAGTCTTTTCATGAAAATTGATTCAGGTGTTACTGGATCGATCGACAGGCAAACAATTTTTCTAGGTAACTTTATTTTATAGTCAAAATTTTAATATTAAAGAGTGTAATTCGCCTAACTAAAATAGGCGATATAGCAAAATATCGTCAGATGGTTCATAATTACGAAAAAAAAGGACAAAAAAGGAGGTCTAGTGCCTTTACTTCCCTTTCGGTGCGACAACGGACTTGCCGTCTTGCCGTCGTCGGTCGATTGAGTCTGAACCACTACTGCGGTCCATCCCAATCTTATGTCGACTCGGCTCGCCAACCAACTGTTGCACCAAAATCACTAGACTTTGTCCCGACAGGAATGCTGTAGAAAGCCGAACGTCTAGTTGGATTAATTTGAATTTACGAGCGGTCCGCAACGAATCCTGGATTGATCGATCAATCCGCGAAACCCAAACAAGACAGATCTTTTAATATCTCATACTAATCGTTTACTGCTGTTAAATAAGTTACCTGCCCAGCTCCTTCCAAACGATGATGTTGCCCAATAACCTCGAGCTAGCTACAAGTAATTGGCACCCCACTTTACTAAAATCTAAAAATAAAGCATTGGTAATAACAATATTGAACATCGGCTCCGCAAAGTGTTAGACAGCCGGAGCCTAACAAATAAACGAACTGATTAAAAGAAACAATTCTGTGCTGCGAAAAAATAAAGTTATTTTTCAGCACACATTTCCAAGAATCTGCACAGCACTGTTTTTTTTATGAGTTATATTCGCCTGCTGTAACATCCGGTGAACCATCATATCTCGAGTACTTTTTCAAAAGGACGTAAGTCACAAAATGTAAACAAACGCGTTGTTCATGGAATGTTGTTAAAAAATTATGTATATATGCCCATATTTGATGAACTTTCTGATGGATTATTCTTGAAGGTGTAGACTAACTTTTTACAAAACGGTATAATATCACTTTTGCACTTTTTGTGAATAATGTAGATACGCCACTTTTGTTGAAAAATAAATAACAAATCATTGTTGAATCATTTAAATGCGACGCATTTATAAAAGTAAAAATTGTTTTTTTTAAGAAAAATATTTTTACAACGTTTTGTTGCAGAAAAAAATAATACGTCATTTCGATAAGCTCGACGTATCTATGTGAAATATGACAACTTGACGTAACATTTCGACGTAACAACATTGTCATTTGCACAATGACGTATCTTTGACGCAAATAACATGCTATCTATCATACTGACTTATCAAAATGACATATTATCTTTTTCTATTGCAGACCGTTGTTAGAAACCTTTTTCTAAATGAAACTTGAATTTTTACACCTAGTGTAATTTTTCAGCACAGTGATGTAATATATTTCACTAATGTGTCATTCATTAAAATTTAATTGGGATAAACATGTCCGGGTTTCAAATAAACTCAAAAAAGTTCAATGCTGATTTTCTCATTTTCGTCCAAATGTTACTTACGTCCATTTGAAAAAGTACTCGAGATATTAGGAATCAGAAACATACACAGAATGTGAATGGATATGTTTTTGTATACCAAATGATTCTAGTGGGATACGACTCATGCATAATCGTTGGGTCCGCTGAGACAAACTTTTTTCGTCTCCTTTTGTGTTGTGATCCGCATCGTTCGGTGAAGCGTATTTGTCAGCGTTGTAAATGACGCCTCTATGTTCGCAAGGCAAACACAGCATGTGATTTATTCACTGATACCCAGAATCGGAAAGCACTGCTTCAGTGTTGTGTACTACTAACTCAACTGGACGAGTTATTAGTGCACGACACTGAAGAAGCCTGCACATTGTAGAGGAATTACGCGTATCTGTCAAGATAAGTTGGAATTAAATGGAAAATACTAATCTTTCTTCTCATTTTGTCCAGACTTCCACATTGACCACCATACACCTATTCGGAAGTACATAAGGTTAGTTAACTTGGCTTTTCTTGCATCTCCAATCATATGGGGTGTAATTCGTAGGTATCATATGTTCTCAGTGTTCGAACTGTTCGTGAGCTTCTCATTGTCCATAACGATGGTGACGCCTGGCTTAAAGTACTTAAGGCGCAGTTTTCGGCGCTTCCTCGGGATTTCCTGCAGCTGCTCCTCCGTGTACTTCGATGTGGATGCTCGCTTGTGACGTTTCTAGTTCACGTTTTCAGGATTTTTACCTTTAATCGTGATTTAGTTCATGATTACGTGATTCAGTTCACGATGTATTTTAGCTTGTTCTCGAATTCATGACTGCAGTTCACGGATTTGGGTTCGGATTTTTTTCAGTGAACCGTGCTTTGCGACATGTTGAACTTCTTGGCCAGCTTCCTGATGCTGCCGCCAATCTTATTGTTGGCCGTAGCTTCCAATTTCATTCGCTTGGCGGCGCTTATTACGCTCCGTCTGCCCGGTTTTCTGTTGTTGACTATTGGCTGGCCAGCGGAGAATTTGCTGTCGTGCTCGCCGAGAAAACTCTGTACCGCGATCTTCATCGTAAACAAACAAAAACACACTTAGCCCGAACAATGCCCACAAAGTGGAGAACAAAGCCACAGATAGTTGTTTGGCTCTCACAAGCGCGTGTGGCGGAGAACGTGACAGGAATTTAATCCCGCTACTTATGGTTCACCCGTTATCATTTTTATCATCCGTTCAGTAAATATCATCAATCCAATTTACCGGATTTCGGTGAAATTTTACAGTATTCCGGTAAATATATTACCGGAACTTGTCAAATTTTACCGAAATCCGTTATATCAGATTGACGAAACGTTAAGCTGTTGAAAGTTCGGTAAAAAATTACCGAATACTGTAAAATTTTCTAAGTGTGTATAATTGTTATGTTAAGTTGTTATGTTTATATTCTCCGTACGATTATGATGTAGAAGGAGATGTTCGGTTATCGCCATAAGGCCCCTAGAGTGGACAGTAATGTTTGCTATAAATGAAAGATATGAAGAGAACGTGTTAATAGTTCCATCAGTGTTCGGCAGGTTGAAAAAATTTAATAGAAGTGTTAAAAATTGAGCAAAGGGCTTGGATATTGCAGTATCGAAACAAGCACGCATTCCTTTGCCTATTTAACATGTTGATCATGCCAAACTCCGAAATCAATTCTCGGTATTTCAAAAATTTAAATAGCTTAAGACAAAACTCGACACTGAAGAAATCAATGAGGCACAGACGAAATAGACCTATCTGTCTACAGATAAGCTATTCCTAGAAGAATTTAAGGGAAATTTTGCGCCTTTGTTATTTATACACAGATAAAAAGAAACATTTAATTTTCTGCGTTATCTAATGCACAAAAAGGGAATTCTGGATTTAGCACAAAATAATGGGATATTTCAAGTAAATTTTAGCCATATAACGCCTGAATTTAGCCTGTTGTATGAAAGATTTCAAACTTTGTTGTATGGCGCATGCAAGATTGCAAACAATTTCGTTGTTTATGCCTCCTTTGGCGTTGAATTATACGCGGGGAAATTTTACGGGAAAATTACGCCTATTCAAATTCAATATTTTTTTCTGTGTAGATTTGTCAGTTTTCCAATAAGAAAATGGTTCATAAGAGGGTTTTTTATGGCCATACAAGAAACGTGATTAAGGAGGGAGAGAGTTAAAAATGGGCCCATTTATTTGCGTAACATAATTACTGGACATTTCCTAACTCCCCCTACCCATTCCACTAATTCGCTCGCGTTCAAGAGTTTTAAAAAGAAATCGAAGAGCTCAAGCCAGTCAAACAGTCGGGCCTTTGAAGGGACTAAGAAACAAATTTCAGCCCTTGTTCAGCCTATAAGCTCGGTTAAAAACATAACTATACACACTATAACAAACAGCATCATCAGAACAACGCAGCACCCTGTTCAGCAAAGGACACCTCCTGCTTGCAAACGTTCCAATTCCGGCTTTTTTTCTGTCTTCATCCCAACAGTTTTCTAAATTTGATGTTCTCGAATTCAATTCGCAATTGCACGGAAACCGACACCGTTCGTTCGTTCGTTCGTTCGTTTCATCGTCCGTCCATCCCGGTAAAAACTACCAGAAAGTGAAACAAAGATACACTGCATCAGCAGCCAGCATTTTCCCGAAAAGCCGTATTCTAATATTCGGCATGATTTATTTATTTGTGCAGCAGGGAGAAGAATAATTTGCTTCCATACATTGCATTGGCTAGCTCCAGTTGCCAAGTGGTCATTCCGCGAAGACCAGTTCCGTTCCGTGAGGGCCTCGGGAGAGTATGGTAGAAATTTTCGGGAATGTGTTGTTTATGCAACTTTATCGGCCCTTTTCTAGCTTTCATATATGTACATATTGTGAGAGACTTGTACTGGGGACAAAGCCAATAGGTGTAGGAAATAGTTCCCGCGCTCTTGCCATACCTTCACCGTCGACGTCGTCGTCGTCTCGTCGAATAAATACGCTGCCATGATGATACCGACGACGACACCGACGACGACGGTTGATCCCTGCGTTCGCGATGCAGTCCAGAATAGTCGGCCTGTTTCAAATTTAGACTGCAATGGGAGTGAACGGGGGGAAGCAGGCAGAAGACGTGGCTTAGATTTTCACGTTCATCGAAATCTTTCGGTTTTTTCCCGATGTGTGTTTTGTCTTTTGTGGGCATAAGAGGAGGCGGGGAAGGAGGGGAAATGTGGATGTATGTAGATTCTCGCGTGCGCGCATGTGACAGCAAGCAAATAGATTTTCAAAGGATTAGTTTCTTCGCCCGATATGTGACCGGGTTGCGAGAAAGAAAGGCCCGGGGGAAAACCGGGAATGCCAAATAGTTGGCGATTTTTCCTCCCGAGAGGGTGGTCCGTCGTGGCGTTGGTTCGTACAACTGATGGCTAGTGTCTAAAATGACACTATTTTTTCGTTCGTTAGGATAGGAGCCTGGCGAACCATACGGGCAGGTGCCTTTCGCGCGAGGTGTGCTGTAAGGCTTAGGCATAATTCAAAAAGCTGGTGCCCATACGGAAAAACAAGAACGGAAGCGAGCGAATCTTTGTTTGTCTTGTCGCTGATAGCAGCAGTGGCTCACCTGAGTTCCCCTTTTTTTTTAACTTTGGGATGAGCAGAAAATCAAGCGAATATTTGTTTGCTTTTGACATAGTGCAGCGATGGAATTGTCTGCTTTCGATGATAGGTAATGTGTTTCACTGGAAAAACCCTTCTATTTGGTAAGAAAATAGCAAACTCAAGAGGCTTATCTCATACTAGGTGGCTCATAAATTTGGCTGCCCATTTATGTTATCTTTTTCCACAATTCAAACCAAGAAGTACATTTTTGTTCAGGTAAGTTTATTTCCCAACAACTTTGACTTAGAAGACATTTAGGAATGATTTGAATGATCCATCCCTTGAATAAATGATATACAGGATTTTTTTCCAGTTGCTCTCCTTCTAGCTGTTATGCAGCTATAATCATTCTTGAAAAATGCGAGCAAAGAGGTTCGTAGCTATAATTTAACCTTCCAGACTTCTTTTTTTTTTTCAACATCGTTTGCGACCGTCCTTGATTCGAAGCGTCTCGCAAGGAACGCCCCTAAGACAGAATGCGGCAGCTGCGCATGCAACTAACGGAAAAATTGTCGCCACCTCAAGGCATCCAACCGAATTTCGATAAATTTGTTATTATATGCCGAAAATGTGATAATCACAAAAACCGGCGCTTCCTCCTCGAGGCGTCGTGATTGGACGAAAAAAGCCCGCACGGCGAAAATGAACCGGTTTTATGCTCTGATACTTTTCAAGTTGAAACATCATCCTGCTCCTGCTGTTGATAAATTCGGCAAATAAAGTGAAGAGGGAACGAATTTGGCTACCGAATTACACCGTGGCTGTGGTGGTGGCAATCAAAACATGAAGAGCAGGGAAAAAATGGGGAACAGAGAAACCTCTTTTGGAAGCCATTAAACGCGAGTAACCGCACAAGATTGCGTTTGCTGGCGGGCAAATTCTGGGCAGGACGATTTAATCATCCAAATACTACGCAGTATTTTGCCGGCAAATAGATTCAAATTAGATAGATCATCCCTTGTCACATCCGCCAATTGATTTAAATATTTCATTTTAATATTCACTCCCACACAAATCTATCGAGTGAGTGTTTATAATTTGGTGTCTGATCACTAATAAACCGGCCACGGAAGTTCCTCATACCATGCGGGAGCACTTTATAGAGTGCCAATCAGAACTATACAATATAATAATGATTCGACCGCAGACTCTATATGACTCGTTCCGTCTCTCGCTTTCCGGTTCAAATCCAGACAATTATAATCGTTTATGGGTATAATTTATACAAAACACATCACACAGTCGCCGCGACGCCACTGTGACGTGACGTCAAATCATTGTCACCGGCCACATGCATATAATAGGCTCCGGGTTTATTTCGGTAATAAATGCACACTTGATTGAATTACAATTTATGTTTGCAGTTCGTTCATCCCTGATTTCTCTTCATCACTCGCTTGGCTTCCTCGAGCCTGATTGAAATTGTGAATGTAGGCCACTTCTAGGTAGGTATGAACTGTCACGTCAATTCATCCACTACATCGTAATACAGATCACATGTGTTTGAACACACATAGCAACTACAAACTAGACATTGCTCTAGACAAGTAGTACGAAATGGCAATTTTAATTATAATAAAGCTGTAAATATTTGATAAGTTCCGGAGAAAATTATTAGCCATCGATGATGATGATTACCGCGATGTGACAGTTTTGTCAAATCAATGTTGAGTTGTATTGGTCGTTGATGCGCAGACATTTAAGGTTTTAAGTATGAAATTTAAGCAGTACCTACCCAGTAACTATTTTAATTTGAATCCTGGAAAGTGTGAGCTGTATAGTGGAATATCTTTAACTAGAAAATAAGATGAAAGATTAGTAATTTCCATTTAATACCAACTACCTTTATTGGTTATCTTGAAAGATATGCATAATTCGTCTACAATGCACATTGAAGACGAAATATGCGTATCTGTCAAGATAAGCAATAAAGGTAGTTGGAATTAAATGGAAATTACTAATCTTAGTTCTCATTTTCAAATTATTTTTTTTTAGCCATATAGCACTCTTCCCGGCTTTGTCGATAACACTGCATTCAAAACAGTTTAGTTCTTTTAATCTAAAATTTGTATAAAGTGGTCTACTCTATAGACGGTTATGAAAACAAGTTAAGAAAACCTTTGTAAGATCATATATATTTTTTTTAATGTTCTAGTGAAAGATGTTATGACCACCTGAGAACCTTAATAAAATCTATTGGCTGCCTTCAAAACCAGCATACGGCCAAATGGCCACAGCTGTCTAGCTTTATTGTGATATCGTGATTGGTTTATGTTGCTCTGGTTTGTTCGATTCTCTACTCTTCAGATTCATTTATCAGTAACTAATATCTAAGAAAAAAGTTCTAGTGTTGCGGGAAATTTTGTTGGATAGCCAAATATCCAAAATAAATTTAGTTGTTTCCAGCGTATCATGCTTCAAATCATATGCGCAATTTAATGTCATGGTGAATATTACCCCGATAAGAACTGAAAATTAATGCGCCTCGGAAATTGTGCGAGCGCAACAGACACAAATTTAAAACAAATATATTCGATAAATTCATCTTGAATTTCCTGAAAAGAGATGGAATTCAATAAGCTTGTCTTTGCAAGAATGCTCGAAATTGGTCTCCGATCTACAGGTCTTTTGCATTACATTTAAAATGTGACGCATTTATTTTTCTAAATATTTTTTATGCTTCAATATGACGATTGGAAAAAATCACATCTTTGTCAAAAGGCCAATTATTCTTAGCTATGACTACTAGAAAACTATTTGGCCATTTAAGGTGATCTATTCAGCGGGACGGAATCATATGTCTTTAAATTATGTGTTATGGAAAATCTGGGAAAACTAAAAGTTCACGCACGACAGTTTCTAGCTATTATCAATACCTTTTATTTAATGCAAAGAAATGTTCGAAATATTTTGTAAACTTCGAGTCTTAAATTGCTTTCAAAATCAGCATGGTGGGCATCCAAACAGTGAAATTAAAAGCAATTTTAGTTTGACCAACATTGAAAATTACGCTGGGAACCAACTGGCTCTCCAAAAGATCCGGAACTTCCGTTAAAATGACCAGTCCATCGTATTAGTTCCAAGAGGACGATTTTTCTTTAGCAACAACATGCAGTTTATTAAGGTACAATAAATTTGTGGCCACACAATCTTGATATTAAAATTCCCGCATTTTTCCCGAATTTTTCCCTCATTTTTGCCTCATTTTCCCGACTGTTAAGATGAGTTAATATAAATTACTCGCAGCTAAATCTCTGAGCTCCCAAACTTTTTCCCGTTTGATTCACCACCAGACACTTTCCATTTTTTTTAAATACGCCTTTTTGTGCGACAGGATGAGCCAATTTTCAACATATGTTGTCAAATTTGGTAGCTCCTTCTTTTTTCTAGCCAAAATCCGGCAAACAACGTCAGACGGCATTGAGCACAGCTGCCCAAATTCTCCTTTCACCCTTACAAACGCAATTCGCCAAACTTCAAACACATTCGCCACCAGATGAAAGATAAGTTCATTTCTGGCCTAACCTGTTACAGCCGTGTATCTTCTAAGGGCATCTTCAACGGTGGTTCAAATCGTTGTTTGGATTTATTTGTTTAGACCAAACGCAAAAACATCGCTGCATCGCTGGTGTTTGTAAATTTTTGTAAAAGTTATATAAGCTTCTAAATTTCTTACTGAACGCACTCTTTAAAAATTTAATTTAATGAACTTCGGAATATCTATGAAGTATGGGTGGAAATATCTTTAATGAACATGCCAGAAGTTGATTAAACTTCTCGGCAGTTGAATAAAATAATTGGAAGTTTCCAGATGATCATGAAGTTTGCTCGCTGTCTTTCGAGAAGAGTAATGGTGGAACTTTATAGAAGTTCATTGAATTGCCAAAAAATTAGTAAGGTTTCTGGAAACTTGGATGAACTTCCAAAAAGTTTGCTGATCATCCATGGAATAGGAACAACTTTCTGGAAATGACGGAAAATCAGATTTCGCTTCGCAGGAGTTGTTTTAACCAGCAGGTACATATTCTGTGATAAAAAGCAGAATATCACACATATTTAAATGACTTACGAGAAATTGAAAAAAAATAATCTTGGAAGCCTTGGAATTTCTGTGGAATTGTTAGCATTACCGAGATGTTGTCAAACCGTAGAAGAACTTTTTATGATCTCCAGGATTGAGAATAGGTGGAAATTCTATGAAATTTATTAAAAAGTAGTTGGTTTCTTTATTCTCGTTTTGGTTGGGTTCGAAGAACTATCAAGTAGTAAGAAGTTTAAGTTCTTCTTAAAACTTAAATACCCTGAACTTTTGGGATGTAAAGATCCCTGAAGTTCTAGGAAGCTCCCCAAACTTATGGAAAAATCCTTTGAATGTTTCCTAAACTTTTCGAATGCTCAAAAATCCAGTTTCCTGTTTATCTGGGACGTTTTCTGAAATTCTGGAAAGTTTCCCGATCTTAGGGGAAGTTTTCAGAAATTCTTGGAAGATCGCAGGACTACTGAGAAATTTCCTAAATTGCTGAACCCCCTGAGCATCTGGGAGTTTTTTCGAGCTTTTGGAAAGTTCCCTGAACTTCTGGGAAATTCTGCTGTCCTGAACTTCTGGGAAATCCTGCTGCAAATGTTTGTTGACCTTTTGGAAAGTTTCCTGATCTTTGGGGGAACTCCATGATCTTTGTGAGCATTTCCTGAAGTTTTGAGAAGTTTTTTGAAATCATGAGAAACCCTGAACTTCGGAATTTTCTTGAACTCCTACATGTTCGCTGAACTTCTAAGAAGTTCTGTATATGTCTAGCAAGTTCCATGAAATTCTAAGATGTTCACGAAACCTCTAGGAAGATCCGCAAACTCTTGAAAAGCTTCATGAATTTCTTGACTGTTCTCTATTGAGAGTTCTCTAATTTTCTGGAAAGTTCCTTGAATTTTTGGGATATTCCCTGAACATCTTGAGTAGTTCTACGAACTTCTGAAAAACACCCAAAATAATCTGATAAGTTTTGTAAACTTCTGGAAGCCCCTGAATTTTTGGATAGTTACCTGAACTTCTGTGAAGAACCCTTTACTTTTGGAAACTTCCCTGAACTTGTGGTAAGCTCCTTGAATTTTTGGACAATTCCCCGAATTTCTAGGAAACAATCTGAATTTCAGGAAAGTTGTTTGAACTTCTAGGAAGAACCCTTAATTTCTGGAAAGTTCCCTGATTTTATGGTATGTTCCATGGTAAAAAGTTTGCGAAAAATCCTCGGTCCGCGAAAAAAAAAACTTCTGATCTCTGGATACTGTAAGATTGACAAGATGATAGGTGTAGGTGGGTTAACAACAAGAAATACAACACCGGTGCGGGGAACGCAAAGTTGGTCTGTTTTAGCTGGTTCTTTTTAAGTTTGCTGATGCAAATTAACTATAAAGATGTTAAAATAGACCACCGCTGAAGATGCTCTAAGCGGTACGTTTTGAACAGGCTGAACAATGTGATCGGTGGACCGAGTAAATGAAAAAAAAACGCTACTCAAATCATTTGTAAAAGGGTGTGAGTATGGTTCTTTCCATATGACAAAAAATCCCGATGACTTTTGAAAATCCGCCTTTTTCCAGCATATTTCCCGATGATTTTGAATTCCCGCATTTTTCCCGCATTTCCCGATTTTCCCGAGTCTGTGGCCACCCTGTTCTTGGGAGTAGTCCTAAGATTCGATCCTTTTTTTGCAAGCAACGTTTAGTTTGTGAAAGTATAATAGAATGAACTTCAACTCGTGGTCTGAAAATGTTCCTTTAGAGGTCGTATGGTGTCCACCCGGAAGATCCGTAAGATTCGTAAAAGCGGTCACTCATACGAATTAGCCCAAAAAGAGCGATTTTTCAATAGCAATCAATATTAATTTTATGAAACTAGAATGAACTTGAATTTGTTGTCTGAAGATGTCCAATTTGCCGTCCAATGCATTTACTGTAAAATATGGTTTGAAAATGCTTTTTCAACTGATCATAGTAAGATAATGTTAACGAGTACTAAAATGGCATTTCAAAACAGCGGGTTCATAAAGTCGAAATAAAACCTCTGATAAAAGTAAAAGAAACATAAGAAAACAAGGTTTCAATATCGTTGGAAACAAGCTGTGTAGGCCATAAACCTTACTAAAATATGGAACCTATTGGCATCTCTTAGTGCCATAATAAAACCAAATTGATTCCTAGTGGCTGTCATAAAACTTCAATAAAACTGAATAAAGCTGTATGGTTCTTTGCAATGTTACTTGGGTACACCGTGTCCAACTCAAACATTTTTTCATCTCGTACTGGTGTAATCTTGCACATTGTTTACACAAACCATTGAAAGTTCTATTTGATTATTTTCATTCTGTGTCATCTTTTGTTGTGGTCATGTTGTGAAGATAAGAAAGTTCTGGGAGTAAAACGTGAGTTTGTGTATCGAACCCGTAGAAAGTTCGTTAAGACTTCCTCGTTGGGTGATCGGTAAAGATCCGGCCGAAAACGTTCAGCTTAGGCTGAACGAATTGTTAACCTTCCTTGGATCATACTCTAATTGTTATGTTTTCTATTCTCCGTGCGTGGAGTTGATTATAATGTAGAAAGAGATGTTCGCTCATCACCATGAGGCACCAAGAGCGGACAGTAATGTTTGCTAGAACGAAAGACAGGAAGAGAAAGTGTTGGAAGTTGCGTCAGTGTACGGTAGATTGGAAAAAGAACAGAAGTAATGAAAATTGACCGAAAGGGCATGGGTAAAGTAGTACTACCAAGGACGTTACCTTTGCCTAACATTCCACTGCGGGGTAGGTTGAGGCACATACGAGTCTGCCACCTCAACAGGCAAAAGTAACGTGTTGGTACGCGCTCATGTACTACTGATAGCTGTGTGATAGTTTCTAGCGGTAGTTTGTATGCACTCTGTTTTGTATGTACTCTGTTCCTCTCCCATGTGCCCATCAAAACAGAATGCATTCAAACTACCGCTAGAAACTATCGCTAGAAACTATCGCTAGAAACTATTTAAGAAGGTGAAGTCTAAAACAGTCTAGCTTTAAAACATAATTGAAGAGGAACTCTATTTCTTCATGAAACCGTTCAGTAATTTCATAATAAAGCTCCTTCATATTTATTTAATAGAGCCATGATAAAATATTGCATAAGCACGCTTTATCATTATAAAATCCATCACTAAGCCATTTGGACTCTGACGAGAGCATAAAGCATTTACTGTAGCATTTTGCATTTCATAACATTTATGATAAGATGATCTACCAATTTTGTCATAATACACTTAAACAAAGGTGGATTTGCATTGCAAGAAAACTAATAAAAGTTGAAAAAATACACGTTTAAGTGAAATTTCAAGCAAAACTTATTAGCATTCTGAATAGTAATTTGCCAACTATCCATCAATTAAGGTCGTTCAAAAAACCACAACATCAGTCATTCTCTCATCTAGATGGCTTTATCTTGAGGCATGTATCGCCTGATATACGGAATTGCTTTCCCGGATGCTTTCATTATAAACTTTCCGTATATATTATATTCAATATATTGTATATTTTATATTTATATATTTTATATATATGTATATATATTATATTTTATTTCTTATAATTTTATTTGCTGAATAACTTTTTTTTGTATAAAATTTACATGTCAGGTATCTTGGGCATTTTGATAGTTGACAACTTACACTATATGAATCTATATTAGATTTGGTTTAAGGACATAATATCAAGATGTTGGGGATCTGGAAATATAAGTTTGAGATTCTTCAAACAAATTCCCATACAAACTTTGAACAGCGTGTGCAAAACCAAATTAAAACCAAATGTGTTCAAATTTTTTGGGGACTATCAGGACCCAAATTGTCGTCTATTAAGCCGGGGCGCAAACATTTCGAAATTTGAATCAGCCTTTTGAGCACTGTAGGTTTTAACTAATAATAAGTTATTATAAATCAAGCAGAGATACATATTTCACTTTGAGAATATTGACGTTTTATTTGACATGTGTAATTTTTTTTTCAATCAGACTTATTTTTGTCGAAATGAATTTGTTGAGAGTGAATGAAATTTATGAATACGATTATTATATGAATAAGCCTTTTTTGAGTAATTTTGGCAAGCGTGTTCCCTACCAACCGTTCATACATCACATGATGGGCACTTTTACGAAAACAAAGTTTTTCGAACAAAAACTTTTTCATGTCCCATTGATTTTTTTTCAGTGTATTTTGTGATGTGATGTGTGTGATAAGAACCCACCATCAGTGCAAGGATTACCTATGGCTGCAGGACTATTCTCAGCAGGTTGTTCTGAGAGAATAGCCTACGTGATGGCTTCTTGTAGCAGGGTCAGCCGATCTCAGTGAGGACCTTCGGAAGACTACGGCCAGAAGGCCGCGTGTCTTCGCATGACAAGGGGCTGGCGACTCCACGAACCCTTGTCCAGTCAACAAATCCTTCGACTGCCTTAGGATACCCCCCCTTGGGAATCCCCGTTATATAGTTGTTAAAGGAACAGTGGAAATTTTTAGAAACCTCGGAAACCTTCTGGTAGTAGCATGCTATCTGTGTCTAGTACACTCTTCTTACACTGATTAATTTACAAACTAAGCCTGCACACCGAATCAAAATTCACTTAGGCACGGTTGTGGTATTTTCCTCTAAAAGCTAACTCTAGATATTGACACTTGGTTGCAGGAAACCGAATCAATAAGAAAATTAAACTCGCTTATGACCTCTAACTTTACACGGTTGCTAAACAATACATACTACCTTCACCCACAATACCCGCGAACAACGACACTTTGGACCTGAGCTCGTTTGAGGAAAAATCACCAACACACAACCGCGCATTTGATTGTGTACCGTCATTTGAATGAATTGCGAGCACGGCGCGATCTCGCGACACGCAACACTCTTCTATCTTCAGCTCACCGGAACCAATTGCACACGCACACAAGTAATCCGCGACGCAGAACAACGCCACGCGCGACGAGGTGCTACTGCCGCCGACGTCGTGCTACATAATACCGTTGTGTTGTTGTTGCCGCTGATGCGAGGCAAACTACTGCCAACACACACACAACCACGCACCTCTCTATCTTTACGTATTGATGAATCGCATCCAGGATGGGCGAAAAAAGCAAAAATTCAATCCACCAAACTCACACCAACATCACTGCGCTTCTCCTAAAAAGTGCAAACCCAAGCGACAGACAGAGAGAGCGAGGTATCAGCTCAACGCAAGAGGGAGAGGTTGAGCGAAAAAAATGTTAGCAAGAAAACTCCTCTTCACTGCCAATGGAGGCTGAGAGCCAAGCAAAAAACTATTTTTTCACCACATTTCCAAACTGTTTAGCAACGGAAAATATCACTTCGACGACTTACGCGATTTCTGCTAGCCTGGAGAACACTTTTCAGGGGCTTTCGAGTGCAATTCCACCCGCACAGTACGGACTTTCTCGCGAGCACAGGGTCGATGCGTCGCGTGATACCGTTCGGTGATTATTGACTGATTTTTT
Organism: Aedes japonicus; assembly: GCA_034211315.2. Taxonomy (NCBI): domain Eukaryota; kingdom Metazoa; phylum Arthropoda; class Insecta; order Diptera; family Culicidae; genus Aedes; species Aedes japonicus. Next base: position 30,922 of record JASCZW010001053.1, on the reverse strand, counting down.
TTCAGTGTATTTTGTTATCAAAAACTAAACCAACCTTCACGAATATGTAGTCATCTCAAAATGCAATGAAGCTCGCATTGGTCTGCTGATATCATTATCATCAAAGAATTTTGGAGAACAGATAGTATTTTAATCTGTTCGCATCTGTCAGTTGTATGGTGATTGAACTTCTCCTTTAACTGCACAACATCCGTTGAATTGAGTCGTACTTCTTGAGTGCTACTGCGTGAATATGCGTGCTTCGCTTTGTCTCATATCACAAATTAAGTTTCATTGCATTTTGGAATGAGATAGTCGTATAACCTTCACTGGTTTAGTTTTTGATAACAAAATACGCTGAAAAAAAATCAATAGGACATGAAAAAGTTTTTGTAACAAAAACTTTGTTTCCCTAAAAGTGCCCATCTTGAACGGTTGGTAGGGAACCGTTCATACATAATTATTATCTTGAAACCAAATTTCATCGAAATCAAAAATTAGGTTTTTTTTAAATCGATTTTGATTTTTTTTTTAATTTTTTTCAGTGTAGGGCTCATTTTGTTTTTTTTAACATTTTTTCTTAAAAATTGACTTATTTTGTGATAATCTCCAATACAACACTTTTTTGTATGAATAGTCAGCTTTTATTAAACACATTTGAAAACAATCGATAAAAAAAAGTTTAGCCCTTTTCAAAAGACAGTCCAAAAAAAAATGAAGAAACTAAGTATGCAAAGTGGCTAATTTAGTCATGGTCTACACACTCAGGAAAATTCAAACTCCGTTGTAATCTGAGAAGGTGCTGCCAACATCTGTTCGAGTTGGCGCGAAAACCGTCAATTGTTGTGATTAACTTGATTAGGTCCAACCTCCGCACTTTTGCCAACTAAAGAATGAAGTGACTTAAGACTACCAAATATTGTGAGATGAATAAAAACAATAAATCATAAATAATATCAATAAATAATAAATGAAATGGTTTAAAAAAATTAAATCCAAGCTTCATGAAAACCTGAACAAACATGATCAATCACATATGTGTGCAACCTTAATAAACATAAGAAAAATAGATTTAAACTTTCATCCTTTAAAACTTCTAATAAATCCAAAAAATAGTAGACAACCATGCGTTCTGTGAATCAACCAGACTCATCATAAAATTTGAACGGCATATTTCTTCCCCGGTGAGGAAAAAGCTCCGCAAATCAACGAAAACACAATTTCTTCAAAAGCTACGGAACCCAATTCAATTCTGCACCCCGGCACAAGAAAACGAACCAATTATCGTAAAGACATCACGAAAATAGCCGAAACGCACAAGGTGTCACTCGCTCTAGGTACGTGTAGGGCCTGCCTTTTGACGTACAGAAAAGGCACAATCAAATAATACATCCCGAATTCTGACACGTTTTTTTGGCTCCTGGTTGGAAATTTCAGACCTTTTCTGACAACCGTTTTGACATTTCTTTGCTTTGTGAGCTGATGGTTTGGAGAGCGAAAAAAAGCCGTTTATTTAATCTGGAATGGTGTGAGAAAATAGGGTTGTCTTCTGCGGATTCTGATTTCTCAGTTGAACAGTTCATTATAGAATATATCTTCGGCCCGATTTTTTTTCAGTTGTTCATTTTGACATTTGAAACACGAACCAAGGGTGCAATCTGAGCTTATGTGTCAGATTGCATGTTTTCGACCAAGGATATAATTCGAAACACCACTGGCTGATCCCGTCCAACTAACGCTAAAAGACATGGACGTGGAAGAGGCTCCGGTTAGGCTGCTACTGATGGCAATGACGCCTGTGACTACGACGCCGACGACGATATGTTGATGGTAACATATGTGTCACCTTGCAGAAAATTCTTTTGTCCTGGTGCTTAGATGGTGTGATGGTTGTTGTAGGTTGTTCACACGCAGCCAGCCTGGCTGGCAGGCAGGCAGGCACAATTCAAAAAGTCTGACGACCATCAGAAACATGGCGACCGACAACGGCCAACGGATGACAACCGACGACGACGGTTTGTTTTAGGCCGTTTGAGAGGAAACATTTTTCGAATATTTTCTGGAAACGGCTGACGGGTACTTAGCACTACAATAGCAGCAGCGGCAACAGCAGTTATTCATCCATCTCCCCAGACGCAGATCTCATCATGTCGCGCGTTCCCCCTAGTAGACTGAGCCTCGCTGCACTGTGGATGCAGATTGCACGAGGCACTTGACTCGCTACGCACATCTGGAACGGACTTGTGCTGCTTTTCCACACTTTGCAATATGACAGCAGAATGATGGTAGTTTCGAAGGAAATTAGTTTTATGAATTGACAATTTCGAGCCGACATCGAGTGGATTGTGAGGTAATTGCATCAACTTCTCTCTGAACATCCGGATCTGGCTCATTTAGAAGCGTTTTTTATAGACCAGACCATTGCCAAAATTGCAACTGCGAAGAAATTAATTAAACTGCATATTTAATAGCCGATATCAAAGAAATTTCCCCTGACCAAAGTATCAATCCGTTTATCCATTCATGCTGCGGCTAACCACAGGAATCACCACCAAAGAAAGAGCGAAAACGAAAACAAAAACGATATCGGCTTAATATATTATATTATTAACGGTGATTCAATATCATTTTATTGGTGACATAAACTGCTGTAAATGACTGTCCATGTCCCCGTCCCGCTGCCAGCTCCCACACCCATGTTATGGAAGGAGTGAAATACGAACGCAAACAGCAACAGAATAAAAAATCGGACATGCCGGGATTTTATGCACCGAGGAATTGGAAATTGGCTCAGTCTGGTTTCAACCCAACAACAACGAGTGAATGCAAAAGAAGGAAAGAAAGAAGTGAAAAAAAAAAGGATCAAGTGGACTGGGCAAGAGTGCATCCGCGAGTTGCAACCGGTCAATTGATTGCAATGTAAAATCGGGACGAACGCCAGGAAAAATCACACCGCCGGAGTTGGTGTTCGAACATGGTGTTCACAGCAAAAAAAAATCTTAGAAAGTATGAACGCGACAAACATAAGCACACCAAATTACGAATGTAATAACTAAACAAACGGAAATCATACGAATGTTAAAGGTAATATTACATCGATGTCCTTTACCCCGTCTATTTTGTGCAAATAACATCGCATTTTCTACTTGTGTGCGATATTTGTGTTTATTTTTTGCTGTGTTGAGTAGGTGTTATTTTTGATAGCTGCTCCAACACCTCCATGTCCGATTCCAGGAATGGGAATGGGATAGCGCAGAGTCCATATAGAGTTTGATGTGGAGAATTACCGCCTTCAGCAAGGACGACGACTTCATTGTTGCTGGCAGTCATCCGGCTGTCCTCTTTACGGGATTGATTGTAGCGATCTCGCTAGGTTACCGTGATTTGGCGGAAATTTGTTAGAACTGCTGTTTAAATAAAGGTCGATGTTTGGATTCCTTTCGGTACGAGTGCCACAGTTCCTGACGACCTGACGACGATTTTTTAACGATATATCAAAGCGACGATTTTTGATTAAATCAACTTTTGCATGGCTGCTCGACAATCATTTTGAAAGTAGTTTCGGTGGCCAATCTCCATTGCAAGAGGTAAATACGTTTTATTACGTTGTTGCTTTCTGTGATTTATTATTTAACAATTACCCAGTTCAATATTAGAGTATTCATTCATGTAACTTATATTTTTTTAGAAGATTAAGAATTTGCTAAATTTGTCAGATTAGCAATTATAAACAGTATTCGCGAAAATGGAACACACAAACATTTTCATCAGAATTCGGCCTCTTATAGGATTCGTATGAAACTCGTAGAAAAAGCAAATCATCTAAAAAGCTATGATACTTACTTAACTCGACTCGTAGCTCACAGCTTTCTCTTGAATTTATCAATTATGTATTATACAACAACTTTTTCATCTCCAACCCCCAATATCCGGAAGTGACAACCACTATCATCCAGACTTTCTTCAAATCTAAAGACTGTGCTCGGAAAAAATTAGACACACAAAAATGGTTGCCAAAAATAAAGTTTAAGTCATATTTTCTTCATTTAATTGGTATATTAGATCTCCTCTCCATGAGTGCACTTTGCCCTTGACACCACTGATAAGGTTTTGGGGAATGCTGGGACCGACTTTTTTGATACTTTTATCCACTGTTGCTTCAAAGCCAGCTCGTTCTCAAATACCTTAGTTTATTTAACGCTTGAGTTTTAAGTGTTTTTCTCAATCGAATGAAGTTTCGGCGAGTTAGATGGATAGAAGTATTTTTGGTACAAAAACAACATTTATTATCTGGGCTTCAAATGGAGAGTTGGCAGCCTTAAAAGAGAGTACCTTCGATCCTCACAAGATCCTACCTCACGCCTTAACGGATCATATGATCACAAAAGACTGCCAGCTGATACATGGAGACAGTGGTTGGCGTAGCCAGGGCAATTCTGTCATTTTGACAATAGGGGGTGCGACTGAAAATCGTGTACCTATAAATTAATTCGTTTACCCATAAATCCCATATGATATTATTTTCCATTTTCTTTTAAAAAATAATTTCAGCACGCTTTGGAATTATCTTTGCATTCTTAAACCATTTATCTCAAGAGCCTGGAGCAACTAACAAGCATTTTCAGCATTTCAGCTTAACATTTAAAATTTCACTAAAAACACAGAGAACAGACGTTCATCTTCGATCTGCTACTTGTGTAAAACTTTAAACCGACATTTCAAATGTATGTCGTTATGCTCCTGGCAAGCATGGGAAAACTCATTCACTGACATGAGCACCACCGATTTAAAATAGCAACCCTCGGTTGCTAACAGAATACTGACCGAGTGTGATGTTTCTCATCAAAGATTCTACACGAATTCTCGAAAACGAACATCATAGAAAGAATAAACGAGCAAAACAGAATCATGCGAAAAAAAAATCAGCTAGACGTTATATTGAATGAATGCGTTACCACTGAACGCAAGCGATTTGAATACACCAAATGAGAATATTTTGACTCAGTAAATGCAATCCGCTGGAAGAATCAGAGCAGGGAGAGATACGGTTTAAAATGACGCATTATGTTTTTTATGTTGCATTAGATTGCTAAACATCATGTTAGATCATTATTTGAAATGATAAATGATATTTAAGGAATGATTTGAAGAAATGAGTGTGATTCAATCAATCACGGTCAGCTGAATCCAACTGAATGCAATCGTTAATGATTAAACGGGTAGAAAATAGGCAATGAAAAAACGTCCACACTGCTACCGTCCAATTCATTCGCTGTACGATCAGCTGCAGTTTTGCTCAATTCTGTTTTCTACGAATAGAATGAAAGCTGAATACTAACGAACAGAATCGAAATAATTTAACGTGGTAACGCCCACTTCTGAATGTTTCTGCGTGTGAGAGAACATTAGCGCTATTTGAACCGATTTTTCCCATGCTTAGCTCCTGGTAGGCGGCGCTGCAGTTGTAAGAGAACTGTCATGCCAATGTTTATCTTTAAAAAGCCTAGCACATAACTTGAAAAGTTTTGTTTGTTTTTCTCTGCACTTGCTTTTTATACCGGCTGCCAATATTAACTTTTACACACGTTTTTCAAGAAAAGGTATATGGACATCAATGTCTGTTCTCTGTGATAAAAAGAACAAGTCAGTTTCGTTGCAGAAAACAACGAATGGATTTATGAGTACTACCATCGATATCGTAATATAAACTAAAATTAACTTTCAGTGTAGAATATTAACGTTTATTATTTATTATTTATTTTTTCAGTAACAATCCAGTTTACGTCAGATATATTTTGTACATACGCATATTATGTTCCCATATTGACTTAGCGTTGCCGCCATTAACACGTTCAAGTAATTAAATTTGTGTAAACAAGTTAGGATGGATCGTTTCTGGAAATGTATATAAACTAACCGTTTAAAGGGTGTCCACGATGAAATTGCCACACACAAAATTGATTCGCAAAATTCGAGTTTTCATCCGATTGCCATCAAATTTTCAGGGATTGAGAAATAACTATTAAACTTCATTTTACCATTTTACTCGGATTTTATTTACAGTCCATACGCAAATGCCCGCACCTTGGCCTTAACCCCGGCCATAAGATTCTGCACAACCTGTGAATCAACCGTTTTTTGCATGTAACCCATACTTTCTTCAGTTCCTCGACTGTCTTCACTACCTTAGGTCGTTTAAGAAGGTGCTGCTTCATAATCGCCCAGTACTTCTCGATGGGGCGGAGCTCCGGAGTGTTGGGAGGGTTGAACATTTTCGGCACGAAATTGACCTTATTGTCCGCATACCACTTCAGCACGTCCTTGGAGTAGTGGCATGAGGCCAAATCCGGCCAGAAGATTGTTGGGACGTTGTGGGCCTTCAGGAGAGGAAGCAGCCGCTTCTGGAGGAACTCTTTTATGTACACCTGTCCATTCATCGTGTACTGGGTCACGAAAGGTGCACTCCGCTTCCCGCACGTGCAGATGGCTTGCCAAACCAGGAATTTCTTCGCAAATTTTGATTTCTTCTGAGTGTGGACATGCTCCGGAACGCTGAACTTATCCTTGGCCGTGAAAAACAGGTTGCCGGGGATCTGTTTGAAGTCGGCCTTCACATATGTTTCGTCGTCCATGATGCAGCATTCAACTCGTCAGCATGTTGAGGTACAACTTCCTGGAACGGTTTTGGCGGACTTGTTCTGCTTCTCGTCGCGATTAGGGGCCTTTTTTACCTTGAACGTTCGAAGCCCAGCCTTAGTTTTGGCCTTCTGGACAATACTTCGGCTTAGGTGCAGCTTCTTAGCCACATCCCGAACGGAGGCGTTCGGATTTCGGTTGAAGGCCCCAACTACGCGGTTGTGATTTTTGGTGTTGTACGGAATACTTTTTCCTTCACTTCTGGGCTTCCGATCGGTGGTCAACCGTTCCTCGAACCGCTTAATCACTCGTGACACCGTGGAATTCGCGATTCCCAACGTTTTAGCGATGGAACGATGCGAGAGATCCTTGTTGTGATGAATGCGCAAGATTTTATCACGCACGAGCTGTTCTTTCGACTCCATTTCCGCGAGTTTTAATCACAGGACTTTAAAACTTGCAGGATGTAAATAATGCACTATGAACTAAATCCACCCAAATTTTCATTAAATTCTACCCAACGGTTGAAAAGTTAGAGCAATTTCATAGTGTGGCAATTTCATCGTGGAAATCCATTACATTGAACGCTGTTGGAAATTATTATAAACAGCATTTTTGGCTTTCATAACATCTTTTTTTTTTCTGTTCGGGACATAAACCACTGCGACCAGTAATTTGATCTATTTTAGTATATCCCATATCCTTTGTTTAGTGCATGTCGAGTTACTTCATCACTATTGAGAAATGATGAAGTATTCGGTGTTGTTACAGTTGTCATTGTTCGTTTTGTTGGCAATGAATCAGGTTTAATTGAAAGTTTCCGCTGTTTAAACCCTTTGTGAGCGATAGCACTCTTCAAAGGCGTGCCCCTTTATCAGTCAAAGCCGGATTCATTGCAACAAAACAAACACTAACTCCGATACTGACCATGCATCAGAACTTCTTAATTTTATATGTGAGAATAGTAACCTTGGAACGAACGAGCAAAGCATTTGTATTTAAGTTTTTGATCCATTACATATTGGATCAGTTAATAAAAGCATATGAATCATATACGAATAACAAGCATTGAAAGATGCGTTTAAAAGTTTTAATTTTAATCATGATATGCTTTAATGGTAAGTTATTCAAATTTTAAACAACTATTTTATTAGGAACAGTAGAAATTTGCAATATCTCAGCACATTCACGTTCCCACTTTGAGAGACGTTTGAAATTCGCCAAAATAACGCTTGAGTCATAAATAGCGGGACTAAACACGTAGTAAAAAAGTTTTTTAAATTCAATTCTGTACTGCAGTCCGTACAATGTGCGTTTGAGGTGTGAAGCATTAAGACAGATAGTGGCCTTTTATCTTCAATCTTCCTCAAGACTCCCGGAACCCTCGACATCTTGTTCTGGACCACCTTGAGGTCCACTTTTTTGGCATATATGATGATACGGGATTTGAGTTGTTGAGTTCTGTGATGCCTTGGGAAGCTAGGAAAATTTAAGCACTCAGATTGGAGAGGATACCTAGGAATACCTGAGAGGTTCTATTTTGGTATTCTCTTACCTCAATTTGGTATTCGCATAACATTTAGGCTGCCAATTGAAAAGAATTAGGGACGGTTTGTTAGATAAATTCCATTCAAACAAACTCTTTAGCTGAGAACATCAAATTGGTCGTCCTACAAAGAACTGATTTTGAATTATCTATGTATGATCGATCTTCTTTGGACCTGTCATATGGCCAACGCACATCTTCATTAATATTGTGCGACATTTCATTATCCAGCATTACAACACACTTAGAAATTATTGATTTTACACGAGAGTAAGCTCAGGTAACGTAAACAAAGATTTCGTGTAAAATTATGTCTCCTGATTGAATTAATTTTCTCATCTCTTTCCACTTATTCTTCTGTGCCAAAACACGCTTGCATGTTTTGGGTTCAGGACACCGAAATTTACATGACATTTTGTAGTGTGTAGCGTCATATTTGCAACAGTTGTTTCCAGATTATTGCAATCAATTACTGGTAACTGGTCATGCTAATGTTGCTAGTTAATGCATTTTCTGCACATATTCGCGATGATGACGATGGCTAAATCATACCGTTCATGCCATTTAACGTAGTGCCTAACTGAATGATGGTGAACTAGATCAATCACAAGTACCTCGTGGTTGAGCCGACTAGCAGGCTACAAATTCAGCACTGGCTTGGTTAACCGACTGCCCATCACACGATTGCATTACCAATGGCTTTTTAGCAACGGTTGCCTAGTTAAAGACGATTGAGGCATCAGCTCCCTGGCCATTGATTGCTCGCCAGTGAACCCTCCAGAATGCTTGTCACCACCAGCTGACAATTCAATACTGGTTCATTACCTTCTTTACAGCTGAACGAATTAATCAATTGTCAAAGGTCCATTCGTTATGTATCTGCATAGGTGACTTCCCTTACGTGAATTTGAAGTCTGTGATTGGAAAAATACTGTGCATTTGATAAATTTTCTTTGCAAAACATCAAACACATAATCTTATATTATAAGTTAGTCTATTAGTCAAAAGTTTAAAATAGAAGTAGTAGAAATATGTCCGATCGATTGGTGAATTTTTTTTTTGAATATTTTTTGAAAAACAACTGAGATATTAACGCTCAAAACCTGACCCCTTTTCGTGACAATCGCAATTCAATTATTCTTGTACTCCACTATAGAAAACAAAGAGTTGTTATCAATGCATACACAGACGATATACCTATGTTCCTGTATAACGAAGAGAGTTTGGTACGGGTAACTGAAATGTTTGGCGAGTTTGGTGCAGTTTCCGAAGGGGTGTTAATCGGACAAAAAACGATAATGATTGCCAACGTTAATCTTACAGATAAATCCGAGTTGCTCAACATAGGAGACTCCCTTAACATCCTGGGTGTAGTGTACGAAGCAGACATCAAACAAGGTTGGAAAGAACTAGGAAAACGTTGTTATCCGGGAAAAGCTTTGGCTTCATAATCCAAGAAGACTCAACGTCCTACAAAATGTCATCTTATTCAACACCTACATTAGTTTTAAACTTTGGTATAAGCTCCGGTTTATTGGCCACATCTTTTTTTAATTTTTCAATAGAAATGTGTCACCAATACCGTGTTTTGACAAACGGTTTACTGTTGCAAAAGCATTGTTTTGAAAATGGAATTGAAAGAACAACCAGTGCGAGAAAATTTGGTGGACAAAATCCGTCTACGAAGCATCATGACATAGCGAAATTACTCGGAGTCCCTCGTTCAACAGTAAGTAGCGTTTTGGAACGCCTCCGGGATCGGTTGAACCGGGATCTGGCGACAAGCGGTACGACAACTTCAAATCCCAGCAAGATGTAGTGCTTCGGCTGGTTAAGCAAAAACCAAAACATTTCCATCCGAAATGTGACTAAAAAGGTCAAAACATCGTATTCTTTCTTTAAAAAAATGATGATAGCGGCAGGAAGGAGGTCGTTCAAGGTAGTAAACACCCAAACAGGAACGAAAGGCAGGAAACCAGTTCAAAAACAAGAGCGCGTAAGCCGTACGACAAATTGCTGACATAATTTGACTGCATGGTTATGGAAGATGAAACAAACGTCAAAACAGACTTCAAGCAGCTTCCTGATCTTAAGTTTCATTCCGCATTACAAAGTGGCAAGGAAAAAAAATTGTTGAAGTTCTGTAAATACAACATGGTTTGCAGGCTATTTGTAGTAACGTTTTGAAGAGCAAAATCTTCATAACTACAGGATGATTAACCAACAAGTTTACGTCAACGAGTGTCTTCAAAAAACGGCTACTACTATTCATCCAAAACCACAAGCTAAAGGACGCTTGCATGTGTCGGTTTCAGGTGACGGCAATTTACATTACATTTTGGTAGAGTATTTGTAAATTTAAATCCAAGGGATATGAGAAATTACACTAGGTTCTTCGTCATAGGATGATGGACTACAGCTTAGAGCCACGCCGCTGCCCGCCGCCGCCGACGTTATTTTTTGACCGGCGCGCCGCTGCATTTTTTTTGCCAGCGCCGCCGGGAAATTTGAGTCACGCCGATAAAAATTTTCACCGTATATGCTTTAAGTTTAGTTAAGTTAAGTTCATTAGCGCTTCAGTAACCTGCTTTTATTACTGATGACAAATTATAACATCTCGATGAAATGTGCCATCCAAAGGGTGTGCGTGTGAAACACTGATCAGCTCTGTCGTTTCGTTCTAGAAACTTCAGTGTACATTTTCGTGTTTCGACTTTTGGCAATTTCGCGAGTGAACTTGAATTTAAAAATAATGAAATGTCCGCCTTAAATGTCGAGAAAAATTCCATCGCGAGTGTACATATTGATACCACAAATAATTGTAATCGAACCATCGATGTGTGGAAAAAATTGGTGCAAAACATGTCAAAAATAGTTTTACACATCATCTGCTTCCTGACAAAGTGTTTTGCAATGTATGTCTAATCGAAGCAAAACAAAAATCAAAACCCCTCGGGAACCTTGTCCAAACATTTTGTTCTGATGTAATTTCAAAGGGCTGAGATTGACGGAACTTCGACACGGAAAATAAAAAATCCAGCCATATTTAAAATGCACTGGTGTTTAAATCCAGTAAAAACATATTCTGAAGTATGAGGCTACCAATAATTAAGAAATAAACTAAACATTGTAGTGAATACTGGTGAATAGAACACAACTATCTATTTATGCTTAGGCAATATATTAAATATGGTTGGGCAAAGGTAACCTTCAAACTTTCATATTTTCTTCATAATTAAAGAATCGGTTAATATGTTTAATGTTATTTAATAATTTTGTCAGAAATAAAAGAATATGTAATGTGCCGTTCAGTCTACGAGCTATATCACTTGATATAGACTAGCTTCATATCAATGTTCGTACATCTCCTTTTCACTGGAAATAATGCATCTGACGGCTCATATCAAGATTCGCTATATCAAGTGATATAGCTCGTAGTCTGAACGCTCGTAGTCTTAAACAAATAGAGTTCATTTCCACAATATGATAACATTTTGTTAGGCGTGAGAAAGTTCAAAAACCATCTTTAACGAACAGTGATTAGACATACCAGATTTTTGCATTGAATAGTCAAAACTGTGTTAATAAGAGGTGTTCTATCAATTTATTATATCGATAAAGATTTTTCATAAGGGCCTAACTGACGTAAACAATGACTTCATCCGTAAAATTCTCATCGCACAAAGGCTACCCATGCAAGCATTGACTATGAACATGACAAATCCCGAATCAAATAACTTGGCTAACCACTGAAGTAACCGGTTAATCAGTGCACAGTGGATTCTGTTTTATACGTGATTGTAGTAATGTTGTAAAAATATTGATAGTTCGGTATAATTCACTGCTCTGAATTCTTTAAAATTTGGTTTATCTTTGGATCTTGAAGCTCCTGAGTATATGATTTTTATAGCAAATTGAATTATTTTTTTCATTGTTAACTTTTAGTTTCTTAAATTTTTTAATCCTAAATTTTTTTAGATTTAGCGGGTTTTTTTCTATTATTATCAGTTTTTTTTTCAAATTTGGCCAGACAATTCACAGAGTGTAAATAGAAGAATGTTGCGGCCAAGTTTAAAAATCTCAGAATTTTTAGATATTTAGATTTATAGTAGATTTTTAGATATTCAGATTTTAAGATTTTTAGATTTTTAGATCTTAAGATTTTTAGATTTTTAAATTTCTAGTAGATTTTTAGGTATTTAGATTTTTGTATTCTGAGATTTTTAGATTTTAAGATATTTAGATTTTTAGATTTCTAGTGGATTTTTAGATATTTAGCGTTTAATATTTGAAATTTTGAGATTTTTAGATTTTACGATGTTTAGATTTTCAGGTTTTTAGATTTTTAGATTTCTAAAAAATTTTTAGATATTTCAAATTTTAGATTTTTCAAATTTCAGATTTTTGGAATTTTAGACTTCTAGTAGATTTTTAGATATTTAGATTTTTAGCTTTTAAGATTTTTAGATTTTTAGATTCTTAGATTTTTAGATTGTTGGATTAAGGATTTTTAAATTTTCAAGCATTCTAGGATTTTTAGATTTATAGATTTTTGGATTTCTAATAGATTTTTAGATATTTAGATTTTAGGATTTTTACATATTTAGATCTTTAAATACTTAGATTTTCAAATTTTTTGATTTCTAGATTTTTAAATTGTTATATTTTTAGATTTTTAGATTATTAGATTTTTAGATTTTTAAATTTTGAGATTTTTAGAATTTTTGGATATTTAGATTTTAGAGTTTTAGATTTTTAGAGTTTTGGATTTTTAGATTTTTAGATTTCTAGATTTTTAGATCTTAAGATTTTTAGATTTTTAGATTTTTAGAGTTTTAGATTTTTAGATAATAAAAACTTAACTCTTAGCTTCAGGACAAAGAATCCACACTGAGCCCTTCCGCCACATCATGCCGGCCAGTTCAGCGCAAGGGTGTTCCACTTAGGACCTGTGCATAAACCACGTAGACTCATTTTTGACAATCTCAGACCCCCCCTCCCCCCAGGTAGACTTTTCTTCATACAATTTTTTGAATTTTTGTATGGAGCGTAGACTTTGGTCAAACCCCCCCAGAAAAGTTACATATCAATATGAAGAAAAATTAAAGAGAGGTAAATTTAACCGATAGGCCGAATTTTAGATCCATAGACCCACATTTGAACACTTTCCCACATTTGCATAATAATGACAATTTTATTCTATGTGTTAATATATACGCTTCTGAATTTATATTTTATTTACGTTTCTGAAGCTGGTTAAGTTTATTAATAAAGACATAAGCCAAATTCCCCATCGACTTGTGATGAACAAATTCCATAATGTTAAGTCTCATATATTTGTACACACACTGTTCCACGTCAATTCATCGACTTGAGTAATATGACACTATGGATATCCGGGTTTTCTATCAAAATATAAGACTTGGAGTGATCCTTTTGTCTTATTTTTTTATTTTGTCTTATGCACGCAAAAGTCAAAAAGTTAAAAGGGATAAGCATGAGGAAATGTCGAGGGGATTATTTATGCCCGCGCCGATCCACGCCGCCGCCGCCGCCGCCAAGAAGGACCGCGGCGTGGCGCCGGCTGCGCAGCCGCCGCCGTTTGAAAATACCATGTACGCCGCCGCCGATTCAAAATAGATCGGCGCACAGGTCTACTACAGCTGTAATGAAACCATTATTTTTGAACAGTGTTCATAAAAAACCAAACAAAAGCAAACTTTATGACAGCTACAGGTTTGGGTGATCTGAGTTTACAGTGCCATGAACAAAATCACAAAAATAGGTTCATGGTTTCACGAGTTCATGATGTTATTTTGTATTGTCTACTGTGTTACGAAAATGCCTGGGGGGCGACCCCGGTGTAGTGGTTAACATCCATACCTCTCACGTCAAAGTCACGAGTTCGAATCTCACCCCCGGACAAGTTACGAAAATATCCAAAAAGGTATTTGAGTGACTACAACGGTAGATGAACTTGCCCAGGCCTAATTTCTCGATAATAAAAAACAAATGCCGAACACGCTCAGGGGGCGTGAACCAAGTTCATGGATATGGGGTGTATCTATCTATCTATCTATGCATATGCAAATGAATTTCTGTCTGTCTGACCCTTACAGATTTGGAGACTACTGAGCCGATTGGCGTGAAAATTCGTATGCAGGGGTTTTTAGGTCCGGGGAAGGTTCTTATAGTGGTTTGAAACCCCTTCCCGGGGGCTTCCGAACAAATGAAACACAAAATTCTGCACAACTCGAGAACTAATCAAGCAACTAGGACCAAATTTGGCATGTGGTGTTTTTTTAAGGCAAAACATGTTTCTACTGCGGTTTGGCGGTCTCTCTCCTACACAGATAAAAAGAAACATTGAATTTTCTGCGTTATCTAATGCACATAAAGGGAATGCTAGATTTGGCAGAAAATAATGGGATATTTCGTGTAAAGTAAAGCCAGATAACGCCTGAACCAAGCTTGTTGTATGGAAGAATGTTAACATTGTTGTATGGCATATGAAAAATTGCAAACAATTTCGTTGTTTACGCCTCCGTTGGCTTAGAATTCAACGAGGGAAAATTTTACGCGCTTGTTAAAATTAATTATTTTTTTCTGTGTATGATAAGGGGGTTCTCATTCAAATGAAATTCAAATTATGCATAACTCGAGAACTAATCAAGCAAATTGTACCAAATTTGGCATATAGATGTTTTGAAGGTAAGAAATGTTTCTATGGGAGTTCGAGAACCCTCCCTCCTATGAAAGGGCGGTTCTCATACAAACGAAACAAAATTTGCTGCATAACTCGGTAACTAATCGAGCAAATGGAACCAAATTTGTAATATGGGGGTTTTTGGAGGCAAGAAATGTTTCTATGGTTTGAGACCCCTTCATTTTCTGGAAGGGAGGGCGCACAAAATGAAACAGAACAGATGAAACAGAAATTCCCGCATAACTTGAAGACTCATAAAGCAAATTAAATCAAATCTAGCATGTGGGGGTTTTTAGAGGCAAGAAATGTTTCTATGGTGGTTCGAGATCCCTCCTCTCTCTGAAAAGGAAGGTTTTCATACAAATAAAACACGAATTTCAACCAACCATGATAATTATCCAGGCAATTTAAACTCACAATGTGTATTTCTCGGGTAGGCAGCATGTTCTGTTAAAAGTTTGAACCCCTTCTTGCACATGAAGTTAATCTGAGGTTATGCAAAAGAAAGTTACGTTCAACCTAACATAAAACGGTGAAGTTTGAAGATAAAATTTGATTTTTCTTTCTGTGTTCTTTCATGGACAATAATACGAAATGCTTCTACGCAGAAAGAAAAATCATCGTAGAAACTACCAATCTGAGGGTTAAATTAAAAACAAACAAAAATAAACACAAAAATGAAATACAAAAATTAAACTCTTAAATTGAAGTCACACATTAGCAAACGAAAATAGTTTAACAAAACTTACTCTACAAAAAAACAACCGCACCTGTTTTATTAAATATGCACTAATTCAGTTGCAAGCGCAGCAACGCCCACACCCGGTTCAGCTAGTTTTATATAAATTTGTATTATTAAAACACGTTAATGGAAGTCGTCTGAGCGTTTGTTGTGATTTTTTGTTCACGAATGTGGGAACGTATTATTTTCCTGGTAATAATACCAAACTGCAGATTCCAGAAATCTGCGTTACAGTAAAGAAGACTTCTTTGTTGCTGGGTGTTGCTTTTACTATATAAGCTACCGATCATACAAGATTTTTAAAATATTTGCTGGAAAGGTCAGGCACTCGCAGAATTGATAAATATTCAAAAAAATATGGAACTTGAATGAAAAATGATCTGGCCGCATAGTTTAGTTTCCAACAAGGTTATTTATTTGTTTTGTCGGATTGTTTGACAACTTGAATTATGCCATAAACAGTGAATCAAATTTGACATAAGTCTTTCATTACAATACTTAAACAATTACTATTGACCAGCGCTGGTAAATCTCACGGCCTTCTTGCGACAGTGACCCATTATAGTGGCCGACCCACTATCATGAGAAGAAACGAACTATTATGAGCTTTCTTGTCACTTTTCAACTATCATGCAGTTAAGCAGTTTTTCTCTTGACTTCTAAATTTCTAACAAGTCCAAATAAGTAATAGAGGGAAAAATGAATGTCAATGTTTGCGTCGAAAGTAACAATAATATCAATAAACGGTCTTGTAAAAACGAAAAAAAAACCGATGATATTCTAAACAAATCTTAGTCATCGTTTCCTCGCCAGATGAGATTATCAGTTGTATTTCAGTAAATTATGAGATTTTTTTATTGAAAATAACATTTATCAGCCCTCCTCTTGACTCATAGATCGCAACGGAAAGCCAACAAATCTGTTTCAATTACATCCAAACCACCACCGAGTGACAGTTGGCCACTCCTCGACCGGCAGTGATTTTTGTTCTCCTCCCGAACGCAACCCGACAGGAGTCGCATCACCGACAATTTGATGTCAGAAGTTCACTTTTTACTGTCGATTTCCTGCTGGAGATGAACTCTCGCGGCCGCTTGAAGCATCACATCGACAACCAACCAACCAAATGGTCGCAGAGATAGGTTACCGCGGCGCTGCTGTTTGTTTGCAGTTGCAATTTTATATATTAACATGCATCTATGCACTTGGTTCCTCTCTCCGGCGGTGGAACACTCGCTGTAAGCATCGTTGTCGTCGGATTTCGCCGAGAAGAGCCTGTTGTGGTTTGGAGCCAATTTTGATGGTGAACACGCGGGATCGTCAAAATCTGCAACGAGAAGCAGCAGCAAACGGCAAATGTGGTGTGACGCGCGTGTGGTTGTTGATAGGAAATTCGCCTCGCAGGTCGCATTTTTACCAGCTGAGTGCGTATCGGTTCAGGGATGCACCTAGATCCTGAGTTGCAGTTTTTTTCTCGCCCTATCGCTCAATGGAAAGAGTGGTGGAGTGAATTAAGTGGGAATTTTCACTTTATTTTCCTGTGATTTCGCTGTTTGCTCGCTGTGCATTTATCCGGCAATCCAGTGTGAGTGATCCCAGTTTGATTGTGGATGGGAAGGAAAACATGTTTTGGCTGCTCGGAATGGTGGTCAATAACAGTGCAGTGGAGGGAATAAAAAAAATATTGGCACATTGCTGATCATGAATGGAAGCGTGAAGCCCCATGTGAGGTTCCACTTCTTTTTTGTCCAATTTTATGACAATTGATTTTTCATGCAATTCGATCCGATAATTCTTTCAGTAGATTATGATCCGTATCAATTACAGCAAATTATACCCTTTTATAGCTTGTGCGTGTGAGGGTTGGTTGGATGCACTTTTTTTGTGGGTTTATTTGTTATTTGAGTGGGACTGAGGCATTCTTCTGGGAATAGTAATGAATGGAATTTAAAAGTGGAATGTCATACTCATAGCTTTGAGAAGCTGATCTTCTTTATACATAAACTCGAATGTTACATGCTTAACAAAATTTCTAAACAAAAACATTGGACATTTGTGAATTTTTTGATTGATTTGATTGATTTGGATTGGATTTGGATTGATTTGAATTGATTGGATTGGATGATTGATTTGATTGATTTGGATTGGATTTGATTGAATTTGATTGATTTGATTGATTTGGATTGGATTTGGATTGGATTTGGATTGGATTTGGATTGATTTGATTGATTTGGATTGAATTTGGATTGATTGATTGATTTGGATTTGAATTTGGGTTTGGATTGAATTTGAAAGTTTCATCGAAAACTATCCCAATGAACACTGACCAAATAAAAAATATGAATTTTATAATAAAGTTAAGTTTATTAAATTTAGAATTTTACGCTAATACGTCAAATTTTTGCACTGATAAAATCACGGTAGTCATTGATAATCCGTCTATGCCCGAAGTATGTCGAGATATTGATGTAGCACGGTATTTCTCCACATATTTTTAAATCCATTTTAACATATCTTTTGACTGATCAATGTTATCCGTAACATGTTCTACATTATTGTTCAAGACTGTTTAGAAGATACACAGTATTTGCAAGAAAAAAGAACACACCCATACTTCAGACATTTATGTATTTCTCGCTTCTTATCTTTTCAGTTACAACGGTGATTCCTTCGGACTAAATGAAGACATATATTAGAAGAATTCTTTGGCTGATCCTAAACAAATAATAACTGGGTTTAAACACCGTGAGCATGTACTATTTTGTTTTTGGTTGGTTTTTATCGGTGAAGTGGAACAATAAAAAAGCTATTTGTGCGTAACGCGTTTCGGCTTACTTCTCTTCAGCCATCATGAGACGCTTAGAACAACTCTTTATTATTTTTAATCTACTTTTCAGAACTTGTTTCACTTACAGATTACTGGATGTTACCTAACTACTTGTTACGTCAAAACTATACTAGTATTTTTTCCCCACCTAACACCCTTTTTAACCAAACTATGATGCGCTTCCCACCCATCATTTACGTCATCGTGTTTTGTCTTCGTGTTTCGTCATCGGTGTCGTTCATTCCGTCGTTCTCTCGTGTGTGTGTTCGTGGTTCACTGCGTAGTCGAACCAATAGTCCATTGTATGTGGAGCTAAAATTGCCACATTCACGTTGTAGGTCCACTGTCTGCTCTTCTCCCTGTTTCTTGATGTGGAAGACCTCCGCAATCTTCCTCAGACCGAAAGTTGTAGTTGAATACGTGTCCTTTCTACATCGTGTGAACGGCTAAGCCTGATTTTGGCATCGTTCTTGTGTTCCGTAATCCTCGTCTCCAACATACGTTTCGTTTGTCCTATGTATACTTTGCCATCATCAGTATCACACGGTATAGAGTATACCACGTTCTTCTGTTTCCCTGGTGGAATAGGGTCTTTCATTTTGATGAACATTTTGTATTTTATTTTGTTTTTGTAGCTTGATATTGTGTAATATTTTCCGTAGCTTCTCACCAGGCATGGTACGTACGGCGTTGAAACATATTTCATCGATTGATCGGATTCACGTTCCGGCTCCAGTAGCACAATTCGATCAGTAATTAGTTGCAGCAACTGATTATGACTAACCATCGAGCCATCGTAGATAGATGTTATTAAGATGTCCGTTGCTTGTTTCAGTGCCTCCTCACGTTTGTTTCCCAGTGTTAGCTTAGTTGCACGATCAATCAGTTCAATTTTCTTTCAGATGAAAACTAAGAAGCCTGATTCTGTGTGTTTGAACATCACTTTACCAGCTCTCGTTTCGATATATCCTTATGTAATGTAATGTCATTCTTGATTTTTAGACATAACGAAACCACCGTACACATTCTGCATCTTAGTTTCATCGATGAATATCACACACAAGGATACATCGACTTGCATACACAAAGAAAACTGAACGAGTCGAGCTGCAACCCCCCACGGATCAACGGTTCGGATTCAAATCCGATGACTGAGGGGATCATTCCAGCAGAGTGACGTGCGAGCCACGGAAAAATATTTGGGTTCTCTGATCCCTACGCTTTGGGTCGTTACCTTGTTGAAAGAAGAAGTCATCTTCGAGTCCAACCTTCAGTAAGGAGAAATCCAGATTTTCAGAGATATTGACGATGTATTTGTCTGCAGTCATAATTCCACCAATGTGTACCAATTCTCCAACTCCATGGTGCTTCGCACCTTATGATTCTACCTCCACCGTGCTTAACAATTTTCTTAACATTTTTCTTCAAATGTTCCTCGCCTGGTTTAATCCATACTCTCTGTTGCTGCTTGGTCCCAAAAATTCCAAACTTTCTTTTGTCTGGCCAAATAACATTTTTTCCGAAGGAAATGGGCTTATCTACATCCTTTTTCGCAAATTCCAGCGGTCTGATCTTGTTACGCTAACTGACGTGAAGACGGCGTACATCAAATTTGTTCTTGAGATCTTTCGTATTTTATTACACTCGCTTCGTAAACATGGATTTTTTTGGGGCGTAGAACCACTGCGTCCACTGAATAGAACTTTTGTGGTTTATCCCTGTTTACTATTACTATTCGCACCGTAAAGCTTGATCACCATTAGTCAAGTAACCAGCCAAAGACGCGTTTCCCAGTCATGCAAAATCGAGTATATAAAACCTACCACCTTTTTAGGATTCACAGTCTAAATTTCTTCAGGTTGCATATAATCACTGTACAGAAATGTTGGTCTGCTCTTGTACAAAGCACTACACTGCAGAGCAGGTTTCATGTTGCATGTTGCAGAAACGACAGATATCATTTTGAACCTGGCCAATGTTTTTCAAATGATATCTACTCGGGTAATGTCCGGTTACTAGGCCAGTATAGGAAACCAAAGAACTTCCTTATTGAGCTCCAAAAGCTTTTGACTGATTGTAACATTTGGAATTATAAACCATTTCTATTGAACACATTTTTTTGTAACCAACCAGTTGGTCATCACCCTTGTTCTTCCCAAAACTTCAGTTTAATTTTTATGGCACAGTATGATATACCGCAGAATGGTTCTGGGCCAATAAACTGTGCATTTGAACCTTATTTAGCAAGCTCGTCTGCCCTTTCTTTACCTTCAATGCCACAGTGTCCCGAAACCCAGAATAAATCTACGGAGTTCTCTTGACACACCTTTTGCAGTGAAAGAATGCATTCCCAGACAAGATTGGATGTAGATTTATAATTACTCAACACTTTGAGCTCCAATTGGCTGTCTGTAAAAATACAGATATTAGCATGTCCATATTTCTTCTTCAGACAAACGTTAACACATTTTATTATAAAAAAATCTCCGCCTGGAAAACAGTTGGATAGTTTCCCATCGCCACTGAGATTTCTACCCCAGGGCCGAAGATTCCTGCTCCCGTTTTCGTTCCAATGTTTGAGCCATCTGTGAAGAACTTTGTGGAACCATGACGAGCAGTGGGACGTCCGACTTCCCAATCTATACGTGACATCTCACATATGTTGTAAGGGATGCCGTGGTTTTCCACAGGTTTCATCCAGTCTCCCCTCATATACACTACTGGCCCATTTTGAAAGCTTTGTGAAAAGCTCAGGTGACCGACTAAGTCACCAGACTTGAAAATTTTCAACCGTTTGAGTCTAAGCATACTCTTTTCCGCCTCTAATTGCACGTACACATTGGTGCAAAGGCAGCAGAGTTAAAATTGCATTTACCGATTTTGAAGGAGTGCTGCGCATCGCTTCCGTTATAGCAATGGACACAAGCGAAGCATACATTTATTTTTGACGAATTATGGATGTATAAATCCACATTATCATTTTTGGTCTTGCACCCCATTTTCTGCCAAATGTTTTTGAGTATATCCTGAAAACACTGGTTGCCTTGCCGATCACACACTCAACATGAGCATTCCAGTTCAGTTTAGCATCCAGTATCACTGCTAGGTATTTAACCTGTTCACTAAGATGGATTTTCAATCCTCCTAGCTTAAAAGCTTTTAGAAGCAACTTCATTTTCCTGGTGAAAGGTACAATTACTACTCTTGAGGGATTTAGGCTAAGGCTCTCCTTGATACACCAAGATAGATTTTAGGCCCCATTGCATTCTTTCTGAAATGATGTTGTCAAATTTTCCCCTAACTAAAATGACTATATCGTCTGCAAAACCTACATCCTCAAAACCTTTTTCCTCTAAGCTTCTTAGAAGATCGTCTACAACAAAGGAACACATCAGTGGTGAGAGGACTCCTCCTTGGGGACAACCTTTCGGTGCCCGTACTGTAATAGACGAACTTCCCAGCTCTGAAGTGATTTCTCTTTTAGCGAACCTGGTATGAACCCAGTTAATTATGTTCATCTCAAAGTTCCTCTTCTCCATGGCACGAGCCATAGACGAATAGGAAGTGTTGTCGAAATCTCCTTCAATATCTAAGAAAGAACAAAGTGCTATTTCTTTTACCGATAGAGCTTTTTGCAGTGCCGTAACTGTTGACTTACCAGACTGGTAAGCAAACTGGAATTCAGATAGTGGATGCTTGTTCATGTAATTTGAATTGATATAATCATTCAACACTTTTTCCATAGTCTTTAATAGGACTGATGAAAGACTAATGGGCCGGTATGATTTAGGATGCGCCTTGTCTCACTTTTCTACTTTAGGTATGAAGATAACTTTTACTTGCGTTCATGAAGTTAAACTTGCCTTAAAAATCTAAATTAATGGCGAGATCAACACTGCTTCGCCGTTTTGAAAAAATGCTGGAAATATCCTGTCCATTCATGCAGATTTGTAAGGCTGAAAAGATCTCAAGGCATTTTCTATCCTGGCTTTCTTCTCTTTTGTCAGCCAAGTCATTTGCAGCAATTATCGCTCCAACAGACATTTGAGATGTCCTTGTAGAACTTTTTCCACCTTCAAGTGATCCATCTCTGATTGGATCTACACACAAAACTGATCCAGGAAAATGTGTTTCCATCATCAACATTAACGTTTCACTAGGAAAAAACTAGTCATCATGTTCATTTATGTAGAATGCCCGTACCTTTGATTTGACACCTGCCATCAAATTCTGCACAGTGACCTTTGTGCACTTCCTGGATGCCACTGCCCAATTTTTCTTAAAATCGGTCATGTTTTGGGACACTGTACCATCCTTCTTAAATATACGCTTGACTATTGCCCAATAGCGTTCGATCGGTCGCAACTGGGGACAGTTTGGTGGGTTGATGTCTTTTTCTACGAACTTGATGTTATTCTCCGTCAGCCACTGTAGAGTGGATTTGGTGTAATGTGCCGATGCCAAATCTGGCCAGAAGAGAGGAGGGGACTGGTGCTTTCTATACAATGGTAGCAACCTGTTCTTCAAACATTCCTTTTGATAAATCTCAGCATTTATAGTTCCTTTTGTATAGAAAATTGAAGAACGCAAGCCACATGTGCAAATAGTTGCCAAATGAGCACCTTCTGACCGAATTTCTCCATCACAACAGTCGTATCTGCGGTTGGCACACGTTCCCCAACAGATTTCAGTATAAAACTGCGGCCCTGGTAGCGTTCTTGAATCTTCTTTAACGTATGTTTCGTCATCCATCAAAATGCACTGGTCGACATTGTCCAAAATGCAGCTGTACAGCTTTCGAGCCCTGGTTTTGGCACGAGACTTTTGTTCCGGAGTTTGTTTGGGCACTTTCTGCTATTGTGCGTCTTCAAGTCATTCCTGCGCTTGATTCGTTGAATCATTCCGATGCTGGTCCTGAACTTCTTGGCTAGATCGCGAGTAGAGCAGACTTGTTCCGTTGAATGCAATCCAGCAACTTTTGGTCCAAATCGGGTTGCTGGAACCGGGTTTCCAGCCACTTCTTGGTAGAATCCTGAGGGAGCACTCACCAACTTTTCGATGATGCGTTTACACGCCGGGTGAACATTTACTCTTTCGCAATCTGGTCTGTAAGTAACACTTTTCGGTGCACCAAGTGTGCAGAATATTTGTGGTTAGATCTCAAATTCAATTCGCGACAGTGAAGCAGTACAACGTGGTCGATCGCAAATGAATCAGGATCGAATCCAGAGGACTATTTGAGCAACTGTGTACGAGCAGAATGGCGCTACACGCCGGAAATATATGGACAGTGGTATTGCATATTGACGCATTCGAATGTTTATAACTACTTTGCGATACAACTGCTAAGAAGAGTTTCTGAGCGTGCACATGTTTGTTTCATAGACAACAGCTACAGCCCAAGTCCATTGACAGTAATGACACATTTTGAGGTTTTACCGAATAATCAATCAGAAAAGGCAGAAAACGTAAATTCTTGGTTAATAGTTCGGGTGGTGAGGTTGAAAAGCTAACAGATTTTAATCGTAGGCGATCGAAAAGAAAAAGGAAAGCTAGAATTGATCATGATTTCGAATATGAATTTGTATTAAACTACGTTCTGATATGAATTGTGCATAGATGGTTATATGATTTTTTTGATTTCGAAATAGTAGTAAATACTATCCGAAAGGGGAAGTGCTGCTGTATCTTACTTAAGAGTATTAATTATTGATGTGTTCAAATTTAGAGTGCAAACGATATATGACATTAAACGAAAACAACATGCGATGCTTTGTATGACAGGCATCCCGAGCAAAGGATTATATTGATTGATTGATAACAAATTCCAATACCATGCTATCATTGTTTGATAACTGAAAATGTTATCATTGAGGCTAAATGAACAGTCAAATTCATAAAGAAAAACAAAAACAAAATACTCGTTGTATATCTTAATAATAACTTATTTGATTATCACTGCGAACGGCTTGATAACTAATCTTGTATTGTAAGAAAATTTATTTTAATAGTTTCAAATTATGTTATCAATTTGAAATCGAAATCTCACACAAATATCTGAAATGATTTTTGTTTTGATAAAAAGTAGAATTTCTTGTTCAAATATTCTGGTGATATTTATAGTTTTGCATTCAACAAGAATCGTCAAAAATCGTGTGTAAAAAATAATAATATACAATAACAAAATTAGTCTGTGGTGATAACTAAATTTGTTATGCGATAATCAAGACGATATCGGGGATAAAAGAACTTGTTACTAATATGATTCTTATGGTCTGATCGAAAAATAAGGTGGAAGATTCATTCCGTTCTGAGACAACGCACGAAGCAGTAAGTATTATTTCTTTACTCCGCGAAAGTCTCGATTTTTTATCTCACCGAATGAGCATACAAAACTGTCCTGTTTTCCTCTAAACGTTAAGACCATTGGCATACTTTTTGAAAGTATTGAAAAAGTACAATAGGTAAAATTAGTAGTTTCATTTTCTAGTTACAGGTATTCCACTAAAAAGCTCACACTCTCCAGAACTACTTAATAAAAATACAAACTAATCAACATTTTGATAATAATACAATAAATTTTTCCATCTTAATTTTTTTTGTTAAGAGAACTATTTTTTTATGAAAACGTTCTTTTAAAAATTTAGTCAGCTTAAAAACATATGTGTTATGTGTCACTTTAGGTGGAGTGGGGGGCTAATGATTCATATCTTTCCTTTTTCATGGGTGAGGAGGGGCTTCGAAATTGCCAAAATTTGCGTTAAGTAATATTATAAGTACAGGTAAACCTCGGTAGTACGTACATGAACTTGTTCACTCCAATTGTATTAGATTTCAGATATAATCAGTAGTTTATATGCCATTTCGATTTGAAGTGAGTAAGTTGATGTTCGTACTATCGAGGTATACTTGTAACCGCAAATAAACGAGAGTTCTTTGAATTTTCAAAAAGCACCATGTTACTATCCCTTGGAAAGACTTTGACTGGGAGTGAACACTCAACTAGTAACCGAAGTGTCATTAAGTGGGATTCTTATTTTGCCATTCACCTCGTTTTAAAAACAAAGGCATCAAGCAATTTTGCAAAAAATAAATTTCGTTGTTCTTTGCAAACTATGCTCTTTCCAATGAAGTAACAGAATCGGTCATTTCAAAATTCCCCTTTTCAACAAAAAGTGACCGGATTATTATACAGAATGTATTGAATACACAAATATGAATAGTTCTCCTAGCCGCTTTCTCGCATTGCTGTATAAAGTGTAGTCTGATCTGATCTGCAAACTCAATTTACCTCGGCAAAATCTCCAACAGCCTATCAACTCGGCAGTTACGTTTGCTGATATTTTTTGTAAATTTTTGGTTTATCAGCCGATTATCGGCAAAAATTTCATTTGTTAGCTGAATCTCAGTAATTTATTTGCTGACTCTCACTAAACAATAAAATTCAGAAATATTCGGCTGTTGGATTCTCGGCGAAAATAACTACGTGTGTAATGCAAGAATAATCTCTTGTCTCGCTCAACTGTTTCATGACTTCACTACTAGATGTCTCGTTACCATAGATGCAAGCAATATAGTACGCAACATTGCATGAAACATCGTCCGCAGCCCCATGTTGCGTTACGTTGCACGTACGCGACGAAAAATGTTGCAGATCGTATTGGAAAATGAAGCACCAAGCACTTTTGACGTAGGACTACGTCTGTGTTTTCAATACTGGGGTACACGTTCGAATTGCGAAAATTTGGAGCGTCACGAAAAATATATAGGTTTTGAACGTTAATAACTAAGTCATTTCACGATTGATTTTCAAAATGTTGGCACTCAATCGATCGGAACATTTTCTTCGCTTCGATTTAAGTATTATAAAACTATTGATTTTTAACATTCAACTTATTGACATTAACGCAAATATAAGGTGATGTCTTATAATGCCGATTTTTCAGAGTAAATTTACCAAATACACAGTACTTTGCTATCACAGACTTCAAATTTAAGTAAGGAACGTCTCACATGCAGCAGTGCACGATATAAAATAGGGACATCTTCAAATTTTCTTCATTCGTTCGGCAGCCATGGAGCTGTGCAGAGCGGCAATGGGCCATTACTGCTCTGACAGTTGACGGTTGCTAATACCCTGCAGAAAAGTACGCGGGCGAGCAACCAGCTAGGATGATGACTCAGCGACTGTCGCAAGCAAGTGGCTTTTTAATGCAGTCGTGCCAAGCTCGTGGCAAATTTATCAAATCTGGAGCGAAATATGTATGATCCAGTTGGTATTCATATCACGATATGATGTACATGTATATGCATAGATATATATGTAGATTATTTCGAAATAGTTACGTAGTCCTACGTCAACTTTGCGTACAACCCCATTGGGTTGTCCCTTATAGTTTTTTATAACATAATTCCTTCCTGTAGCATAGCTAATAATATTGGTTTGTCATTTATGTTATCACTAAGAATCAATTCCGAATCCCAATATTCTTTTATCATTCCTAACAACCAGGATTCAGTTTTGCATCGTGCATTCATAGCACATTCACGAATCAACTTGTTTCTTCCGCTCAGGGGGGCAATGAAAGACTGAAAAACGACTTACCGGCATAAATTTGATGTTTCTCAAATAACAAACAACCGAATTCACCTTCTTGTCACAACACAACACTGAAAATCTACGAATTCAATCGAAATCACAACACTGATCGATAAATTACACCGAAAAACACACCAAAACTTGCTGAATTCCAGAACGACGCCAAAACACCTGTTGACATCACTCTGATGCCGAAGAGCACATACTACTAACCAAAGTTAATGTGGAAGAAAACTAGCCTCTGCTGAGACGAAGTAAAACGTCAAATAGTCGACGTCGCCGCCACCGCCTGCTGCTTCTGCGATGATTCTTCCACAATCATAACTTCTTCAAGAGCGAACGGTCACCAACCATACCATCATCGTCGTCTTCGTCGTCGCGTCGTCGTCGTCGTCGCCTTTAGCTCTTGCTTCGATGCTGTGTTTGGTGGATGGTCGTCGTGTGCCACCGGTCGTCGCCGCCGCCGCCGCCGTCGTCGTCGTCGTCAGTGCGTCGTCGTGCAAGTTTTGTTCTTTGTCGCCAATGTTGTGTTTTATTTTTGCTCCTTCCTTCTGTTGTTCGCGACGGGCGGACGGATGCCGACGACCGATTGACGGCGACGCGACGACGTCGGCGGTGAAGCTGTGTGCGTTTCATCCAGCAGCTAGCAGGCAGGTCAGTAGATTGAGGAGCTTGACTTGCAGTGCCGCTTGCTGGTTGATAGAGCTACATTTCGCCAGATGTGGCGATAGAGTCGGACGAAGACGACGACGACGGCGACGACGACCAGCGTCGCAACGCTCGAACGGTCCGAAACGACGCAACGTGCTTCCCAATGTTGCACTGTGGGACGAGATGTGAATTATAACTTGATATGTTCAACACATGGTTTGAAGAATAGGGTATTATAGGGGTATGTGGATTATAACATTGTTCGATAGTAAACATAATAATTTATCGGCACTTAATTTTTTTTTAGATTTTGACAAGCGTAACTATTGAAAAAATAAACAATTATGAACAATATTATGAAAAAATTTTGAATGCAAGACAACACCATCCTATTTCACCATGAAACACGCTACAAAAAACAGACTACCTAAACCAACGAACCATTGATTTCTAGCATACAAAAGTTGACATTTATGTCATAATGGGAGCCGCCGTTACTGAAAATTAAGTGCCGGGAGCCGCCGTTACTGAAAATAAATGTCACTTTGTGAAACTGCATGTCGGTTTGTGGAAATAAAAATGATTAGATTTTTCTTGTTTAAAAATCGAGCAAAAATAGATGGGATTCATAAAAAATATGTTTGTGCTAGGAAGGGTGTTCTTCATCGATAAAGATGAAAAAAAAAACATGTTTTTTTTTTAACAATAACCCCCAATTGAGCTGAACTTCACTTACTTTCGAATATTAAAAACCGAGAAATTCAAAAGCAAATCATTAATTTTAAGTTGAACTCACTAACGTAAGACGAATGGAATTGGGATTATCAAAAAAGAAGAAAAGACTGATGTCTTAAGATTTGTTCGCCTTATTTAGCTAGTAAAATAACCACGATCTTCAATGTGTCAAACAACTGTGGGCGCACTTTAAGATTTCCAAGATTTAAGATTGAAATTTAAGGTGTAATGATTGTCATCAAAAAAATAATATCACAACATGCCACATCTAGAATTGTCTTTAATACACATGTTTTTGGTTCAATAATTTGATCTTGGTTCATGATTTGAATTTATTGATTCACATTTAAGACAGAAGAGATCATCTTTGGCTGTTTTAGGTATACTATAGTACTGAACGTTAGACTGATGCACATTTTAAAGTTTTTGGTTTACATCATCCACATCAATTCATAAATATGGAAATGAAAAACCTTTAAAAAAGTCCCAAAAGAGAGAACAGAGTGAAAATTTTCATCAGTGCACTCGACTTTAAATATTCACTCCACACTGCCAAAGTTGCATCAAATTAAGGCATTATTATGGGCTTCTTAATATTTGAACTTATTTAGTTGGAAACTGACTCAGCACAAATTATTTGAGGTTTGTATGAGATTTACCATCGGATACATGAATTTTTACTTTTTATTTAAGTTAATGGAAATTTTCTAAATAGCTATTTTGCGGAAGATCATTTTTGTAAAACACATTTTTGTTTTCACTGAAGATAATGTACATGGTATTTGATATCAAGGTACTCTATATCACGTTATATAGGTTGTAGTGTGCACACTTAGAATTTTTACAGAAATCGGTAAATCTTTACAAACTCCAGTGATTTTTTTTACAGATAACTGTAAAATTTCACCGAAACCCGGTAAATTGAACTACCGAACGTTAAACTGTTGAGAATACGGTAAAATTTTACAGATTTCTGTAAAAAATAGAAGTGTGTGAACTGGGTATTAGACTGAAAATCAATTTTCGTTCTAGGTGACAAAAATTCCAAAAAGTTTTAATCACAAATGTTAAGTAATAGACTAACAGACAATGGTTAAAAAGTGCACCGTTGAAATTATCAAGTAAACATTAATTGCTTTAGGCGGTGTCATTGTTTAACCAATTTAGTTCAGACTTAAGAAGGTCCAATATGCAATTCAGTATCGTTTAAGCTCGCGTGTGCCGAGAACTTCAAAACATGCATCAGTCTCCCGGAGTTGTTGGAGTCGTGTTGCTGTATGTTTATATTCCATCTTTACTGGTTCGGAGTGGTTGCTTTTCCGGAGGAATCTGAACTTTCTGAATTGGGACTTTTATCAGACACCTGAAAGAAACTAAAATGTAGTAACAAACAGGTACCAAAAGAGAGAACTTATTTACATGAAGACTACTGGACAAAAGCTTCTCGATCGATTCAACGTCCAAATTGTCATCCAGTGCCGAGACCTTCTTCAAGGCGGCCGAAACGATGCTCAGGTCACCCCGCAGTTCGCTGACTAGGGCGGTTATCTTCTTGGCATTGCTTAGCACGTCCACTGTCTGCGTGTACGGGTTGTAACGGACGCCGAAAGGTCGTTGGATGTTCTCGGCGAAGGCCCTGCAACGGAAAGTTGATTGTTGGAAGTAGGCGCTTGGATTTTCATAAAATATTTTTGAAAAGTGACAATGATGTTATTCCAGTGTAATGATGGAGTTCATAACAAATGAGTACACCTCACTCCAATGACAAGTAAACTTTGTTTTCTGCAATGAATGAACTCTGCTCTAAGTGCGGGACAAAAATCGGGAAATAAATATTATCTCCGTTGGCGATTTTAATTTATTTTGAATCCTGACCTGGTTGAAGAGACAAGCGGCTGTCATTGGAAGCAAATGCTGGTGATCCCATTAGAATATGAACCTTTATCATATTAAAAAAAAAACTAATTACTTCAATATTCTGTATCTATACCCTAAATAATATTTTCGTCTTACTTAGCTCAAATCCCTATTAAAATGCTACGTGAATACGTTCACGCCGATTCCTATAGTGTGTTTCCGACTACGGGAAACTTGATTGCATATTTTCCGATCCCAATGGGTGATTGATATTCATTGTGGTATATTAAATTTCATTTCTGACATTGCGAGATTCATATTGAAAATTATCCTGTTTACATAAATCAATATCAACGCATTTTGAAGAGCAAACTTTCATTCTCTTGGTTAGGTTTATTGTCAAGATATATCATATGATTTTCGCATGCAACTCATAGGTAGTCAATGCTATGTTGCCTGAAAAGCCATGACTGGTTTGAAATGAGTCTGCCTGCTTGAGTGAAAACCATCATTAGGATTGGAACAAAATAAATAAACAATAAATTCTCTCTGGCTGTATTACTACAGAAGGCTCGATACTCATTAAGGTACATTGATGTAGCCATACATGGTCGAGTGACGTCTTGACGAAAATAGTAAAACGG
>JASCZW010001052.1:13522-54903 GCA_034211315.2 Aedes japonicus | reverse complement strand
ATTGTTCTTTTATTTACATACCTACACATTGTACTCCGTAGTTGCGTAGGAATGGCCAGAATTATGCTCACTGGTTTCAAATACGAAATCAGCTGGAAAGATACAAGGTGCGGGACAAATTTTGCAGTGGATGAAGTGGTGCAGTGGATCTAAAGATCTAAACATAGTAAAATATGCATGCGGCGAGATTCCGGAAGCGATCTAACTGCAGTCGTCGAAAAGAAGAGTGACTTTATGAATGAAATAATTTATCACAAAAACATTAATTCCAAATATGTTATTATACTGCAAAAATTCGTCACGCACCCGGTACATATTTGGTCTTAATTTAACTACAAAGATTAAAATTGTTTCTTGTTACGGTTTTTGTTTTCTAAAAACATATACTTTTTTTAGATGTTGATTTTTCTGTTTGAAAAATATAATAATAAAATAATAATATTAGCTGCATTAAGGAGGATTCGTGGTATTCCATAAAACTTCTTCAAATTGAATAAAGTTTTTAATTTCCATAAAATAATATGTAATTACTAACAATCGTTGAAAAATATCTACGAGTTTAATGGATAATAACAAATTTGAAAAATAAAATTAAATTTATTTTAAACAAATTTGAAATGAAAAAATCCTACAGACTATTAATATACCAGACACTGATTTCGTTCAGCTTCAGAGATGTGTGGCTACTTGAGTTCATAAAAAACTATTCTCATGTCAAAGCTATGTTCCGTATTCCATATTACTGAAAATTATTGTGAAGCAAAATTCATGAAAGGGTATGGGCGTCGGTTGAACCACAGACACACGTTTATTCTTATACATCCATTTTTATTTATCATGTGTAAACTTTCAAATTGGAGTGCGAGGAATCGCCTTAGATACTAGCGTCGTATAGACAACTTATTTCTAGTTGAAAACTGACAGGTTTACTGATCATCTCAATCGCTATCCTATTTACCACTCACTGAACATGAAAAGTTATTCGTTGATTGTTCATTGAAATTATTGTGATTGCTTATCAATTATCATTGAAATGTTCAGCTGTCTACTTCAGAGAAGCTCTAGTTTCGTTAGTTGCGAAATTTATAATTAAAAAAAACCAAAACAAAAATAACACATAAGCCCTTATAGAAAATTAGTCCAGGAAATTTAAGAATTTTTTAATGAAAAACCGATATAAAATAGCATCCCTCGGTTGCTTATAAAATAGCGAAAGAGTGTGATGTTTCCTATCGAATGATTCTACATGAATCCTCGAAAACAAATATTTTAGAAATAATAAACGAGGAAAACAAAATCATGCGAAACCAATTTTCAGCTAGACGTTACATTGAATGAATGCGTTGCCACTGAACGCAAGCGATTTGAATACACCGAATGAGATTATTTTGACTCAGTGAATGCAATCAGCTGGAAGGATCAGAGCAGAGAAAAGGTTTAAAATGACGATTTACGTTTTCATCATTATTTGAAATGTTAAATGATGTTTAAGGTATGATTTGAAGAAATGAGTGTGATTCAATCAATCTCACTCCGCTGAATCCAATTGAATGCAATCGTTGATGATTGAGCA
Organism: Aedes japonicus; assembly: GCA_034211315.2. NCBI lineage: Eukaryota > Metazoa > Arthropoda > Insecta > Diptera > Culicidae > Aedes > Aedes japonicus. The sequence continues at coordinate 53,330 of JASCZW010001052.1, read as the reverse complement.
GGTAAAAAATAGGCAATGATAAATCGTCCACACTACTATCGTCCGATTCATTCACTGCACGATCAGCTACCAGTTTACTTCAATTCTGTTTTCTACGAATAGAATTAAAGCGGAATAGTAATCAACAGAATCGGAATAATTCAAACGTGATAACGCTCACTTCCGAATGTTTATGCGTGTGAGTGAAAATTAGCGCTAAGTGAAACGATTTTTCCCATGCTTGCATATAATTTACATATAATTTCCTTATAACCGGAAACTGTCGAGACAAAATCAATATTTTTGATTGCTTATTGCCACTTGCTAAAACGATGGACGCCATGATTTTTACACATGTTGGCGAGTAGAGCTTGAATGTCTGTCTACGGTTGTACTATCACAACACAAACGTCAAAACGGCATTATTTCACTACTGAGTTATCCCCTTCGGCTTAAGGGGTTCCTTTTTTGTAATTTATTAACATTGTCAATTATTGAAGACTACATATACATTTACATTTAAAGAAAAAATGGCTTAGTATCTCCGGTGATCAATATTTTTCTTAATGTCGCTTTAGGCATAGTTACATCAATAATCTTACAATATTCATTATAGATATTCATCTCTCTATTGATTCGCCTTTTGTTTTCATAAGCTGTTCTCTGAGATATAACATGAATTAAATGTATCATTCCTGTAATGTGTGGTAATGTACAAAAGTCCAAACTTACTAAAAGGTTTGCCGAATTTATGCGCTTAGAGTTTACATTATTAACAATTTCTCGTCTTTTCTTCAGTGTTTCAATGTCAGTTAACATACAACGAGACTCATATGAAGGAAGAGAAAATGAACTCAGGGCTTGTTTTCAAAGAGCAAATAACAAAAATTGCCCAAAAATTGTATAGAGCCCAAACAATAGCGAAATATTCGAGAATGGATCTTACGTACGCTACATAAAGTGTTTTGATGGTATATAAATGATAACTGAATCTTTTGATGAATCCCAACATATTAATTGCTTCGAGAATCCTCCAAACAACAAGTTCAGAACTTCTTAAAAAGAACATGATTCGCAAAAGTAAACAAACAGAGATTGTGCCTCAAACTGATTGCTGATAACATACTTAATACATGTGTATTAGATAATTTATCAAAAACAACGTATACAGTGATGAAAATAACAATTTGATATACGCCCTACAGTACTGTACACTCTTAGAATTTTATGCTGAGTCTCGGCTTTCTGAAACCGAGATCTGCACAACCGACCTCTCGGTTTCGATCTTGGCTTTTTATGTTAACCGATAATCTCGGTTTGGGTCAAACTGAAAACTCATACTGAAAAGTCGAGTTATGAAAACTCAAAACTGAAAGTCGAGTTATTAGTACGAGACACTGAAGAAGTCTACACATTGTAGACGAAATACGCCCAAGTAACAATTTTGGTTTTATAAGGGTTCTGAAGAGCATGAAATAGACTTCAAAAATGCTATAAAACCATGATAAAACCAGCAATGTTCCTTGGGCGCGTATCTGTCGAAGATAAGCAAAGGTAGTTGGAATTAAATGGAAAATACTAATTTTTCTTCTAATTTCTAGTTACAGGTATTCCACTAAACAGCTCAAACCCTTTAGGATTCATATAGTTAGCTGAGAATCTCGGCATGAGCAAACTGATGTATCGGTTAAAATTCAAAACAAACAAAAATTAGGGTTACCGAGATTCCGGTTAAATTATGTGTAAATACTCGAGATTTTGGATTAGATTTTCATCGAAATATTGAATATTTCATGCCCATAGTCAAAACCCTGCATAGATGGTGTTTTGCGTCAAATCCGCTGTTCGGCTGGTAAAAGAAGGCATGGAGTACAGCGAGCTAGATGGACGCATCAGGTAAGCCAAGACTTGGAGAGCGCGTTGGCAGCTGAACCGTGAATCAGCATTGGATTCGAGTTAAGGCACAGCACATGATGACCCTTGTTGATGAATTGGCGTAGCAACTTGGTTCGAAAGAGGGTTTGTATCCAACATTTATAATGTGATTTAGTGCCAATAAATGTTATGTTTTTTCACCGTTCCACAAACAACATACGACTTACTCCACTTGCGAATGAAAACAATATGGCGCATGGCGGTTGACAGAACCTCGGCTTACACCACTGCTAAACCGATATTTCGGCATGATAGGCAGCTGAAGTCAGTTGAATTTTGGTGAACGTTTGTGCTCGGCTCCTAGTGATGCCGAGAATCGGTTTAAAAATTAAGATATCGATATTTCAGTTTCAAGTGATGCTGAGACTCGGCAACGTTCGATTTTTTGCCGAATTATTAGTTAAATACAAAAATGCCGAGTGAATTCAGCATAATGTTTAACCGGGCCCGTGAATAATTTTTAAGTGTGTACAAATCATACCCTTGGCCGGAAAGCCCATTATAATATTTAGTGTGCTAAATACAGGGTGCGACAGAAAATAATGCGTAAATGTTCAAATTTAAGTATTGGGTTAATTCGTGTAGCTAGTGATTAATTTCTGTCGAAAGTGTATTTGTTTATGTTTACTTTCAAAAGCTGCATTCAAGCATTCTATTTGTTTTCTTTACAAATTCGTCAAAATGTTCGCGAAAGAAGTGATCACCAGTTTGTTGCTCGCTCAGAAGAAGCCGAAAGAGATTTCCAAGGTGGTAGGGTGCCATTTGGCAATAGTTTACCGCATAAAAAAACCCCGGAAGGATGGTCCTAAGTAGCGGAAGCGGGAAGCGGGCGTCCGAGCTTTGCACGCACGCCGAACGTGATCAAATCGATCCGTGCTAAAATTGCTCGCAACCCGGTGCGTTCCATAAGAAAACTTGCAAAAGAAGCCAATATTTCGAAGAAATTCATGCGGAGAATCATCAAAGAAGACCTGCATGCATCTTCCAAAGCCAGAGTGAAACGCCACTTGATTATGGACCGGGTCAAGGAACTACGAGTGACTCGTTCCAAGAGATTGCTTTCCTTGTTGAAGAAGGAAAAAATGATAATCCTGTTATCCGACGAAAAGCTTTTTAGCATCGATGCTGTGGCCAACAGCCGCACGGACCGGTTCATTTCACCGCAAAAAAATGGAGAACGTTCCGGAAAAAGTGAAATTCAAATTTCCAAACAAACATCCGGCTGGTGTCATGATGTTTGGCTTGGTGGCGCCAACGGTTTGAAAATGCCGCCTGTTTTCATTGATGCTGAAGTTAAAATCAATACCGAAGTGTATATCGGTAGTTTAAAGGACCAATTTCCCTGGGTGAGGGCCAACTTCTCCAAGGAACGCCAATCGAACCCAACAATGGTTGAACGATAACGTGAAGTTTTGGCCGAAGGATTTGTGGCCCCTTTGCAGTCCAGATCTTAATCCGTTGAATTATTCGATTTGGGCATATGTAGAAGCACGAGCCTGCAAACCCCTAATGTGAAAACCCTGAAGTCAACCATAACACGCACATGGCAGTCAATGTCGGAGGACTACGTCCGAAAGGCATGCTCTGGCTTCCGGCGTCGGCTCGAGGATGTTATTAATAAAAATGGAGGACACATTGAATAAATTTGTTTACAAAGACTTAACTGATAACTGCACTCTTAAATGTTGATATTATTGCTTGAATTAGTTGAAAATGGGATTTGAAAGAAATAGAACAAATTTTCGCATTATTTTCGTCCGCACCCTGTATTTTTGTCTGACGAATATCAATCCAACTTTTGCGGCCCTGACTGCTGCGCATTTTATTGACACTATTTGAGAGAGAATGGTCTCAATTTCGAAAGTGAGACACTTATTGCTTGGGCTGCTTTTACGAGCCATGGAAAGACTCCTACTTGCACCATTTTAACCATGATGAATTTGGAAAGCTATATAGAGTTTTTAGACACCGTATTGCCTCCCTGTGGTGAAGGAATCATGCTAGAAAACTTCTCGTTCCAGCAGGATAATGCGGCATCGAGATTCTGAACTGTCCGTATCTAGTCACATCGAAAACTTGCGAGGCATACTGGCACGACTTGTTGGCAAAGGTGTCTGACAGTTCGGAACAGTTTGTGAACTAGAAGCTTCTGTTAGCAAAGCCTGGAACTCAATTCCATCTAAAACGCTACACAACCTAGTTGACTCCTTGCCAAACAGAATGTTTACCATTATTTATTGTTGATTGATTGACAAGTTGATTGATTTACATAGTGTAAAAGCAAATAAATTTATTGGAATACCTGTAACTAGAAATTAGAAGAAAAATTAGTATTTTCCATTTAATTCCAACTACCTTTGCTTATCTTGACGGATACGCGTATTTCGTCTACAATGTGCAGACTTCTTCAGTGTCTCGTACAAGTCGAGTTATTAGTACGAGACACTGAAGAAGTCTGCACATTGTAGACGAAATACGCGTATCTGTCAAGATAAGCAAAGGTAGTTGGAATTAAATGGAAAATACTAATTTTTCTTCTTTTAGCTATAAATATATTTGAAATTCAATTTTTCAGGCTGATAATCATAGATGTGTTTTCGATTTTTAAGAAACTTCGAATTATATTATTATATATATTTGCATCGAGGACCGGAAAATAGATACAGAATTCATAACAATGCCATTAACAGATGTTCAATAGTTAATATAAGCTCTGATATAGTTTTTAAAGAATTGCAATATAAATTCGAGAAAATGCATTAGAATTAGAAAGAGTTGCTTACTGTTTTCAGAACATTATGACGATAAAAATTGAAACAGTACCCTTTCTAAAACAGGGTGATTTCTAATTAGCTACCCCTATAAACATTCCTGAAATATGTATCGAAATCATATAATCACTTCTTACCAACCAGAATAGTCAAATTTATGTACCGTTTATGCAGCTCCCTCGGTTAGTAGCGTGCAATGGTGCACTTGTGTCGGAGCTAGTCAACAGGACTAGCTGGTCTGCACAGACACACCTTCTCGAACAGACAGGACCTGTCGCAACACACCTGCCGTCGTCCTACCGCCTAGATTCTAGCACCGTCAGCCAACACACGTACACTGTCACGGTTAAAAAAAAAACTATAAGGACAAACACGTTTTCCACACTCAGACAGCCAAAGCGTGTTGATGTTAATACAATTTTTCTCGAGAACGAATTTTCCTCGGTTCTTTCTGCACCGCTCACAAGGTAGCTTCTTCGCTGGAACGGGATATGTTTGCCTCTCGAGCAATTCACTGCATAACCATAACTTTGGCTCAATTCCACCCGTTCTAGATTCGCTTCCAGGATCTCCACAATGCCAGCAACCGCACTTCGGTCTCTTCTGGTGGAATCAATAAACTTAATTTTAGCCCGTTTATTTTCACACAGCACTCTCCTTGCCAATCCAACACAATGCTCACAATTTATGCTCTGTTTTGAAAACACTTAACCCCGTTCACCAAAAGCACTGCACCCGTCATGTGGACAATCCGAGCCGTAATCGAGAAATCGAAAACCAACTCTCGGCCTACTCGAAACACACACCTCCTATAAAATTCGGACCAAGATACCAAGGAAACAAAAAAATAAACCAACCACACTGTTCACCGGAAGTGGAATGTCCCTTAGGCGCACGGTTCTCTACTACCCGTGTAATCACACATTCCCGACGGGAAATTCTGCCGCTCGCACACGTCCGGATACGCTCGAAGCTGCGAACCAACTGATATGCTGCGTGCTCTCCGTGCTCTGCTCGAAACGGCTGCTAGACGACAGACCGTCTGGTGTTCGCGGTCCCAAAGTGCGATATCGATAAACCGACGACGACGACGTAGAGATTGGGATACCGGGTCGAGTGAGTTCCTCGAGTTAGTGTTGGTACGCGTTTGTCGGTATGTGCACTGCCTCCCCATCATCGGGCGGCTGGGTGGTGGCTGCTCAAAATACATTCACACGATCAAAGTTGGATATTCGCAGGGCAGTGTCAGCAGGTTGGCCAGTTTGATTCAAGCTAGCTGTGGGCGATGTGTTTAGAAATTTTGTTGAATCTTGAATGTGAGATGGAAGGGTTTATTTCACCTCAAATAAAATCCAATTGATCAAACAAAAGGGTGCTGAAAATCAATTAATGATTGCAATGCCAAAATAATAGGTTATATATATATGATTTGAAACCCATATGATACAAGTTTCTAACTTTTTACAGGTACACACTTAGATTTTTTTTACAGTGCACTGTAATTTTAAATTTTTTAATTTGGTAGTTTTTTAGTTATACAGTACGTTCAATAAGTTTAACTTCGCTACTGAGCTGTCAAAATTTACCGAAACGTTTTGTAAAGTTTGCTGAACGATTGGTAAGGCACGCTGTCCCATTTTCACCGAATAAGATGTAAAAAATTTACAGTTGCCCAACAAAATTTACAGATTCTTTTGTAAACGGGTTTTCAATGATTTTCTTTCTTGCTTTTTATATTTAGGATAAAATAATATGTTTTTCGCAATAATTAGCGGAACATTGGTCATTATTTAGGTCATTTGGTGAGAGCATACTTTTCGTTCGTATTTCTGTTTAAAGGACATATTTGATTCATTTTTCTTCGATCAATTGAGGCTTCTTCAAAATCTCTCCCCCATAGTAGTCAAGTTTCCAACACCTCGAAAAACTGTGAAAACAAATAAGAAAATCTGCTTGTCCTTCGGATTGTAATTTACACTGAAAGTCACGAAGCACTCACATAGTAAGCTAAAACAATATTCAACGTATTCCGTAATACATATTGTCCAATGGCAGCAACGATGAGGAGCGAAATAAGCTGCTGTCCTGTGTGAGCCAATTGGCAGTCATCAAACGGTAAGGCACAACGTTGAGTGAAATAAATGCAAAGCGAGCCAGACGATGGCGGGCTCACATTATCGCTTATATTTTAAGAAAATGCATCAACCGACAACATTATCATGAATGTAAATAATTTTACAAGATAATTACATGCTTAAGTGATTTCAATTATATGCTAATGTGACGCTAGTATTATCGTCTTATGCAATGGCGCACAATATTAGCAAAGATGTGAATCCTGATCAGCTCTGAGTTGAAACGAGCTTCTATATCGCAACTTTAGAAGTGAGCCACATAACACTTCGTCTCTTAATCCTTTTCTTTTTGCCTCTACAGTGCTAGACATTCGTTTAGCCGCGCCCTATTTTCTTTTCGTTTCAATATGAAATAAAGTAATTCAATGAAAGTTTATTTTGGTTTTGGAAATAGTTTATTTATTATTATCAAATACATTGCTCATTGAAATCAAATAACATTTGTAGGTATAAAAAATCGAGAAAATGAAGTATAAAGGCTAGACATTCGTTTAGCCGCACCTGATAAAATATAAAAAATAGTTAAGTTGAGTGACAAATTTCGAAGTTCATCCATAGTTAATATTTAGTATGGCTTCCTCCATTTCGAATAACCTCATAAATCCGATTTGGCATCGAATCGGTTAGCTTTTGTAGTGTGGCCATGTTTATTTTGGCCCAACACTCCTGAATCGCTGTCTTTAGGCTGGAAACACTGTTATATTGTCGTCCATTTGCATACACCATGCCAGCTAAGATACCCCAGAGGTTCTCGATAGGATTACAGTCGGGACTGCAAGCTGGTCATTCAAGCAGTGGAATGTTTTTGTCACCAAACCACGCGAGGGATTGCTTAGAAACATGGATCAATGCGTTATCCTGCTGAAAAACTATGTCATCTGTTGCGTCATTCTCCATGTATCCTATCAAAACATCCTCCAGTAGATCCAGATACATTCCGGAATTCATTTTCGTTGAAATGAAGCAAATTGGAAGTTTAGCGTTGTAAGAAAAGGCTCCCCCACACCATTAAACTTCCGCCCCCAAAATTACGTTTGGATCTAACGATACTTTTTGGCTCAAATCATGCCAATAGCAACTATAACAATCCGGTCCATCCAGATTAAACTTTTTTCATCCGAAAAATCACATTTCGCCATTCGCGATTCCATTCCATGTATTTTCTTGCGAATTTAAGTCGGTTCTCTTTATGGGAAGATGTGAGTCTCGGTTTACTTTGTAGTTTCGTCCATTTGATGTTCGGGGATTCGTTCAAAATCCGTGCGATTTGCCTGGGCGTTACCGGAACATTCAGTTTATCTTTATTTGCGAACAGGACAATCGATTTTTAGTGGCTTCGTTTCTTATTTGCCCTTTCAGCCGCAAAGAAATTTTGCTTCGTCCTTTGTGGGACGTTTCACCCCATACTGTTCACCTTTGCCGAGAAAATTCCGAATAACTTTTTCGGATCGATTGATTTTTTAGCGATTGACCGGTTTGAGTAGCCCTCAGCCTTGAACAACGTTATGATTCGTCGTTCCTCCTCCGTCAATCGAGTGCCTTTCGCCATTTCTATAAAGTGGTCACAAATAATAAGTTAAAATAAAATTTACCTACACACATCTTCACCGTACCTCTCAAAATGAAAACCTCGCAATAATATTTAGAAATCTTATCGAAATAACACCGTAATAACAATAACAACACACTTATTCGCACTGCGGCTAAACGTATGTCGAAGGTAGAGATGGAGGTTCATTTGTTTTCTTCCTATCACATGGCAGATATAGTGTGTGAGTGGGATGAGCGTCCTTCCAAAGAAAGTGCTTTAGCTCTACTACCTATACAAAGAAAATGTAGCTCGATCAATATCTAGATATATTTAATTTACTGAATACTATTGGAATCTTGTAGGTGCGGCTAAACGAATGTCTGGCACTGTATACTTAAACTCTCCCTCGCGGAGAACGAATAACTAGAGACGAGAAAGTCATTACATAATAAGCAAATGGCGAGCTGCCTCTATTGCAATTCTCGAGATACAATTGTTCTCAGATTTGTACCTGTACGTGTACCAGAATAGCACCATTAGCAGTTTTCGAAAGTTTCCAAGGAAGGAAAATACGATTTTGGAAAAATAACCAATCGATAAGAAGTTGAGTTCTTCAAAGATTCAACACCTATCAGAGCTCCGGAGATGTTCCAGGGAACATCTGAAGATGACAGTTTTAGAACGAATTAGACAATTCTCATATTTTTATTGAACCATTGGTATATTTTTCCAGAACTACCAATAAAAACTTCTGGAAGTGAATTTGTTGGAAGAACATGATTCCTGGTAGAAATTTTTATTAGCGTTTGTTTGGATAGAGAATGAGTTTTTGGATAATCCATTCATCAGCAAGAAGTGAAGATTTTCAATTTTCAATAATCTCAAGAATTCTGGAGCTATTTTGGAACAAATTGGAGAGACTAATTTTTTGAGAAGTTTCAGTTGATGTTTGCTGCAGTCTAAATCACGATTCTAGATTCTCAGGAAAGTGAGAAGGTTTTATATGAATGGCTTTTTATAATTCAAGCTACAACCTTAAAATGTTTTTGGTTTTCTAAAATAACCAGCAAATGTAATTTTCACAGCGGCATTTCAAACACCGAACACTTCTTGGAAGAATTTAAAATAAAATTAGTGTTGAAATGCAATTTTCACTTACAGTAGGGCATATAGGTAGATCTCCATGTCATTTTCATTTATTACAGAATCCATCTCCATGCTCACGAGCGACCCGAGTGTAACGCAGCACGCCGGTAAATAACTATACATGTACTGATATACAAACAGAAATCAGTAGTGATGATTCTCATCGCTAATGGAGATGGTAGGTTATTGGTAGTAGAGTAGCTGTAAGACACCAATGTTAGCTGCATTAAACCACGATGATTCATTTTACACTATAATAAAGTAGAGTTAAGGTTAACTTGCTTTTATAGTTTTTGTTTTATTCAATGGGTTCCGAGAGAACAAAGGAGAAGGGAGAATTCCTTTCCTTGTATCCTTCAGAACCACACTTATGAAAGAAAGATTTCCCCAGCACTTTCAATTGACCATAAACTGAACCTGCCCTCAGGTGGAAGTTTTTCCACTGAGTCTAAAGCATATTTAGCCCTCAGGTGGTGACTAATCCCACTGAGTCTAAATTCAACAATTAGTACAATGAAAATGACAAAAATAATGATAACAAGAGTAATGATTAAGTAATGCGCTGCATGAGCCAGGTTTGCTCAGATTTGGTAAAATATCTATTTGCGTAGCAGAAAATGAATAATACATTCAGTAACACTGGCAAAAACGTAACGCAGATTCAGTTGCAGCTTCTTGTAGTCAAGGCACCAAACACATCCTAATCGTAAGAGAAAAAAAAATGATAGGAAAGATCGTTGTTGTATGAAAACATAGTTTTACGCTGCCGAAAATATACACCGTTTTGCTAATGAATAATATGGATCACAATTAATTATGATCTTTACCACCGGCCCACAACATTTCACCTAAGAGCAGCATTTTTTACAGTGCTCACTCGATCACTCACGCCGCGAACCATAGATAACCGTAATAAAATAATAATGCGCTATTCTTGATAACAAAGCAATTGGTGGTGAACTAATGATCGACTTCAAATATAAGTTACCTTGACATCTTACTAGCTGTAGTTTTATTGTTTTTTTTTCTGTACTGACACGCCACCGAACAATAGTATTTTTTTCCGTCGGCCTATTTCCTCACATGGTGACAATCACTGACCCCTGGGGGACGACTCCATCACCTGGACCCTACCTAACGACTCATGAATATGAGCCGAAGCCCGAACAATAGTAAACCGAAACAATAGATAACGCGCTAGCCCCGTAACAAAATAGTAGGCAGCAACGTATCGATACACTCCCAGAGCATCATTGTCCTATGATTGCTCCGGTAATATTTGCTGTTAAGCTTGGTCAAGTTGATTCCACTAAATTGTTCTTGGCTTTGGTATATTTAATGAAATTTAAAGCGCCAATCGTAAACTTCAAGCTCCTAGTTCCGTATATGTCGCTGAATGAGCGGCAATACACTTTACGCTAAAAATGATTGCCTCACTAACACCGGATCAGTGTTACATTTTCTCGGATATTCTCAGTTCTATAGAGGCTTTTTGCTCCTTTCGGCAGGTTAAGTACTCCTCGTATTTTCACATGAAAATACAGGAGCTTCTAAGTGCTTTATCACCGCGTTATTTTTTCATCTCCTTTGTATGGGAACCATCTCATTGTTCAATTCTGGGCAATGAGAGAGCGGACTCGCTTGCAAAGGTGGAGGCTATAGAAGGCGATATTCATGATCGACCAAACGCCTTTAATGAATTTTATACTATTTTTCATCAACAGTCACTCGTCAGCTGCACAAAAAAAAAGTGTTCCCGAAAATGAAAACGGACCGTGAACCAGTTCAAATTTTCAGGATTTTTCCCTTTAAACGAAGTTTTGTTTATGATTACGTGATTCAGATCACGGTGTATTTTTGCTTGTTCTCGAATTCATGACTGCAGTTCACGGATCTGGGAACGGATTTCTTTTTTCCGTGTTCCAGTATAAATGGAGTAAAGGTGATTTGGGGCGATGGCAACATTCTATCATCCCAAAGGTGTCGAAGAAATCTTGGTTTAGGGGGATGGATATGGGTCGAGACTTCATTCGTGTCATGTTTCGTCTCATGTCCAATCATTAAGCTTTGAACGCTCATTTATACCGGGTTGGACTGAGGGACAGCAATCTCTCTGAAAGTGGACCAGGATGAAGATTACATTATTTGGTCATATGCTGAGCATCGTGGGGTCAGATCTGAGCTTTATGATTCCCTTCGGGCTTGAGGTAAACAACCCAATGTACCGGTTCGAGATATATTGGCTGTACGTGATCTGGAGTCTATTTAACTGATTTATGTGTTTTTGAGTAACATTAGCCTTAAATTGTAGTTAGTTTAACATGTATGTTTACTTAGTTTTTTTTATCAGTGCCAGTGTTTGAGAGTTTTTTTTTTCTCAATCTCATAAATGTTGAAGTCAAAAGAAAACCAAAAGTTGTATAGTTATAAGTTTTTTGACAATATAAAATTTAAAATAAATGTGCTATGTACACAATACTTTAAACTCCCGCCCATATTCCCATCCGTTAAATTGTTATTCCTATTAATCTCGAGACGGCCGTGAGTAATCGGTTCTATCCCCGTAACTTTAGTTTTGAGATAACTGATGTATATTAATATGAAAACTTGGCTCTGTAAAGTTGATTCGATTGAGGCTGTACAAATAAATTATTTATTAAAACATTTTTTTTGGGTATTCAGTAATAATGGATGCTTTATAATAGATTTAAATCAAACTGATGACAATTATGACTGCAAATTTCCGTTTCAACCCAGTGTAACTGACTGCACTGCCAAGATTTTTCCTTGCGGGGGGATTTTCCAGACCAGCCGTATAAATAGATCATTGCACGATGACGTCATCAATGCAGTTTTGACAGTTCAGGGAGCTTGTTTACGTGGACTTAGAAAATTTTCGGTAAGATCAGTTTGAAATTTTGTGCTCAAAATTTATTACGATTGAAGTTAAATTGCCGGAAAACAGACAAGAGTGCTTATTTTTACATCATTTCTTGGATCTAATCGGATAAAATTCGGAAAAAGCCTATGAAAAATTTCGTTTGAGCGATTCAAATTCTAACACCTTGTAAACAAGCTCCCTGAACTATCAAAAAAGTGAGGTTAATACATTCTGTGCAATGATCTATACATCCATTTATGGATTATCTCTATGCCTAGTTTTCCGCACTCAGTAACTCATCTGGTTCTTGTTTTGCTAACATCATTCGTGAAACCGGACCCCCAGCTCGCGACCTTAAACAGAGCGTTTTATGCATCTGCGCAGCAGTTGCTCGCCAGCTGTTGACGAAGTCACTCATTCTCACCCGGCTCGACTAAACACATCCGGGAGATCACAGATCGGTAATGTGAACCACCACCGACTAGCACTCGAGCGACGGCACGCTGTTTAACGACGACGGCGTCGGTTGTAATTATACACTGTCGTCTAAATTTCCATCATTCATGAATGCGTTTCCCTGCACAGTGCATTCTGGGAGCGCGTTGCTTTGCTACTTGCCAGTTGAATAAAAAAAATGCACTTGGGAGAGGGGCGGCTTTGTCGACAATCACGACTAACAAGCCTGTGCTTGGCATCCCAGTCAGTGGTGTGGTACAATTGCTTCACGACCTTGTCTGGCAGCTATCGTATGTGCGTTCGTTTTCGATGCTCCGTACATTGTATGTTGATAATGATCGGAAAATTTTAACAACATAGAGGAAAATGCTCTCTGAGGGCTGGAAAAATGTTTACTTACAACATAGGTACTCTTGTAAATTCGTTCGGAATTCGTCTCGACAACTTATTCAAAATTACTGAGTTATTTACGACAACTTATTCAAAGAGACTGATTACCTAATTTTGTAAACAAAAAAACGGCTGAGTATCTAATTTTGTAAACAAAGTTTTGAATGAAGTTTTTCAGAAGCAGATAATTTCTCATCTCCATGCGAAGCGCTAGGAGCGGACAGTAATTTTATTGCTAGAACAATTAGGCATGAAGAGGAAGTGTATTGATAGATCCGTAAGGGAACGGCAGGCTTTGAAATTGAAAAAATGTAAGTTTGAAAACGAGCGGAGGGCATTTGAATGATAGTATACGAACAGGCACATAACCTTTTGTCATACTACCCCATGCAGGATAGGCAAGGGGGGAAATCCCCTTGACTGACCCCTTGAAGGCAAATTTCTCAAAACTATAAGCACCCCCACGCAAACTAGCGCCATCATCACAAAGGATAATAATCATTATGCATGTTTGTTTGAGGTGCTAAAAATATGGAGAAATTGATGTTTGAATCTTTGTTTACTTCATTGTTTACAAAATACGATACGTCGTTTTGAATAAGTTGTAGAGAAATGTTTATTTCGTAGGTTAGCTACAAAACATGAAGGGCCTAAGAGAGTCTAAACGCTAAGAGCCTGTTTCGAATCAATAAAAAATATATATAGAACTACAGAAAACTTGAATTTGAAAAGTTTAAATGTGTCCAGTTTCATAATAATAATTTATTCCATCTTTAATTCCTGCAAATAAGATGTCTTCACTTGATATGAAGTAGGATAAGTTTTCTTAAGTACACTATTTTTCAACTGGAAAAGTTGCCTTTTCGATTCTAGCAGGCATAGTACCCAAGTAACAAGCTTAGTTTTATTCCAGCCGTATAAAACTACATTCAAAACTGTTTTATTTACCAGCATCTCATTTATGGTTCTTTAAAGCAGATATATGTTCAAAGCGGCCCACTCTATAGACGGTTGTAAAAACAAGCTAATAAAACCTTTATAAGACCATAGAGATTTTGAAAATGTTCTGGTGAAAGATGTTATGACCATTTCAGACCCTTCATAAAACCACATCTGTCAAACTTCACTGCGATATCGTGGTTGATTTTTGTTGTTCTGCTTTGTTCGATTCTCTGCTCTTCTGATTCATATAGCAGCAAATCGAGGTGAAAAATTGCTAGTGTTTCGGAAAAGGTGAGAAAAAAAGGTTTAACATTTTTTGGTAACAAGCTGTGTAGGTTCTTATAAACCTGACTGAAATATGAAACCTATTGGCACCTCTTGGTAGCATAATAGAACCAAATTTATGTTTAGTGACTTTCATAAGACTTTAATAAAACTTAGTTAAACTGGATGGTTTTGGCAATGTTACTTACGAGAAAAGAATCACTGATCACATCTACCTTCGGAAGTAAAGTAAAATCGATGGTCCCGGCCCATGTGTTGATGGACTCGATGTGTAGGGTCTAGGCGTCTCTCTGACGCTACGAATCAGAATCAGGATGAAAGTCGTGTAGATAATAACTAAATAAAAAATAATTATGTTTCACTAGCAGTTAAATCGTATTTCAGTCGGCAAAGAACACCGTATTTCATGGCTATTATGTTGGTGACATCGTCAATGTGAGAGTCAAATGTTAATCTATCATCAATAATCACGCCAACATATTTAATCTCTCGCACGCGACCAATTGTCTTTCCATCAATTTTCACAGCAAATCTGCATTCAAATATGATATGTACATCCAAATATTAAGCTTTTTAGCTGCAGTAAATAATATTGTATCCCAAAATCACAAGACTCGTCGCACGATATTAATGTATAAAATGAATAAAATGAACTCAAATACACTTCTCAGCGTAAAGAGTGGAACGGTCAAAAAATGATGAGAGATGATTAAGTGCACACTGATAAGTTTATTATATAAATGATCAATCCTTATTTCTCTTTGAACTCTACAAAACACAGGAACACTGTTTGATTAGGCTTCCGGTTTTCCAAATGTGAACTGTTCGTAAAGCTTCACACCCTCCATCAAGTTCGTACTGCTGTTATATCCACCTTATTTGATGCTAGATGCTGTTTTTCACTTCCAACTGTTTGTTTAGAGGTTTCTCTTTATGATTGCCCAATAATTTTCAATTGGGCACAGTTTCAGCGGGTTTTTCTCCTTGGGTACGATTTGCACACTATTGGCAGTATACCTGAGCCATTTTTCCGTAGTGGCAAGAAGCGAAGTCTTGACAAAACAACACGGAACAACTATGTTTCTTCAAGAAAGGCAGTAAGCGTTTTTGCAAGCATTCCTTTACATAAATATCTAGCTTGACAGTGCCAGCTGTCACGAAATTTTTGCGTTTTAGCTCATAGGTGCAAATCGCCTGCCAACCAAGTGTTTTTTCGAGAATTTTGACATTTCTTTCTGCTTAAACTTATCTTGAACTTTTCCTTTTCCGGTAGCCGTATAAAATTCTTGACCTGGAAGCTGCTTGAAGTCATCCTTGACGTATGTTTCATCGTGCATTAAGACGCAATCAAACTTGGTCAACAAACTCGTGTACAACTTACGGGCACTTCTTTTGACTGTTGCGTTTTGTATTTGATCTTAAAATTAGGTGTCACCTTATTTGTTGACAGTCCGGCTCGTTTTTTTTGCTCTTTGCACTATTGTGTGGGACTTTCCCAATTTGTTTCCGATATCTCTGATGGAAAAAATTAGATTGCGTTTGAAATCGCTGGCCACTATTCTTCCGGTCGCTACGACTTCCTGGTTTCGGTTTTCTCCTGATATCGGCTTCCTGGCAATCTTCAAACGTTCTCCGAACACTTTTATAACATTCGTCACGGTTGATATAAAGGGCGAACACGAAATTATTGCGACACATTCAACAGGGCATAACTTTTTTACCATTGGGTAAAAATCAACCAAATTTTGCACACTTTCTCATTGATGTGTATTGTTTACATGCTGTCAAACTCGAAGTCGTGTTTTTCGATTCAACCAAAATGGAGGTGAACCCACGCGAGTCGAGAGAACAAATTCTTTCCAAACACCTGGAATTTCCTGACCTGTCGCACCGGCAGTTGGGAAAAATGTTGAACATTCACCATTCAACCGTCTACAGAGTGTTGAAGCGGTTCCAGGAGCGGTTGACGTTGGACCACGGCAAAGGAGCTGGAAGAAAACCGGGACCGGAGAACAAAAAGACGGAGGGAAAGGTGAAGCGGATGATTAAAGCAAATCCCAACGTCTCAAGCCGTGATTTGGCTAAAAAGATCGGCATGTCGCAGAGCTACGTCCAGAATGCAAAGAAGAGAGCTGGACTACATACATACAAGGTACAGAACTTCCCAAACCGCGATGAGCGGCAACAATCGACGGCTAAAACTCGGGCACGGAAGCTCTACGAGAAGATGCTGACAAAATATGGCGGCTGTGTGATGGACGACGAAACGTATATAAAAGCCGATTTGAAGCAAATTCCGGGGTTGGAGTTTTTCACCGGCAAGAGCAAGTTCTATGTGGACGACAAATTTAAGAAGAAGAAAATGTCGAAGTTCGCCTCCAAATATCTCATTTGGCAGGCCATCTGCTCTTGCGAACTGAGGAGTGAGCCTTTCGTAACAAAGGGCACAGTAAATGGCGAGAGCTACAAATCTGACTGCCTCGAAAAGCGCTTTTTGTCGTTCTTGCAGCAGCACGACGAAGCTCCGCTATTTTGGCCAGATTTGGCATCATGTCACTATTCTAAAAGTGTCCTGGAGTGGTATGAGGCCAATTCTGTCCATTTTGTTCCAAAGGACATGAGTCCGCCAAACTGTCCGGAGCTGCGCCCAGTCCCAAGACAGTCAAAGACGAGAAGGACATGTTAAGAAAATGTAAAAAACTTAGAAACTGGTACCGGATGACACTGTAAAGACTTTGATGGAGGGCATCAAGCGAAAATGCGTTCAATTTTACACTCAAGGCTCCATCGATTAACTTTTCTTTTGATTTTTGAAGTAAATATATGTATAAAACTACCCTAAAATTTTGGTTTGATTTTAAACATTATAAGAAAATTGGCATGACATTTTCGGTGTCACAATAATTTCGTGTTCGCCATTTAAGTGATTTTGATAACAAAACTCTGTACACCACGTGGTGAATGCATCGGAACCTGTGTCAGCCTATCATGCGCGCATGCGCGCTGTCTTCGTTTGTTACTTCTGACTTGCAAATGGCAGTTCTACGTTGCACTGGTCTTCTTTTTTTCACTCCACATTCTGCCATGCTAATCATCAAAAACCCCGCTATGAGGCGGCTCTATATCAAACTTCAAAACTGCTAATAATCATCGATTCCTTCGCGAAAAAGCGGAAAAACAATCTTAATAATTTATGTCTGGGTATCACAATAGAGTATGTGTCCCTTAATTTAGCCTAATATGCAACAATCGATAACATTTTTTATTATAATTCATTAGGTATTTGAGCTGGAAGCAACATTTAACTAGCTTTACGCTTGCTATGATATGTTTAATGAGCCATCTGGTAGCTGTATCACGAAAAGTTAAACAACTCATTTTATGAAGTCAGAAACTTTCGAGGAATATGGTTGTAATGCCGGTCTATGAGTACCAAATTGGGTCTAATCACGGATGCAAGTTCGTCCCATTCGATAAATTTGTTATAAAATGTTGCCTACGCCGTCTATGCGTTGCCAGCTGTATTCGCTCTACCTTACAAACAATTTTACAAATCAAACTATACTTAAACTGCTAAGAAACACTTAAATGATTTTTACATATGATTTAGCGGCCATCCAGCAATCAAAACATTATAACTCACTCTACAAACAAGGTTGCGGCTTACCATTTTTGACTTATCCATATTCATTTGCCGATAGCTCTTCTCAGAAGCTCAATTTCAAAATATAATGTATGATGAACTTATGGTGCTTGAGTAGACCTACAACTTGGTCTAACAATACATAGCTCTATCTCTTATATCTGAGGAATAAGAGCGTATATTCGCAGTGATCTTCGCGATGATATTCGCGTCGAAGATCACGCGATTATTATCGTTAAGATCACTGTGAATATACGCTCTCATGTCGAAGACATAGGAGTTAGAGCAATGTACTGTTAGACAAAGTTGTAGGTCTACTCATGCACTACAAGTTCATCATAAATCATATTATCAAATCAACCCTCTGAAAGTAGATATTGGCAAATGAATATGCCTGAGTCAAAAATGATAAGCCGCAACCCTGTCTACAAACATTGTTGGTGTTGAGATAAGCCATATGAAAAGTATTCAACGGAAATTCAGACAGTTTTATTGTAATTGTTATCAATAACAACATTTTTACTACGCCCTCCATACAACAGGCCAGAGTTGGGAACCTTAAAAAAATATGTTCCTAACATTGGGTCTATGGATTTTATGTTGAATTATTGTTATTTTACCTATGTGACTTGTTAGGTTATAACGTGTGACTATATGATGTGCATCTTGGTTGCACTATTCGGTTAATAGGTTCAATTTTGACAAATTTAGATCATTTGAAGATCATGCAGATAATCTGTTCAGCTTAATCAGTAATGTCATGTTGTCTAAAAAGATATGGAAATCGAAAATTACACGAAAGTGAATAACTATAAATAGATCAATAATATATCAATTTCTCCGAATTAAATCGATTATCTTGATAGCAACATGATTTTGTTGTAGAAGGAGATGTACGCTCATCACCATGAGGCACCAAGAGTGCACATTAATGTTTTTTGCTAAAATGATAGATATAAAGAGAAAGTATTGAAAGCTCCGTCAGTGCACGGCAGGTAGGAAATCAAACAGATGTTTTTGAAAGTTGAGCAAAAGGGCATGTGTCCAGGGGTACGCGAACCATGGACGTCAATCTTTGCCTAACATTCCACTGCGGGGTAGGTTGTAGCAACGGAACAAATCCGCCACTTCAACAGGCAAACATTGACGTCCATGGTTCGAGTACCACTGGACACATGCCCTTTTGCTCAACTTTCAAAAACATCTGTTTTATTTCCTACCTGCCATGCACTGACGGAACTTTCAATACTTTCTCTTCATATCTATCATTCTAGCAAAAAACATTAATGTGCACTCTTGGTGCTTCATGGTGATGAGCGAAAATCTCCTTCTACATCATACTCGTTACTCCACGCACGGAGAATGTATAACATAACACTTAAAGTCTGATTTTGTTGATTATCGCCGTAATAATGACATATTTGGTGCATAGGCCGAATGAAGGAGCTAGGCTAGCATTACATCCCGTTACCCTACTACCACTAATTAACAAAACTAAGCTAATGTAACTCTTCTTCAGGGTGCGGGGGCGACGCACAAAGATAAAAAGAATAAAATGGGGAAATACTACCGACAATCACACATTTCGGGAAGAAAACAATTGTGTTCACTATTTCTTACATAAAGCACGCGGTGGTTGTATGATTTCACTGTTAGTTTAAGTAAAATTACGAATTATTGTTTGATTTTTTATCGCGTAAACGACGGAGCAAAACAAAACACGTCAACTTCAAAGCACGGCTTGCTGCGTCTTCAATCATTAATAGCAATTCTTTGTATCTAAATTATTAGTAATGGACACATGTTGGCTCTTCATACAAAAGCTATAAAGTTCACGATTTGTTTTACCGTAAATAGTAAAAAAAAAATCGGAGAATTGCAAAGAATTATTTTTCCATGGTACCTAAATATATTCGAGTCCCCTTCCCATGAACAATTTCTTAACACCGGCCTGTGCAAACTCATTTTGCCGCATGTGAGATCGCCTGCCAGACAAGGAAATTCTTTGCCGGCATCGGTGGTGTAGTGGTAAGCGTGACTGTCACTTGACACCCCAGTGGGTCTGGGTTCAATCCCAGTCGACGTCAGTGGTTTTTCTGAGGCGAAAAAAAATCTGGTCACGTCTTCCTTTGGAAGGGAAGTAAAGTCGTTGGTCCCGGCTCATATTCATGAATCGACAAGGAAGGTTCAGGTGGTGGAGTCGTCTTCCTGGCAGCGTTGATTGTCACCATGTGAGGTATTAGGCCGACGGAAAATTAAATAATAATAATAAAAAAAGGAAATTATTTGCGATTTTGCGACAATTTCTACTTCTACTTGTTGGCATGGAACTCCCGTCCCTGCACCTGTTTAGTGAAAAGGTTCGTGTAGGATCTAATCAGGCCCTTCGTTGTGTTTTTTAGTTTGGATATAACAATCGATCTTTTTCTTTTAAACAAATTTCCAATTTTGCCACATCCAGAAGTGAATGGTTGGGTCCACGCTTGAAGAAGCTCAATATCGTGCTGGCTTCCACCGGATCTGCTCTCGTGCGGCTCCTGCCATTACCATTCCAGAAATTGCTAATGCTCCTTGAATGTCTTGATAACATGGGATATGGTTGATTGATGGATATCGAAATGTTTTCCGATCTATTTATGTGATATGTTTGGATTTTCAAAGTGCATTAGTCATTACTTGGCGGAAAAATCGCCGCGGTGAGATTACATGGCGGCTTATGGGAGCGCACAAATCAACGCGATTTAAAAACGCATCGCGTCGGTTTGTTCCCTCCCATAAGCTGCCATGTAATCTCACCGCGGCGATTTTTCGCTGCGGCGACGGCAAAAAAACGCTGCAGTTTGGTGGAGCCTTAAATTATATGCTACACAAATTCATCCGTCACCTCGAACTCATTTCTGTCGGTTATCACAGCTCTACTTATGTGAGTTCGATTACCCTAGCTTCCTTCTGCCAGATACTTGCACTGGTACATTAATCAAGCGAAGCAGATAAACCGGCTGGATTTGATAATAATCGTGCTTCGCATGATAAAGTCCGTTTGTTTCATAAGATTTCGTAGCGGTATGATAATGAGCCGTTTGTGAATAGTAAGCTTCTTAATGAAATTTGCTCACAGCCAGAGTAAAATTTGTTCATGAGCTTTACCCATTACAATGTTCATCCGCTAACTAGGCGCTCATGTTTCTGATTTGGAACTTTGAAAATTAATCCGTTGGTTTGAGTATTCTCTCCTTAGTAGGATTAAATTTATAAAAAATAAACAAAAAGAAAAACAATTTAAAGATAGAAATGACAAGGTGGCCACCTACCGGGAACTCCGAGAAAACCCGTGAATTTGAAATCACCGAAAAAAACCCGTGAAAACCCCGGGAATTCTGTGAAAATTTTGAAATTCCGGGAAAATTTGGTTGAGGTCTGAAAAAAAAATTTACTTATGGTTACGTTAGATTATTTTTAACTGTTCAACTGACAAAGAACACTCACTTTTTTCTAAGGGAACGTCCATTAATTACGTCACGCAAAACCTGACTTTAAACAACGGTTTCAAGTTTACGATGGGAGTGAGAAGGACGATACCAAAATATGGCTCACAGTATAAGTCAAAAACAAAAAATAATAGTATCAACGGCCGTGCACAGACTCCTAAGAAGCTCTACACACCCGTTCAATTTTACTGAATTTTTAAGTAGGTTTGATTGCTATCTCTTTTTTCGCACGAAAACTTTACTCAATTTTTCTAAAATGTGGATCAACACAATTTTTGAGTTGATCGACTTTTTAAGAAAAATTGGGTAGAATATTTGTGCGACAAAAAGAGATACCAATACAATCCTACTCAAAATTGGGGAACGGGCGTGTATAATTTAACATTGTTGAACCTTTCTTCCAAAGCCTTGCGCATAAAAGTTTGAAATTAAACTTTTGTCAAAAGCTTCAGCGTTTAAACCGTGCTTTGAATCCGAAAATTTCACGGTGTGTTCCCTTAGATAGACTTAATTTTATGAGGTGTTTCGATGAAAGATTAGAGAAATTAGTTTTATTGCCCTATTCTGATAAATATAAGGATTTTTTTCCTTGGAGCTGCTTGGAGCTGCAGCCAAAGGATTCAAAATGTGCTCGTTGCATGGGGTGTAACAAACAGCTCAAAATTGAAGTTATGGGAAAAATGGCATTTAATAGCCATGAAAAAATTGTTGAACATCAAAGGCAAACAAATGTGCAGAGAACAAATTTGCCAATCAATATGTACTCCAGAAGTGGAGGTATAATGCAATGAGTTATTTTATATCTATAAGTGTAACAACAATACATGTTATAAGGTTCTTGAAAAGGATATAATAGGTTCTGAGAAAAGATACAGTACGCTTTATGCCAATACGCAACTGAAGCTGACAAGCGAAGTATTAAAGGCTTCGAGTAGCAACTCGGGTTCAAGCTCCAATCTAATGAAGGAAGTAATCTGCGCTTTGGGAACAATCTTCAGTCACAACTCATTCCGAGGTGCTGGCGCCAGTGTCGCTCTACTCAAACCGATGCTCCCGGACAGTCAAATTGCTGCCAAAATGGAAATGGGTCGAACGGTCGGATATATTGTGAGACATAGCTTAGGGCCATATGTTTCAAGCAGGATTTCAAAATGTCTCGAAAACTCGTAGCATTTGACGAGACTCTGAATAAGATTGCTAAGCGTCAGCAAATGGATGTCGGCGTCCGTTATTGGGATGAAAAGATCAACAAAGTGCAATCCGTGCACATTGGGTCTGCTTTTCTTTCGTCAACCCGAGCAACAAATCATCTGGATGGCCAGAAGGCATGCTTCGCTCCAAATCCTAACATGCTGAAAAAAAACATCCAAATTTCGAAAATTTCAATTTTGCCAAGGATTTGTGTCAGGATTTAAAACAGTTTCGATAAACCTCATTCGATATGTTAAGTATCGGTAGTTGTGGATTATATGTTGTTCACAATGCATTCAAGAGTGGCAGTAAAAAAACTGGATGGCGCATAGATGAATTCCTGCAATCGTTGTATTTATTCAAGGACGTGCCTTTGAGACGCGTGTTCACATGGTAACCGGTTCGGGAAAATTCCATTTGAAGTTTTGTTCTGTGCGGTGGGCTGAAAACCAACATGTCGCGGATAGGGCTATCAAAATGCTACCATTCCTCAGAATTTACGTGACAGCTGTAAAGTATCAGCATGATTAAAAGCTCAAGGAGTCTGATATCAAATTCAAAAGAAGTTTTTCGCTGGTTCCTAAATTGAAGGCTTTTAATGACATTGCCAATACAGTTGAGGATCGACTGCTAGGACCGAAGCTTCATTTCTTTATGGCTGCAGCTGTATTCGTAGAACCGTTCCTCAAAGAATTCCAGACAGACGCACCCATGGTACCCTTTTTGTTCACCGAGCTTATTGGGCTTATTAAATGAATAATGAACAAAGCTCTCAAGCATGAATGTCACAAGGTAATAGTAAAATGCTTGGTAGATATAGAAATTGATGACAAAAATTGGCTCCCTTCTTCTCAAGTCGATTTTGGTTTCGCTGCCAAAGCCGTAGTTAAAGCAGAGAATTTCAAAATGATTGTCGGTCCTATTACATAGGATGCCTCGAGCAAATTATTGAACGCTCACCTCTACGGTATCCTCTAATAAGGTATCTGACTTGTCTAGATCCTGAAGTTATTTCCTCCTCCGTAGATGTGGCAAAGAAGCGGTTTAATCTTTGTTTGGAAACACTTGTCGAAAAGGACATCTTTCAGGATCTGTAGCAGACAACGCTAAAGCCGAGTTCTTCCAGGTATGTGACCTGCTTTCATTGAAAAATGCATTAACGACCTTCCGAAGACAGGAGCGCTTCAGGACAGCTTCTGGTGCATAGTGGTCTCAGAATCTGGTAAGGCATATGTTTACCTGATGGCGATTATTTAAAAAATGTTGATTCTATTCCATGGGAATGCGACAGTTGAAAGAGGATTTTCGGTTAATAAACAGTGTCTGATCGAAAACCAAGCCGAACAAAGCCTCGTTGCTCAACGACTGGTGTATGATGCCGTTCTTAGTGCCGGCGGTGTAAGTGAAGTCGAAATTAACAAGGAATCGTTGGACAAGAAGAAACCCGATAAAAACGAGGAAGATAAAGAGAAACAAAGGAAGCGAGAAGCAGATCGAATGGTAAATGAACTGGGATTGAAGAAAGCTAAGCCGCTTGTTGATGCTCACCGACAAGTGGCAATTTTGGAGAAGCAAATGAAAGTTTTGTTTCGTTGACGGAAATGATTTCGAATTTGAATGGATGATGAAGAGAGTAATAAATGTTTAAACGTGTAAAAATAATATTTAACCAGATTTTGAAATTCTCCAACAGACAGAACTAATTACCCTTCTTTTAGTCTTTTAAACATATCCTAGTTCAATATGTATATCAGCACACTATCGTTAGGGTTTCCATAATTTATGTTCCGGGTAAATGATAGTTTATATACCGGGAGAACCGAGAGAAAAATCCAGGAATTTTAAAAAGGCCAATAACTAGCTACCCTGGAATGAGCTAACTAGATGGAAAATGTTTGGGAGGAAAAAATATAGCGACCACCATCGACTCTGAAGGTTACCGAAGAGCGTCTTTTGATAAAATAGTTTTTTTTTTCGATATCCGAACGAAAGGCTTCTCAGTGACCCATCTGATGAATTAGAAATTCTTTTTCATCCACTTCAATCTGACAGGACTGTACAGTTTTTTTGTCTAGTCACGCGGTGTGTTAGTGCAGCTGTAGTCAGTGCTGGTAAATCTCAGAGCCATCATGCGACAATGAGACACATACACTAAGAAAAAATCTTGCGGTATAAACTAATATTGTAACCCGACTATTTTCAAAACTACCATGAAATGTCAGTCAAATTTCTTACGTTTATGGTACAGTCGTCAACATTTGTGGTATGTTTGACAGAATTTATATTGATATCAACGCTTCTATGGTTGACTTCAATCGCGGGCATGGTAAAATCAAACGCATTTATAGTCAGGTGAAAATTGTTGGTGTTCGCGCTTAATTTAACCCTCAAAATGGTAATATCAAAAGCGGTTTTTTTTGCGTGTACGATTGTATTTCCTGAATTTCTAACCAGTCTACTTGAAATTAGCCATGCAGTAATATGTAATCGATAGAGCGGAAGTTTTATTTAAGACTTTTCAATTAGATTGACTTCGATATCTAAAAATGTGTACAAGCACCGATGACCAAAACACTGTCGCGTGGTATCAGCACGAAGAAATCGATGAGATTTAGAAGAAAATTTCCGTCATCGATGTTGATAAATGAGATTTTCAGACGTATTCCGGTAAAACCGAAGATCATTTTCTTATTGAAAATTACATTTGCCAGCCCAGTTGAAGCGACTCGTCAACATTGAGAAGCAGCATACCGTGCGTTGGTGCTGGAGCTACGACGCCTTTCTCCTGCCAGCATAAGCCAAACTGGCACGACAGTACCACTATTATATCGTATGCCACTATCCTGATCGTCATGTCGCTTTGACGGTACCACTTTGACTACGGGTCCCTTTCAGCTCAGTCGGCAAAGGCGCAGCTACAGCAAACCAGGCTGGAGACAGCTGGCTCGACTTCCAGTTCTGCTCAGGAATTTTTCGTCAAGGAAAAATTTCTCGACTCCTTGAGCATAGGTTATGATTGAACTTATTGCCACCATACCACGCAAAATGTACCTGCATCGAAAGCTCAATTTATAACTGTGGAAGTATTTAGAACACTAAGTTGAGAGCAAGCGGCAGCCGAAATGCAAAAACCGGCCAATGTCACAGATAATGTGCCCAAATGCTGGTTCCAGAATACACCTACATGACTAGGCAGCACGCGGTTACAAGTCAGTTAGTAACGGCCATATTCAACGGTCACAATCGTTATTGTAACCATTTTTGACCGATGTGCTGTTTGGCGATGGATCGCTGTACAAATTACCAACAAAGTGAATACGCTACAGAACGACGAGAAGGCCAGGACCATCATTGGAAACATGATTGTGAGAGTAGAGCGTTGTGTAGAAGATTTCGATCTGTTCAGAGCATGAAGATTTGCAGAGAAATTAAATGTTCTTTAACAGATGACGATTATAATATTAGGCGCGGCTGGCGACAGCTCAAATTGCATCTGTTAATCTGGATACTTTCAAATTATTGTAATTTTTGAAAAGATGAATGTAGGAATGCAAAATTTCACTGTGGCATAGCTGAGAGTCTATGATGAAAAAGACTATGATTGATGTTACATTTACAAGCTAATATTCAGGATGGCGACGAAAGAAAAACAAGTACGCGAGCGAATTTTGTACGGGCGTACGGCAAATTCGATTGTCAATATGGGGATTTTGCAAAACATTGGATTTTTTGCTCAACCACTGTTCACGATGTGCTTCAAATCATTTTCGGAACGTTTATTGTGGAGAGGAAACAACATAGCGACAAAAACATTGACGCGCTGATCCTGTCATGGACCGAAAGGTGAAAAGGCGATATCAACGAAAAACCCACCTTCATTCGAACGGTATTCGTAAACAGCAGGGAAGAGCAGCAATAAAAACAAACGTTTGGGACTTAAGTCGTGGCGAAGTAAAAACAGCAAATCACGGCTCGACGTTTGCGGTCATGAATATTTGACGAAGTTTTTCATGCTGTTGCGGACGATGAAACTTATGTCCTGAAGACGAAGCAGCCCAGGGCTGGCTTTTTATTCGAGCACAGAATGCTACAACTGAGACGAGAACCAAGAAGGCATCGGAATTTCCTGCAAATACCTTGTGTGGGAGTGTTAATTCCACGTGCGGGACAAAAAGAGGCACCCATCGTCACCACAGGCACAACCGTCAGAGTATCTGCAGAAGCGATATGCATTCTTCATCAAAAGTCACAAAGAAAAACCTTTATGTTTTGGCCCGACGGTATCATGCCACTATGCTATAACTGTACATGGAGGGTACCAAGCGATTCGGCGAACACAGGAATAAAACTTTCATACTACCAGACTACGACCAATCGAGATATCGGCCTCGATGAAGCGGTTTTCAAAAGAAGGCGAATCAAAATATCAAACACTTCCAGCAAATTCTGGACAAAGACGGCTTTTACGATTAAAGAGGCACAACTTTCTACGACGGAGTTAAGGCAGTGTCTTGAAAATGGCGCAAATACCGAATAACTATGTTTTGCTCACGAATTGTGAAAACACATCCTATGAATTCTGGAAATAAAACAAATTCATGACGGAAATATAATGCGCAGTTTATGTTTTATTCATGTTGAGGTGTCCGGACATTGCGGATACAGAATTTTAAAGAGTTACTGACCGAAATCATGAAGCAGTTGGTGGGGAGACGGAGGACTGAGAAGGCCCTACTAAAAGTACTATTCTAAAAATACATTTATTAATGAAAATGAAGCATTGGCATGATAAACCATATTTAAGTTAGAGAAACAATTGGACAAAAATGCGGAAAAAAGATCAAAACACCAAAATTCACATCCAGCGCAATGTATAACATTTTTGCCCAATCTTACGGTAATGCCATTTTAGCACCTATTAACAACCCTTGACTGAACACTGCAAGTCTGAAAGCTAGTGTTCAGACAAGCGTTTGCAACAGTTGACAGTCATAGTCATTATCAAACGCGAGACCAGTCATCAAAACTTCAAGGCCAAGTCAGAGCATCAAATGAATAACCGACATTCAATCAACTTCTCCGTTTGACATGAAGCTTTTCATAATGCCCTCGTAGACATCATTAATTTACAACGTAAATGGCTGCACCTCACTCAACACATAGACAGGGATATGAATAGGTTATTAAAATTAATCAAATTAACTGAACACCTTCCTAGTTTCAAGCAGTTCGAAAAGTCACATCGATTTGTCACAAAGTATGGACTAACTCCCCAACAGCACAGAACACACATCATTCGAAATGTAACATATGCCATTTCGATCGTGGTTTTTTATCGTCCTCATCTTTGTTGTCATTTTATTTCACGACTTAAACATTAAGGTACTTCGAGAGACTGTGCTTCGAATGACGCGGTATTAATGAGCAGTTTAGAGGGGCTCTCCGCGGAAAGAGGAGATTCAAATGTAAAAGTACTACTCATGCGCCATAGATTAATTACGGTAAAAGCTCTCATACTGGCCGGTATTAACGCACACAACTCTAATCAATATTTGTTTTGCTTGACCGACACATTGCGGGCCAAAACGGTTGAGGCACGTGCGGAAATTGCCCCACACATATTCTACAGCACGACTATTGCTTTCGGCATCTGCGCGATCAAAATTTCGTTCGACTTCCCGGTTATACCAGTTGCCACCACCCAGACAAATGTCAAAAGGTCAGCAACTATTGTAAACAAATACTTAAAAACGTAAATTTCCTGGAAACAAGGTTACAATATCTATATCTTATTAATGACGGGAAGGTAAGGCACCATTTCTGTTTCTGCGCATATTTTGCTGCAGCAAAATGTTACGACCTTTGATCATTTTTGTTCAGAACAACAAATGCATACAATGATGTCGAAGTTAAAAAGCGCCCACCTGCTTTCTTATGTACCCTATTGACTGCCGGCAGTTTGACATACCATAAACTTTCCAAAAGCACTCATATGACTAAAGCTTGTCCACGACGGAACTTATAACACAAAAAGTACTCCAGATCACAACCACACCGTTCTAACCAGTGAGAACGAAGAAACCTGACCCGAGCGGCCCGGTGTTTAGTGCACTTGCAATTTCCGTTTTGATCTCGATCCAACGACTGGCTCCTGTGCAACGCAATTCAGCACCATAGTCGATCGTCGTACTTGACAAGTTATTCATTACTTTGCCGGATCTTCCGTCGATAAACTCAACGCTTCGGGAATCGGCAGCTCACCTGAGGTTGCGGTGCGCAAATATTAGTTGCACTTTTATTTCACGCCGGTTGATCGTGACTTCGATGCCAGAAAAAACAAGTACAGCCACGCGTGTTGCTCCAGCGTTGTTATATGATTAATCGATCGGGGTGTAACTTGCAAATGGTAGCGCATTAGGTGACTTATGAAGAAGTGATACTAAACCGAAATGTTAGCTCCTGGAAGCAAATACAAGCACAGGCCACCACCAGTTTGCTTATGACGGACGGAGCAGTCGAACGGAATCAAGCGAGAATGTTATGCTTGGATGGAAACCAGTTTTACAGACTTATTGATTCATCTTTCACCGGTTTTGATCATGCCCAGGGATCAAGTTTCGTTACGGGGGAACATGCATATGTTGGAGAATTATAATGTGCTTGATACTAGTGAAACATGCAATTGCGCGTCAAACTCTCAACTGCAATTTATCTAATATTCGATAACCAGTTACAAGTTACCAGTTACAAAAATTCATGATTCAGTAGAAAACAGATAAGAATTTTCTTTACTTTAAGGTGAACTCTGGTTAATTCTGGTTAATCTAACTGTTTACTCAAATCTTCAAGTGCACGGACATAAGCTCTAAGATACAAGCATGTATTAGTTCAGATCATCATGAAGGCGTTCTTCGAGGTATCACCTCAAGCTAGGAAGTGAGCTAGGGAATAGAGGATCATGTGTTTGTTCTGCGTACTGCATGGTGTCTCCAACCGGTTTGATGTTGTACCTATACTATAAACTTGAACCAACAAGAGAAACCCCCAGCAAAAAGGTACAAGAAAGTCAACTTTCTAATCATTTCTGGTATCGATACCAATTTGCGCTGGTCCCTAAACTAACTAAAATTTAATTTTGTGTAAGAATACGCAAACCAGTGACATCATTGCTAACTCTTTTGTGTTCTCGAAGAAGAACCATCTGGATTCGTTCTCCTTGATTTCAGACGAATATGTCAAATTCGGCTCCTTCCGTTTTTCGGTTGCTTGCAACGTTCAAATTCCATGTCGTTCGTAAAGCCATGTCACAACACTCACAACACCATGCTGGATGAGACTGAGCACGTTTCCCAGTCTGGTCTAGGAACGCAACTTAATGGATTATCTCGACTCCTTGGACATAGTGATCGGAAAAGTCTTTTTTCACGGCGAAGTTAATAACTCCTAAGGGTTACGTTTCCGAATCATGAAGTCTTCTACAAAATTTTGCATAAAAAAAGTTGTCCATGTTGTGGTGATAGTTTCGTTGATCCAAACTCTGCTAAATATTGAACGAAACACAATAAAAGGGTGATGTCAAAGGCAAGTTTGTAGGGAATATAATTTCATGCAACTTTGCTTAAAACACAATTTTTCTAGCTTCTCATTTGACCATAAAGAGCTGTTTTTCTGCTTAAAATCAGGATGTCTCTAAACAAATGATTTTTGTTATAATAATTTTTTGCATCTCATGTTGCGAAAAAAGTGATCCTTAAAGAAAATTTAGAAAACGTTATAGTGCACATTTTTACCGAACAAAGTTTTTTAACACAGCTTATCATTCAAAAGTTACTAATAATGTTATGTAAAAATATGCGTTTTTTGATTGACAAACTAGGAGAATTTAAAATTAACACTTCATTTGATCACTTTTTAAAAATAAAAAAAATAAAACATTGAAACACTTTTTCAAATTTTCTCTAGTAAACGCGAGCAAATTCCTTTAAATTCCACTACGAGCTTATCTTTTGACAAATAGGCCTATTTCGTCTGCTATTTACAGACTTCTTCAAATTCTCCCAGTTTCCCAATCACAATCGTCCTACTAATACGCTCAAAAAAGCTACCTCACAATGCCCTCCGCTCAATTTCAAAAACTACTTCTATTCAATTTTCACAGCCTGCCGTGCGCTAACGGAACTATCAATACTTTCTCTTCACAACTTTTTTCTGGCAAAAAAATTGCTGTCCATTCCTAGAGCCTGATGGTCATGAGAAATTATTTCTTTTTCAAAACAACATCAACAATAAAATATACTCAAATACTTAGTTCAGCAAAAACATGCATCTTATTTTTTTCTATATTTCATCGAAAAATGGTTTTTTCCTAACAATTGAAACCAAAAAGTTAGAATGAAAAAACTGACTTTTAAGGGACACCCTAATCTAAACCATCAAAAAACTCCGAACTAAAGCAGTGCCGGACTCTCCAGTCGTGGATAAACAGCCTGTCGCGTGTTTTGTTGGCTATGTTTTATCCTAGGGGTACTCGTAGATGAATACAAACATAGGTTTTTTAAATTGCATAGAAGTTTTCCATACATGAATCCTTTAGTTGTTTTACAACTCCAAAACTACTCTGTCGAACGAAGCTCCGGCGAGTTCGGTGGGTTGAAGACTTTTGTGTGTGTGTGTGTGTGTGTGTGTGTGTGTGTGTGTGTGTGTGTGTGTGTGTGTGTGTGTGTGTGTGTCAAATCTAACACTCACCGGCCGGCAGTGGTATTATGGAAGAAATCTGTTTGCCATTGTGTTTTTTTTTACCTGACCAATGCAAGCAGCTTTAATCCGGGAGTTAGAAAGTGCTAGCTCTATTGCAGATCCAGTAAGCCATTTCAGAATGTCTGGAGAGTCACGCCGATTCCGAGGTTACTTTCACACACAATAAGCCCCGCATGTAAACATGACCGTTTTCATGTGGATAATGGTAGAGCTAACATACTTCCAGGTTCAAAAAAATCAAACCTGGCGCGTATATAAAGGGTGTCCACGATGAAATTGCCACACACAAAATTGATTCGCAAAATTCGAGTTTTCATCCGATTGCCATCAAATTTTCAGGGATTGAGAAATAACTATTAAACTTCATTTTACCATTTTACTCGTATTTTATTTACAGTCCATACGCAAATGCCCGCACCTTGGCCTTAACCCCGGTCATAAGATTCTGCACAACCTGTGAATCAACCGTTTTTTGCATGTAAACCCATACTTTCTTCAGTTCCTCGACTGTCTTCACTACCTTAGGTCATTTAAGAAGGTGCTGCTTCATAATCGCCCAGTACTTCTCGATGGGGCGGAGCTCCGGAGTGTTGGGAGGGTTGAACATTTTCGGCACGAAATTGACCTTATTGTCCGCATACCACTTCAGCACGTCCTTGGAGTAGTGGCATGAGGCCAAATCCGGCCAGAAGATTGTTGGGACGTTGTGGGCCTTCAGGAGAGGAAGCAGCCGCTTCTGGAGGCACTCTTTATGTACACCTGTCCGTTCATCGTGTCTTGGGTCACGAAAGGTGCACTCCGCTTCTCGCACGAGCAGATGGCTTGCCAAACCAGGAATTTCTTCGCAAATTTGAACATCTTCTGAGTGCGGACATGCTCCGGAACGCTGAACTTATCCTTGGCCGTGAAAAACAGGTTGCCGAGGATCTGTTTGAAGTCGGCCTTCACATATGTTTCGTCGTCCATGATGCAGCATTCAACTTTCGTCAGCATGTTGAGGTACAACTTCCTGGCACGGGTTTTGGTGGACTTGTTCTGCTTCTCGTCGCGATTAGGGGCCTTTTGTACCTTGAACGTTCGAAACCCAGCCTTAGTTTTGGCCTTCTGGACAAAACTTCGACTTAGGTGCAGCTTCTTAGCCACATCCCGAACGGAGGCGTTCGGATTTCGGTTGAAGGCCCCAACTACGCGGTTGTGATTTTTGGTGTTGTACGGAATACTTTTTCCTTCACTTCTGGGCTTCCGATCGGTGGTCAACCGTTCCTCGAACCGCTTAATCACTCGTGACACCGTGGATTCGCGATTCCCAACGTTTTAGCGATGGAACGATGCGAGAGATCCTTGTTCTCGTGATGAATGCGCAAGATTTTATCACGCACGAGCTGTTATTTCGCCTCCATTTCCGCGAGTTTTGATCACAGGACTTTAAAACTTGCAGGATGTAAATAATGCACTATGAACTAAATCCACCTAAATTTTCATTAAATTCTACCCAACGGTTAAAAAGTTAGAGCAATTTCATAGTGTGGCAATTTCATCGTGGACACCCTTTATTGTATATAAAAGTTATAACTGGTTAGGTCTCACCATAAATCGCTGGTCCGCTATAAGACTCACTCTTCTGGGATTGCGTTGTTCCCTTTGCTATAGCCTCACCATCTTTGTTTGTTGAATTTTCTGCCCTTGTTAGTAGTGTTTTGTTTGGATGTTCTGTTTTGATTCTTCTCTTGTTCGTAGTATTACCTAAAATAATTTAAATCAAAATTATATGAGTCGTCACCCCATAAATAAATTATTCTATTGGTGCTGTTTGAGTTCCAGTAATATAAATGTGGTTGTTTTATGTGCCCAACGACATTGCTTCATGTTATGGTTCATGGAGAAATGGCATTTATTTATTTTTTTCCCTACTCTATTTATTGTTAATCGTATATGCGTTATTGTTATTTTTCTTCTTCAAATAAGCTTGTTTCCTAAGCTATCTTCTTTTAGTCTTTGCCTTTTAGTCTTCTACTCCTGACTCTGACTCACTACCAATTATTTTATAAATATCCTCCGCCTGTTTTTTTTAAATTTATCTTTATCTTTCACAATTCTACTTCATTCCTCTTCTTTTATATTTGGTAGCTTGTTTTTGTCTTCCTTAATTGAATCGTTACTAGTTTTTGCCGGTCCACCTCTTTTTTTGTTGTTACATTTTTAGTGGATGGCCATCGGGTCTTCTCTTTTTGTGTCCCCAATAGCCTATTCTCATTACTCGAACTTTTTAAACTGCAGTTTTACCATCTAATAAGCTTGATACTGTAATCTCCCTTTTGGTCTCTCCCTACTATGTTAGAAATGTTAAAATTCTTTTAGGATTTGCATTTCATATCTAGTTATTGACCTTCTATTTCTTCTTACTAAGGCTGCTGCTCTAATGCCGTAAGTCATAGCAGGAGAGATTACTGTTTTATACATTAATTTTGTTAGGCTCCATGGTGGTTTATATCTCTTTATAAATTCTATCATTAGTTTGCTACTCCTTACTGCTAATCTACATCGATTCCGGGTTGTTTCTGGTCTGTTCAATGTATCTGATAGATATGTTCCAAGGCATTTTATATTGTTTACTACATCGTACACCTCTTTATCTATCATTACTGATTTTGGGATGTTTCTGTCTGACATTGTTTCTCTTATCATAACTTGGCTTTTTTATTGTTTATCTGTAGTCCTATTTTTTCTAATTCTCTTTTAAGTATCCTAACAATAATTTCTCCCTCGTTTAGTGTTGGTGCTATGATTAAAATATCATCTGTAAACACTAATATTACCGGTAGATTATCATTATGTTCGTCCAACAAATTTACTCTTGAATATTTTATTTTTACTTTTCTCAACACATCTTGAATCATAAGTATAAATATGTATGGTGATAGTGGACATCCTTGTTTTATACCTATCAGTTTGGTAATTTCCTTTGTGCGTATTCCAGCCCATAATATACATGTTTTTTCTGCATTAAGTACTTGCATTACTCTGTTTCTTACGTGTTCTGGTACTGAAAGATTCTGAAGCACTTTTGGGATCGAGTCTAATCTTACATTGTCACAAGCTTTTTTTAAATCTATCGATGCTACTATTGTTGTTTCTCCACCATTCCATCTTTCTTCTTAACATCTCCTGGCATAAAACATGTGATCATCTGTAGACCTATTTCTACTGAATCAATGAACGCAGCTTGATCGGCTCCGGAATCGGTGGTTTGAATCGGTGGTTTGAATCGGTGGGTTGAAGGCTTTTGGTACAAAAATAAAACGTTTATTTTTGTACAGAAAATGTTTATTTAAACTATTCATGATATGGTCCAAACCGGTCAATGTTATCCCGATGATCAATGTTTACCATTTTTACGGTACTATAGTTTCGTATTATTAACAATTAATGTTAATCATATCCTTTAGTTTGAAACAGTATTGTAAAATATTACTTCCGTACTTCCGTATTTAAGGTTTTAATGGAGCCTATTATACGATATCATTCAGGCGAGACGAGACGACTCGTATCCGATTTTCAGACCTTTAATAAGCTTGTGAGAAAGCAAGACAGCTTACTAATTAGAGCGAAAAGTTGCAGATACAAGATTTTGAGCAAGATAATAAGGGAACGCCCACTAATTATGTCACGCAAAAAGTGAGTTTTTATCATTTCTGATTCAAACCTATTTATACCAACAGTAAGGATACGAATGGAGCCACTCACGAAATGGGATAGTGGTTTACTTGCTACAGGATATGGTGGTACGGTGAACATGGCAAACCAATAGCATGGCTCACAATTAATTTTGATCCTCACCACCGGTCCACCACCCGAGAAGCATTTTTGCTGTTTTTTTTCTGTAGTCACTCGATCACTCGCATCGCCGAATTATCGGTAACCAAAACAATACGAAACGCGCCTTTCCCAAAAGAGTGCATAATAAAGCATCGACACAACCTTTCACAGGCGATGCTCGAAGCAAGCTCTTTTTCCGTAAACTTTCAATTTTTACAACTGTATCAAGAAAGTAGAAACTGCTTAACAACAATCTATGCGAATCCATTTAAAATTGTGATTGAGGGATTTGATAAAAATAAGAATGTGTAGATGTATTTCGTGTCTTCTGGCAACTACATGCTTCTATTGATGTCCCGGCTAGGGAGACTTGGTTCTATACCCAATGATATCATTATCTCCAATCTGCTCAATCGCCATGTATCGTGATATATTGGTCGGATTATTACTATTTGAGATAACTCAATACAGACGTCTTCCAAATTTGGCAGATCGACAGGCAATCGGTGGAGACCCATCTGGTATCTCATAGCAAGATGCTTAGGGTCCGCCCGGAAGATTCGATGAGCTACCTCAAAGATTTTTTTTTTCTGATTCTATGGGAGAAAAACGTTCTATCGAGATTAATAAGTTCATACTTATTAATCAAGAAACGAGTTACCATGGCCTAGTGAAATCAATCACGGATCCATTGCGACCGTCACGAAAAGTGGTCAGGGTTTGAGCGTTAATATCTTAGTCATTTAGCAAAGTATTGTCACAATTTTTCACCGATCGATCAGAAATATTATCACGCATCAAATCAATAAAAAAACAGTGTTAATTTTGGGCACAAATTATTGAAAAATTCATAAATGTTGAGCCTTGTCTTATAAACTAACGTTTGCATTAAAAAAATGAACTTTTTTCGGATGGTGATAAAAAAAACTAAGACAGATAAAATTGCTTTTGATAAATTTCCCATGGAAGGTAATTATTTATGCAACGGACTACGCCCTTGGCGGCCATGGCCCTACGACCCTTGGCGGCGAAAAACATGCGTGTAGCCATGTTTTTGAGTTCCTTCTTCGTTTTATTTATCAATTCCTCCTCAGTTTTCGCGACAAAATTGTTGGAGTAGATCTTACGCTTTAGGTTGACCCAGAAATTATCGATGGGACGCAGCTGGGGGACGTTGGGCGGGTTCACCGACTTGGGTACCACATCGATATTCAGCCGCTCCATCTCCTCCAACGATCGCATCGAGTAGTGGGCCGACTCCAAATCCGGCCAGAACACTGCGTCTTCGCCCTTATGGTACTTCTTGATGAACGATCCAACTCCCAGCAGGTATCTTGTACTTTGTGAAATTTCTCCGTTCAGAGCCAGTCCGGAGCGAAAGAAGTGCGGCTTTGACATCCCCTTCTCGCTGATTGTCAGCCACAGCAGTACCTTTTTGGGGAACTTGGTATATGAAATGAACTTCACCTTGGAGCTCACTTCTTTCGTGGGGGAAGTAAAATACGAAGTGCCCTGCCAGTCGTTGCCATTCAGGGTGAGATAGGTCTAGTCGTCCATCACCACCGCCACGTAGCGATTCGCCGGGAAAATCGAATTGACCATCTTATTCAGCCGCTGCCGCTGCGTCATTGCCAGCAGCTCCGAAACCAGTAAACGTGACTTCCGCTTCCGGACATGTATGTTCATGTTCACCAGGTACTTTTACACTGTTTGGCCTCCACTCTCTTTTCTTTCTGTTCTTCTCTCCATTTCTCCCTTTCCGGTCTATCAAACGAACGACAACCTTAGTGACAGTAGTTGTCATCGGCTGAAAGACGCAAGACGTTTTCGAGGGACTAACTAATAGGAATTTTATTTTTCTAATGTAATAGATGGTATGGTATACAAATCCAAATATGGTAGACAAATCAAAAACATGGCCGTACGTAGTACCTTCTCCCAGCACATCCTCCCACATCGGTACTCCTGGAGGTCAACGAATCAAACGGAATCACAAATCGACCACATGTTGATAGATGGCCGGCACTTTTCAGACATCACCGACGTCAGAACCTACCGAGGCTAACATCGACTCGGACCACTACCTAGTGATGGTTAAGATGCGTCCAAAACTCTCCGTAGTGAACAACTTTCGGTACCGGCGCCCGCCACAGTACAATCTCGCGTGAATGAAGTGACCTGGCGTCGCCGCAAGCTACGCGCAATCGCTCAAAACTGCGCTGCCGGAAGAGGGCCAGCTCGACGACACCCCTCTCGAGGACTGTTGGAACACCGTGAAAACAGCTATCAGCAGCGTGGCGGAGAACGTCTTAGGTTATGGAACGAAGCAATAGAACGAGTGGTTCGACGAGCATATCCAGCAGGAGTTGCATGAGTCAGTATGGAACGATACAGACAGAAGCGGAGACAGCAGACCCAACTTTTACGGGAGAAAAAGCGCCGCCAGGAGGAGGAGGAGTGTGAGGAACTAGAACAGCTGCACCGCTCACATGAAACGCGAAAGTTCTACCAGAAACTCAAAGCATCCCGCAGAGGCTTCGTGCCGCGAGCCGAAATGTGTCGGGATAAGGATGGGAGAATCCTGACGGACGATCGTGAGGTGACCGAAAGGTGGAAGCAGCACTTCGATGAACATCTTCCGGAGAATGGAGTATAGGAAGAGGACCGAGACAGCGATGGAAGAGACGTAGTCGATGCAGTAAGTGACGAAGATGTGCCACCGCCGACGATAGGTGAAGTTAAGGATGCCATCAAGCAGCTGAAGAACAACAAATCGGTTGGAAGGGATGTAATCGGAGCAGAACTTATGAAGATGGGCCCGGACAAGTTGGCAAATTGCCTGCATCGACTGACAGTCAGGAATTGGGATACCGAACAGCTACCGGAGGAGTGGAAGGATGGGGTTCTCTGCCCAATCTATAAGAAAAGCGACAAGCTGGACTGTGAAAACTATCGTGCGATCACTGTCCTTAATGCCGCCTATAAGGTATTATCCCAAATCATCTTCCAGCGACTGTCACCACTAGCAAATAGATTTGTGGGAAGTTATCAGGCCGGCTTCATCGAAGGGCGGTGTACAACGGTCCAAATCTTCACTTTGTGGCAGATCCTCCAAAAGTGCCGTGAATATAAAGTCCCAACGCATCATCTATTCATCGATTTCAAAGCCGCATATGATACAATTAACCAAAATGAGCTATGGAATGTCATGGACGAGAACAGCTTTCCGGGGAAGCTGATCCGACTTATCAAGGCTACGATGGATGGAACCCAGTGCTGTGTGAGGATATCGGGTGGATTATCAGCAGGAGCACGACAGGACCCGACTGGGCAGCAATGTAACGATCGACGACGATGAGTTCGAGGTAGTCGATGAATTTGTCTGTCTCGGCTCACTAGTTACTGCGGACAACGGTAACAGCCGTGAGAGGAGGTGACGGAAGTCGTCCCTACTATGGGCTCCGCAACTACGGTCAAACAGACTTAGCTCCCGTACGAAGCGCATCCTGTACAAAACGCTAATAAGACCGGTTGTTCTTTACGGGCATGAGACGTGGACAACGCTTTAAGAGGACCTGCGAGCACTCAGAGTTTTTGGGCGACGGGTATTAAGAACCATCATTGGTGGAGTACAGCAGGACGGACTATGGAGGCGAAGGATGAACCATGAGCTCGCGCAACTCGCCGGCGAACCCAGTATTCAAAGGTGGCAAAAGCTGGAAGGATACGCTGGGCAGGACATGTTGCGAGAGTTCCGGGCAACTATCCTGCAAAAATGGTGTTCGACGGGAATTCGGTTGATACAAGACGACGTGGGGCTTAACGAGCAAGATGGTCAGACTAGGTCGAGCAAAACCTAGGGGGTACAAGGTGCCGAAGGAATTGGAGAGGAGCAGCCACGAATTGGGCATTATGGAGGGATATTGTGTATCAGGCTAAGTTATAGTATCGTGACGTTATGCCATGTAAATAAATAAATAACAAATCAAAAGTGCCAAACCAAATTTTACAATTATTTACTAATATAACCTATGGACAAATCCTATGAACCTATTAACAAATATATACATATATACATATCTAGCCCTTATCTTAATCAACCTCCTCGAACACCCTACCTTCGATCGGGCCATTGATACCAAGGCGTTGATAATAAAACATCAAATTACTGGTCGCATGTCATGGTTTATGTCCCGAACAGATGAAAAAAATGTAAACAGAAAACAATTACGAATTTTATACAGGCGTGTACAATTTCCTCTGCTGTAATTGCAAGTCCAAGCAAGCATTAACAACGAATTTTTTTGCAGTCTACCATACAACAGTACTAGTTTAGCAATGTGGCTCAAATTTACATGAAATATACCATGAACTTATGCCAGATCTTGCATTCCATATATGTAAATTAGATAACGCATGTGCCTTTCAAACAGTGTACTAAGCTGGAATCTGTCCTCATGCT
>JASCZW010001052.1:0-10791 GCA_034211315.2 Aedes japonicus | reverse complement strand
ATTAAGAATAAAATAAATCAAACCTAGTAAATTGGTTGAAATTATTTGAAAGGATAGGACATGTTGTGTAAGAAGCCAATAATAAGATGTTCAAGGTGCTCAAATGTTGTATTTATTTTTATATAATCCGTTACACTGCGGAACTTTCAATAGACCTCTCTTGTGGATTTTTTTTATTGGCTTATCAGATATCTTTCAATCTCTAGTGTATAGTTTTCAATAGAAGCCATGTATTCTGAAGGCTGTAACTATTGAAAAACTGTTAAATGACCATTTCACCCAACATGCGCCCTCTGGTCAATACCTATTATGCCCTCTTTTCCCCAATCTGATGTTTCTCTTCTGTTGTGAGCTTCACGTTAACTTAGGGAACGTCCATTAATTACGTCACGCAAAAAATGACTTTTTATAACCAAGGGGGGGCCCCTTGTCACGTTTTTTGTATGGACCTTCACATTTTTTTGTATGGATCGTCACGTTTTCCCAAACCCCCCCTCCCCTCTTACTGCGTGACATAATTCATGGAGCTTCCCTTATCAGCTCTTCACGCTTATGCAGAAATCCCATAAGCAGATGTCAGTGCTTGCGTCTCGTAACAAAGTGTCAATCTTTGCATGAAAAAGCCATGTCTTCGAAAGTACTGCTATAGATATGTCAAATACTATTTCAGTTTCACCGACAGAAAGGCGGAATCTTCGAATCTAATGTCCCATCGTCATCACCTCGCTAGCCTAATATGTTTTGGTAAAATCAAGAAACGAGAGGACCGCCTTGTACTTCTTGGCAGAGCAGATAATTTTCTTTAAAAAATAGACCTACTGAAAATCCAGCCGGGCAGAGCTGTTGGACACTGTTCTACCAACGGCTTCTGCGGAAAAAAACATCTTGTCCGCCATTCACACAGGCTTGGCATCTGTTGCGACATCGACTTCTTCAATACTCTCATCAAGAGATGTTCAATGCCATTTGATTACGAAACCGCCCGAGAAGTGGTGAAAATGGTCCGAAGTTCATCTAGCAATAAAGTTCTGTCCAGATAGAATCCGGAATCACTTATTGTGTTGCAGCGGCACGGAAAGTGACCGCTGCAAAAAAAATTCTACAGTGGCTTGTTTACCTAGGCGCCCACTTGCTGTGGTATAAATTCCAAGGTGTTTCGTGCAGTGAGTCAAAAGTTATTCCAAATGGAAACTGAGAGGAGAGAAAACATTCTGCACATCCACGTTGATAATCTAACGTGGTCCGCAATAAAAATCGCAAAAATGTAAAAAAATCGCCAAATCAACCGTCGATGATGAGCTCAAACGTTTCAGGGAGCAAAAGAGCGTAGATCGAGTGCCTCAAGGTAAGGGTCGTAGTGGAACAAGCTGAACCACAAGGTGTTGAGAACCGTCAGTGCAGATAATAAAATCGCACAAAAATACGCTGCTGCTCGCAGTACCGTTCGAAGAATTCGTTTGCGAGCAGGATATCGTTCTTATCGAGCCAGCAAGCAACCAAACAGAACGTTGAAGCAAAGTTTCGTCACCAAAACTCGAGCTCGGAAGTTGTACCAGCAGGTTTTGACGAAGTACCAAGGATTCCTGCTCATCGCCGATGAAACCTACGTCAAAATGGACTTCGAACAGCTTCCTGGACAATAATTCTACATGGTGTTCCTGCGAAGTTTAAGTTTGCTTTTATGGACAAATTTGCCAGAAAACAAATTATTTGGCAAGGGATATGCAGCTGCGGAGCAAAGACCAAAGTGTTCGTGACGAAAAAGACGATGGACTCGAAGCTGTACAAGGAAGAATGCCTCAAAAAGCGCGTACTACCTTTCATTAAAGCCCATAAAGGTCCCGCAAAGTTTTGGCCAGATTTGGCGAGGTGCCACTACAGCCGGGAAGTCATCCAGTGGTACCGCGATAATAACGTAGATTTCATCGATAAAAACATAAATCCACCCAACTGCCCGCAGTTCCGGCCCATCGAGCTTAAGAAAAGTGGAAAAACGGCTCGAGACCTGACTCAGATGACCAAAATGTGGAACAAATGTGCCAAAGAAGCTGACTCCGGAGGTGTGCAGCGTTTGATAGGAGGAATAAAAAAGAAAGTGCAAATTTTCATTAGAAACAAAGACAAATGAGTCGTATTGATATTTTTTCCTTAAAGTACAACAAATAACCTTTGTTCTGATCTATTAAACTTATTTGTACGTCAATCCGTTACCGAGATAAAGATGATTTTCTTATTCCGGATTCTAAATGGACATACACACTTAAATTCGATTTGGCTGTTCGGTAATATTTCGGTAATTTTTTATTATTTGTACGTCAATCCGTTACCGAGATAAAGATGATTTTCTTATTCCGGATTCTAAATGGACATACACACTTAAATTCGATTTGGCTGTTCGGTAATATTTACGAAATATTTCGGTAAACATAACATGTAACCGATTTTTCGGTAAACATAAATAATTTTACCGTTAATTTGTAACACTTTACCGAACGATCTGTTATGTTGTATTTTATTTACAGTATTCGGTAGAAAAAAAAATACAATTCATACGGTAAAAACGAACAATCACTGAATACGGTAAGCACTTTACCGAACAAAACGTAAAACGAACTCTGAATTACAGAAGCTCGGTAAAGTATTATTATATGTCAAACTATTGGCCATTTTCTATGAAGTCTCGTGGTTCCAGTGATTGTTGATGTTCCAGAAGGTGGTTTGGAAAGTTTTTGTTTAAAAGTTTTCACCTTGTGGCTGAAACCCGAAATCAACGGTGATGGAGCAGGTATACCAGCAGCTGAGAAGCAACATCTCATAAGAATTCATCTAACTTTTCATTCCTATAATTGTTTACAGGTTTTTCCGGTGTTCGTATGTTTTTACTACCGGGAACATGTCTCCGGAAATGTTTTCGGATTGCACCGCCATTATTATTAATTATCATATTAATTGTTCTTTGAATTTTAGTTGATATATCGTAATATGAATAAATAAGATAATAAACAAACAACAACAAATATGGTATTGTTTAATGGAAACATAACATCCAAATATGTTGGTGTTTAACAAACAAGCAAAAATATCGAAACGTTTCGGTACCAGACTACAAAAATTACCGAACTGTGCGGTAGCTGCGGTTAACTATTGCGGCTTTTCGGTACCTTTCGATACTAATATCTCTTTTGTTGTTTTGATGCACAGACATTACCACGGTGCACAATGATTCCATTTCATACAAAAAGCGGAAAAATGTCTAAATATGGGTTCTACATAGCTAAGTTATCTGTTTTCACGCAAGGAAACTAAGTCCGACAGCAATGGGATCTCCTTTCTGTTAGACTTGATCATACTTTAACAATCACTGATTATCCTTATCGTGCCAGTTTATGTAGGGCCACAAACGGGTTGGGTGGATCGATAGGCAACATCGCTTATATGTATCCACAGGAATATAAAGAATCTCCCTCCATCAACAAGATTGAACAATTGGTCAAAAGAGCAAGCCATCTAACATAAGGAAGCCCCAATGGGCGGGGAGAAGAGCCAGCCCTCTATTCACAAACTATTAGCAATGGGTAGTTGGCATTCCTACTCTCCCCATCCAGAGGC
This sequence comes from Aedes japonicus, assembly GCA_034211315.2. NCBI lineage: Eukaryota > Metazoa > Arthropoda > Insecta > Diptera > Culicidae > Aedes > Aedes japonicus. Next base: position 7,182 of record JASCZW010001052.1, on the reverse strand, counting down.
TTCAATCGGGTGCCCTGATGGTCCCTCCCATTCCCATGAAATATTTATATAATATTGTATATATTTATGTAAATGAAAAACACTACAAGCAATCGCATCTATTATATATGAACTTCATTCCACGCTTATGCACGTTTTCGTTCGTTATCAGCAATAGCAGCAATTCACTAAAAATGTGATTTAAGGTAGGGTAAGGGGATGTAATGTTAGCCTAGCTCCTTCATTCGGCCTATGCACCAAATATGTGATTAATTTAGCGATAATCAACAAAATCATGTTGCTATTAGAATGACCGATGTAATCCGAAGCAATTGAGACAAAATTAATCAACTTATAGTTGTTCACTTACGCGTAATTTTCGATTTCTTGCACTTTTGGGGCATCTTGTTTTCCCTGGTTAAGCTGATCAGATGATCTACACGACCCTAGTAGCACACTTGTTGCCATTTGGTTGAGATAACATACATGTGACTTGCTAAGTCATAATCAAAAAACTACAACTAATTTTGATAGTAGTGTGCTACTTGGGGATCTTCAAGTGATCTATGTTTGGCTTAATTGAATTGATAAAGCAAGTAATGCAGTCTAGATGTACAGAAAATAGTTACTCGTTACAAGCGAACTATTCACAAAGTTAAAATAACAATGATTTTACAAGAAAATCGTAGACCCAATGTTGGCGACATATTTTTTTGTATGTTCCTAACTTTGACCTGTTGTATCAATAACGTAATAAAAAGGTTGTTATTGGTAAAATTTCAACTGGAAATGCATGAGTTTGCGGTTGTTAATATTCAAGTGGCTCATCTAATCACTAACCGAAGGAACAATATCATTGTATAGTGAATTATAGTGTTTTCATTATTGAATGGCGGATAAATCATATATGAACATCACTTAAGTGTTTCGAGGCAGTTTTACTTTAGTTTGTTTTGTGAAATGTAGTTTTAAGTAAATCTAAGCTAGCAATGCCTTAATTCATAAAACTAGAAAAAAAAACTGTACAGAGACTGTATTTAGTAGTAAATCTATCGAATGGGACGAAGTTGCATTCATGAATAGACCAAATTTGGTGCCTATAGACCGACATTAAAATCATATCCCTCGAATGTTTCTAACTTTATAAAAAGAGTTGTGTAACTTTTCGTGATGCATACTACCAAAGTCTAGTAAGTGTCTAACTAGTTGAATCTCGCTTACATCTTAAAAATTGTATGAGTTATAATAAAAAATGAAATCGATCATTGCATAAAAGACTGAGTTAAGGGACACATACCCTATCCTGAAAGAGTTTGTAAAATCTATAGAAATTTTACAGAACTAACATTTATACATTTTAATTTACGGTTGCTTGATGTTGATTTTATAACAGCAATCTATTTTTATTTTTGCTGACCCAATAGTTATTGCTACTGAGTTAAGAGTTGCTCCTAAAACAGGGAAGATTCAATTGAAAGGGAATAAAAGACAAATGGACAAAGAAAACAATAAGTAATGTTCAAATAATCTATGAAGCAAAATCAATAAAACAATATGATCAAATATAATGATATTGTGAGTTGTGATCCAGTAATGACAAAAATTGAACTGTAAATCAAACACCAGCCAAATGGCACACAGCGCTGCACGAATCAGATCAGCTCAGATTAGTAAAATGTCCATTCTCAAACCGCAAATGAAAAATACATTCAGTAATAAGTGCAAAAGCCTACCACAGATTCCGTTGCAGCTTCTTGTACTCAAGGCACTAGATACTTTTAAATCATCAATGAAGAAGAATGGATCAAAATAATAATTGGACATATAAGACATAATAATTAAAAGTATATATAACCTATTAGATAAAAATTCAAAAATTATTCTAATGTTAATATATAAATCACGAAAACACAAGTTATGATAGAAATGGTAATGATGATGGTAATGGTAATGAATAAAAAATTTCATATAAGATAATATATATTGTGATTTATAAAATGATGGTATTATAAAATGAACTGAGAATTACATGTGTACCGACAGCTGTTTTGTTGCAATTGTAGGCAATGACCTGTACAATCATGACCTGCAAGACCTGAAAGATATGAGAATCGAAAATTATAGTATGATTTACATGTCGCACCTCCTCACTTCGCTATTGTCAATATGACAACGTTGCCAGGCTATGCCAACTAGCGTCTCCATGTTTCAGTTGGCAGTCTTTTGTAATCATATGACTCATGAAAGCGTGAGGTAGGAACTTGTGAGGACCGGTAGCACCCTCCCTCGAAGTTGTCAACTCACCATTTGAAGCCCATAAACTCATTATTGTCGTCATAAAGCAATACGTGTTTTGTGGTTCTTCCGGAAGTTCCAGAACATCCTTAAATTTGATAATTCAGCAATTCCATACCAAATAGATGAAGTGGATAGTAAAATTTCGCAATATTTGGTAAGTATGTTCTTTTGTGAAATATATATGATTCCAGTTTTTCATGTTGTCATCAGGGTTACCCATTTGGACGAAACGAAATATTAGAAAATCTATATTTTTCGAATAGTTATAACTTTTGAACCACTGAACCAATTTGATTTTTTTTATGACGAAAGAAAATGAAAAATAATGAGTTATAAGGAGTGTATCGAAAATAAGCTATCCACAAGCTTTCTTTCAAATTATGTTGAAAACCGATATTTTATTCATACAAAAAATTGATCCTTTATTGTACGAGGTTAAACTTGAACATAATGAAGACCGGATGAAATTTAAGTTATTCCTTCACGAATTTTCGAACTTTGGATCGAATGCTCTTCATCAAGTTCCGACAAGTGTTGCATCGCATTTTTGGACGCTTGAGCCCAAATTTTTTTCGAACTCCTGCATGTTCCCAGCTGCCTTACCAGTTCTTCTTGAAGACCTTCTTCACGATTGCCCAGTAACGTTCGATGGGTCGAAGCTGAGGGCAATTTGGTGGATTGATATTTTTCTCAACGAAATCTATACCCTTTTCCGCAAGCCAATTGAGAGTGGTTTTAGCATAGTGAGCTGACGCTAAATCCGGCCAAAACAGTGGAGGTGTACTATGCTTTATATAAAGGCAACAATCTCTTCTGGAGACACTCAGATCGATAGATTTCCGCATTTATAGTTCCGGTAGTGTAAAAAATGATTGACTTCAAACCACAGGAACATATTGCTTGCCATACCAGTACCTTTCGACCGAATTTCTCCACTTGAATCGACCTGTCCGCATCGCTCACATCCTCCCCAACGACGGCAGTAAAGTATTGTGGACCTGAAGGGTTTTTGAGTCCTCCTTTACATAGGTCTCATCGTCCATCAAACACGCATGCATCCGGACGCTGCAAAAGACGCGAATACAATTTCCGGGCCCTTGTTGCTGCTCGCTTCTTCTATTCTGCACTTTGTTTCGAGATTTTCTGCTTCTTGTAGGTCTTCAGGTGGTTTCGCCTCTTGATACGCTGGATCATTTCGACACTCGTTCCTGCTTTTTGGCCAAATCACGTATTGACATTGATTTGTTCTTCATGATTAGAGATACCACTTTCTGCTCCAGTTTCGGGTTGGAAGAACCGGGTTTTTCTGCCTCTTCCTGGTAGCTCATCCAAAGAATAGTGTTCCCAAACTTATTAATGATGGTTTTAACACTCGCATGATGAATTCCAAACCGCTTCGCCAATTTTCGCATAGTAATACCCTTCTCACTTAGCCATGTGTCCAGAACTTTAATTTTCACTTCCTTTTCAATACGCGACATTTTGAAAACGCAGAATTTGAACCGCACAAACAAGTATCAAGATCGCAATTTGTAATAACAACAATAACTGAGATTTACCACTTCAAAAGTGCCAATGCATTGTCCCAAAGAGCTGGAACGTAAGATCGATTCAGACATCTCGGGCCTTTTATCAGCAGTCGGTTTCCCTAGCAATCTTTATATTTTCTTTGTCAAAATGTATGGTAAAAACCACGTCACTCTAAAACAAATGTGATACACAACTCTACAGATATTCTGGATGATCCAGAGGACCATGCGTCCATGCAGTGACTAGTCGAAATCGCAAAAGGGGTAACTACAGTGAAGTTGTTCTCACATTTTATGTAAATTTACTTCGAAATAAAAACCAGTTATCCACGTATCGTGTGATCTTACTCTTATTTTCTAGAAGTAACGTTTGTATTTTAAAAAATTGACTTTTTTCGGATGGTGATAAAAAAAAGCAAAGACAGATAATTTCTTTTGATTAGTTTCCTATGGAAGGAAAGTGTTTACGCTTTAATTCTACGCCCTTCGAGCGGACCTTCCTGCAGTTAACCGGACTCAATCGCTCGTAGCGGACAAAAACATACGCGTGTAGACATGTTTTTGAGTTCTTTCTTCGTTTTGTTTATCAATTCCTCCTCGGTGCTCGCGACCGAAATTGTTGGGAGTAGATCCTGGCGCTTCGGAGTTTCCTCAAAACGACGATGCCTCAGAAATTCTCGATGGGACGGCGGTGTGGGGACGTGGAGTGGGTTCGCCGACTTGGATACCACATCGATGTTCAGCTGCATGCACTGTCCCTACAAAGAAGATCGCTTCGAGTAGTAGGCCGACACCTGTATCGGCCAGAACACCGCGTCTTCCGGCTTTATGGTATTTCTTGATAAGCGTGCACAGCTTCCGGCAAGCATTTCTTACTACTAGGCTTCCCTGTTGACGCGACTATGATCCGGAGCGAAAGAAGAGCAGCTTTGACGATCTCCTTCTCGCTGATTACATACAGCCATAGCAGCACCTTCCCAGGGAACTTGGTGTGGTGAAATGAACTTCACCCTGGAACCTCACTTCGTTCAGTGGGGAGATAAAGGTACAAAGCGCTCCGCCAGTCGTTTGCCATCCAGGGTGAGATACGTCACGTCGTTCATCACCACCGCCACGTCACGATTCGCCGGGCAACTGAGGCTGGCCAACCGATTCAGCCGCTGCCTCTGCGTCAGGTCACTGCCAGCGTCTGTCAATAGTGCCAGAGATGTTGTAAATGCCGGGACGGGCGTATCCGTTGTCCACAAAGTGCCGCGACGATGCCATCCGTTTTCGACTGGGCGGGGTGCTGTTCTTTGAACGCGTGCACTTTCTGAACGGAGCTGCTTCGCTGTTTTTGCCATCGCGTTTAGAGTTCGACCGATAGAGCTGTCAAATTTTTGTATGCTGACCTTTCATGGGTTACTATAAACCCATGAAAAATCGAGAAGTTGCTTGGGGAACACATATAGGCCACTCAATCGCTCAAGAGCCGATGCTAGATACACAGGCATGTTCAGTTCATCGAGCTGGGTTCATTGTATATAACACTCAGTCTTCCAGGCCTTGTATAAGTCGGTTTTATGAATACATAAACATACACTTATTTGTAAGAAGGATACCGTGGTAATCCAGTGCGAGATTTATGTATTTACCAATGTCGCGGGTTTTCTAGACATTTCAGGACCCATAGACCATTATTACATCTTCTCGGGTAGTCTGAGTTCTATCGGGGCCCTCCGGTCGATGAAAACAGTGCGGCACTCATCTTACTTTCTTTCAACAATAAGGGAGCAGATGTGTGCGTTGGTCGAAAGGACATTCAGAATTACCTTTGTATGGGCCCCCTCACATTGCTCAATTCCAGGCAATGAGAAGGCGGACTCTCTAGCAAAAGTGGAAAGCGAGATTTTTGAAAGAAGAATTTCACATAATGAATTTTTCCCATTAGTACGTCAGAGTTCTCTTCAAAGCTGTCAAAACAATTGGACAAGTAATTCTTTTGGACGGTGGTTACTTTCGATTATATCAAATGTTTCGTCGAGATCGTGGTTCAAAGGTCTGGATGTAAAACGGGGTTTCATTCGTGTGATGTTAAGGCTTATATCCCTATGATTACTCGGTAGACGCACATCTCTACAGAATTAACCTCGTCGATAGCAATTTATGTAGGTGCGGAACCGGTTATGATGACATCGCTCACGCAGTTTGGCATTGCCCGGATAATGATGCCTCGAGAGCACGACTATTTGATATCCCAGTTGGCCGAGGGATACAACCCACGAGGCAAGAGGTGTTCTAGGAATGCGTGATCTTCACTACATGCAAGCGATCTACGAATTCTTTTGTTTGTCTGACCTTAATGTGTAACGTCATCACATTCCTATTCCAGTAAATTTCCCGCCATTGTGTCCCAGCTATACTATGCTCTTGTTTCCGTGCTATTTGTACCTGCCCAGCAAGTTATTGGTCAACCAGGACTTGATGGCAGCCACAAGTAATTGGTGCTTCACTTTTTTTTTCCTCTGTTCGGGACATAAACCACTGCGACCAGTAATTTGATCTATTGTAGTATATCCCGTATCCTTTGTTTAGTGCATGTCGATTTACCTCATCACTATTGAGAAATGATGAGGTATTCGGTGTTGTTACAGTTCGACACAAAATTTTCATTAAGGCCCAACTGACAAACGTAAACAATGGCTTCTTCCGTAAATTTCTCGTGGCACAAAAGCTACCCATGTAAGCCTCCAATTCTATCGGATAGGTAAACACTTCCTCTTCGAAATGATCGTGGTGGATTGATTAGGCGAGTCATTGTTTACGTTTGTCAGCTAGGCCCTAATGAAAAGTTTGTGTCGAGTTGTCATTGTTTGTTTTGTTGGCAATGAATCAAATTTTATTGAAAGTTTCCACGGCTTAAACCTCTTGAAGGAGTGTAGCTCTCAAAGGCGCGCCCCTTTGTCAGTCAAACTCAGTATCCACTGCTAAGAAAACAAACTATGACTCCGATACCGACCATGCATCAGAACCCTAGTCATAACCAATTCCAAACCCTATGGGAACATCAAATTAGACAAATGAGAATTCGCACAAATGAAGACCAACCATGTTGAACTTGATTCTGAGCTGATCCCGCAACAATTGCAAAACGAGTATTGTCACTTTTCGTAAGACATACAAACGGGTACAAGGACTAAAATATGTCTTCTCAATTCTGACTACAAAATGAATGCAAACTCTGTCTCCCTAGTCATGAATTAATTCGACCAGGGTCTCGGTGGCGGATCTGATACCCCGTAACGCACCGCGTTTAGCTGTGATCTACCAGCGTTACGGGTTTACCACTTACATAACAAAGCGCAAAATAATTGGTAGCTAACAATTTTGAATATCG